>JARHVA010008989.1:145000-292500 GCA_037957365.1 Torreya grandis | reverse complement strand
CATTAAATTTTTACCAAATGCATTTTCCTCAATCACTAATCCTAACGATTGCCTTTATTTTCAACCACCCAGAATTGAGAGTAACATTCCTATAATATCTGAAATAGTAGTCACTTTTATATTATATATTTTGATTTCCACATTTTCAACAAACTTGAACAAGGTTTTAGATAGGTTTAAATATGATATAGTATTTGAACTGAATCACCTAATTAATAATCAACCTATAACCACTCATACACAAATTAACCACATGGAGGACACCATAAACAAAACATAAAGAAAGAGTTTCAAGAGAAAAAATTGAACATACCAATTATGAAATATTAAAACTTTATGGTAGGGGTATAATCTCATGTATAAGTGTCATGGAACAATATTTTAAGCTTAATAATATACTAAATAATGTAATGGTTTACATAGCCTCAATACATATAGAATGAACCTTATTAGTGGTACTCAGGGATGTTGAATGATAAGAAATGGATAGTGATTAGTTAGGATTAATTTAGTAAGGAATTAACATTAAAATTTGAGCATTAATGGAATTTAATTTATTTCAACCAATTAACAAATTTGAAACAAACAAGATCTGTAGCTGAATATATTGCTAAGCATATGAGATTGACATTCTATAATATAAAAGTGATACCTTAATTGATAATAAAATTTTACATTAGTGGAGTAAATGACTTAATTAATCATGTTGGTAATTTTTTATAGCCATGTAAATTTATTAAACTTATATTATAATCACTACACAATGGGAAACAAAACTCTACTTCTAGGAGATTCAAACAAGGTCAAACTATGGGATGAAAAATAGAAATGTGGTCAAATATTATAACTTAAGGAAAATTAAAAATATATCTATTAAAATAAATAAAAATATAAGATAAAAAAGTGTTCTAAATGACAATAAATGGTCTAGAGGCAATAAGTATGTGGATGGCAAGGAAAGACTACTGGTTATTGAGAATGAGGTTTTTGATGAGGAAGAATTAACAATTGAGGAAGAAATAGTAGAAAAAGATATGCATTAAGCATGAAAAATTTTAGGATGAAGAAACCCCATTAGATTTATATATGCATTAAGCATGATAAACACACCAAAAACACTCAAAGTGGGTGGCTAAAGTAATATGAAGAAGGTGATAATTTTGGTTGATAAAGGGAGTCCTCATAGTTTCATTAACATAAATTAGCTACTGAGCTCAGTTGATTTTTTTATCAAGTCTCAATTTTTTAAGTCATTATTATTTATGGGAATAAAATATATAGTGGGGGTTAAATTCACCATATAAAACTTTCAATGAGGGACTATTAGATGGATTCCAAAAAAATTCATCCTGAATAGAGGAGTAGATGTAGGATTTAGAGTGCAATACCTTAAATAGATGGGAAAATTTTATTTCATAATTTAGGAATTATTCATAGATTTTAGTATGAATGGAAAAAATTAAAAACTTAACATTATGTAATCAACACCAAGACAAATTATTATCTCCCATAAGATGAATAAATAGGTTAAGAAATGTTCTTATTTAATAGTGGCACAACTTAATTTCTTATAAGCACATGATGTATAAAATTAGGATCCACCAAATATTCAAGAAATTATTGAACACCATCAACAAACCTTTTAAGTATCAAATTACCTACCTCTATTCAAAGAGCATGATCATGAAATTGAATTTATTTTACTAATTATTCCCCTTAACATTAGACCTTATCACTACCCCTATGAACACAAATCAAAAATTAAAAAATAGGTCAAGAAGTTGCTAGACTTAGGCATTGTTTATCCTAGTAAAATATTTATTTATCTCCAATGTTTATGTTTATAATAAGGATGAGTCATTTATAATGTGCCCATATTATAGGTAACTCAATAATATCACTCCCAAAGATACATTTCCTATTCATGTCATTGATGAATGATAAGATATATTGAATTGTGTTATGTTATTTAATAATTTAGATTTGAATTAGATATATCATCATATTTGAGTGAATGAGAAGGATGTGCATGAGAATGTATTCAAGACATATGAGGGTTGATAAGTGTTATTAGTTATGCCATTTAGTCTCACTAATGCCCCATTTACTTTTCATAGTATTATGAATTCATTTTTTGCTGATGTATTTGGAAATTTGTGTTGGTGTTCTTTGATGTAATATTAATCTATAATTAGAAAAATGGGAGAAATTTTTCAACATGTAGAGAAGATATTATAGGTATTATAAGAGAATCAACTTTATGAAAAAAATACATATGTGACTTTATGGTGAAGGTATTGAAATATTGAGGACATGTGGTCTCACATGAAGGTGTTAAAGTGGATCCTAATAATATTATAGGTATTGAAGATTGGTCAACACCTAAAAATACCAGAGGCTTAAGAGGATTCTTGGGTCTAATAGGATACTTAAATTGGTTAAAAACTATGTTTGTATAATGACACCCTTAACAACATTATTGAGGAAGGATTCATTTTCATGTTTTGATTTATCCACCCAAGCATTACAACAACTAAAATAATATTTTATTTCCACCTCCATGGTAACTACCAAAAAATTAAATTAGACATTATTGGTATAAGGTGATGCTTCTATACAATGCATTTAGGAAATAATAACGTAATAAGGACATCCCTTGGCATTTTAGTGTTGAAAACTCAAAGGAAAAAATTTGGTAAGGCCCACATATAAGAAAAAAATTAACAATGATTCATACAATCAAACCATGGTATCAATATCTCATGGAAGGTATTTCAAAGTTAAGATATTTAATGAGAGTCTAAATTATTTTCTTTAGAAAAAAATTTATTCATAGGAGCAACATAAATGGGTCATATATATGATAGTGTGTAACTTTGAAACTATTAAAAATTTAAATAGAGAATATTACACTTGATGCCCTTTCTCAACAAGAAGTAGAGGAAGAAGAATTTTGTGTTATTTATTTATTAACACATAAATGGGTAGAAGAAGTGCATGTAGAGTGGAAAAAATACACTCCAATAAGTAAAATGATACAATAGCTTAAATAGAACTTGTCTTATTTAGATGAGTATTTTTGGAAAGGAGACTCCTTTTGGTACAAATACAATCTCTTTTTGTCCAAATATTTAGAGTTTAAATATAGTATTTCAACTTGGATACACATCTAGCCTATTGGAGGCCATTTTGGGTTATTAAAGACCTATCAAAATATAAATAAGTAATTTTTGGTAGAATGCTTGAATTTGGATGGAAAAAAATTATTTGTGGAAGATTGTTTTATAGGTTAACAAAATAAAGTAGAAATGGTTAACAATCCAAGAAGCTTAAAACCATTAGCCATTACAACATAATATTGGGAGGAAATATAGATGGAATTTATTATAGGCTCACCTAGTTCAAATAAATTGGATGTGTTATAGGTGGTATTTTATAAACACACTAAGTATAAGCATTTTTGTGGAGTGTTTCATTCATTTCAAGCTATTATATTAGATGTTGAACACACCTATATACTAAAAGGTGGGGTGAATCATTAGATATCAAAAATGAATTACTTACAACTTTCAAGATAAATTTTAAACATATGCAATCTTAAAAAAATAAATGAAAGATATCACATGCACAAAATCACAACACACAACACCATATTTATATGTGAAAAACTAAAGGGAAAAAATAGGGTGAGAATGTTTCTAAAAGATACTATTTTAATCCAGCCTCACTCATTGAACCTCACTAGTTACATTTAAGGACACCCATCCCAAGGAGACACCAATCCCTTATTTTAAGATCACCAACTCTAACGAAGCACCCACTCCCTATACTGAGCACCAACCTAGCTTAATCTGATGGCACCAACCAATCAGACATTTAGACTTCAAATTAATGAATCAGATTCATAAAAGAATCCAAGTCTCTATTCTTTATTGCATGTCTAATTTGAAATTGATCATTTCTCATTCACCACACTTTTGTGCAATCTTCACTCTTCATGCACCCTTTCTCTATATCTAAATTTATTTATTTGACACTCTAATACTCTCCAATTTGACCATTACTACTCTATGCTTAAATGAGTCATATTTCTACATCTATAGCTTGACTCCTCTCATTCCAAAAATAAAAATTGACTATTTTTCATCCCTACTCTTTTTCACTTTAGAATTTTTCATCAATCAAAACTTAGATGAGTCTCCTTTTTATATATTTTACATTCATTGCTTGTCTCTTCTCCTTTCAAGTAAATGACTAATTGACTTCCATTCTCTGAGCCTTCTTCAAATTCTACCCATGTCACTTCAATTAAATCATTCAGACCACAGGAATGAATCTATGATTAATCATTTTATTTCATAGTTATTCAAAAAATTGACTATTGAATTTCTTCAACCATCATACCAGATTCTTGTAACTAACTCACTTCAATAGTTATTCATTTATTTTTCATTCCAACTTTGAAATGTGTCAGTCAATCTTTCCATCTGAGATCCACATTCCAATAAATATGTTGAAGATGCATGATCTTTATATTATCTTGGTTATTAAACTTTGGCATGTTGAATTCATCTCATTTTCTTTGGCATTCATGTATTGATTTTGCTCCTTTTGATTGTCTTAGACATGCTCAATCTTTATATTTCCTTATATGCCTTTTAGGAGTTTGTCAGGGAAGCCTTTTAGATTTTTTTAAATGTGCTTGTGTCCTATGTAAATTTTATTTGGCTCTTGTCAAATTTTTCTGTCTTTCAATAAATTTTCAAGTGTCCTTTCTCTTCATTCAAACTACCCTTTAGGATTTTGTAAATTGTCTTTTAGAACTTTGTAATTGTCCTTCTCTCCTTTGGAAGTATCCCTGAGAAGATTTGAAAGTGTCCTCTATCCTTCAAAAGTGTCCTTTGAAAACTTTGTAAATGTCATTTCTTCATTCAAACTATCCTTTGGACAAATTATTATGGGCTTTTTGTCTAAGTGCCCTTCGAGAAAATTTACATGGGATTTTTCTCTAAGTGCCCTTTGGGACAATTTCCTTGACAAAATGTCTAAGTAAATTTTAGGAATTTCAAATTTTCCTTCACTTCTTCATTCATATCTTTTATAACTTTTTTGTAGGACACATACCCTTCAAAACTTTTGTAACAGTCCACATACCCTTCAGCAATTTGCAAATGTACCCTTCATAACTTTTGATCAAACCACTTTCCCTTTGGAATTTTTCAAATTTACCTTTTGAAAATTTTGATTAGATCACTTTCCCTTCAGTATTTTTAAATGTACCTTTTGAAACTTTTGCACAAGACTCATTTCCTTCAGAACTTTTCTTCGGGACAATTTTTGTTGAAAGAATTCCAAAGCTTCAGAGTAATTGATGTGGGATTTTTGTTTGAAATGTCTTCAACACTTTTTATGAAATAATTTCCTTTAAAATTTTCCTAAAATAATTCCCTTATTTACTAGAGTATTTTTGTCCAAGAGAATTATCTTTACCAATATTTCTGAAAGAATTGTCTTTTACCAATATTTTTGAAAGAATTTCCTTGATAAATACAAAGGTTCAAAATCAACTAAGTATGGAAACTAGCTTATGCATTCATAACATTTTATCTATTCATCCTTATGACATATAACTTATACCATGAATAATAGACACAAACCTGTGATCATTTCCTTTAGATGTTTCCATACGTGCAAAATGTTGATAACATCATCCTATGATCTTAGCCATATCTTGTCAAGATAACCATGTGAGCAAAGGCAATAAAAGTACACACACAATTATGTTCAACTCAACACGCACACAAGTATATTCAACTCAACACCTTTTTCATTAATGCATGATAACACATGTTATCTTTGACATCAATGACAATTCCTAAAACATTAATGACTATGTCCATCAATCTCCCCCTTTGTCATTGATGGAAAAAAAAGTAGCATAATCTCTATTTTTCAAATGCATCCTAATATTTTCTCCCCCTTTGACATTAATCACAAATCATTTCTACCAAAAAGGTTAATTAGATCCACCTGAAGTGCACTTCTTCAGGTATTACATTTCTCTGATCCTCAGACCTGTAAGATAAGAACCATTATGAGAAGCTCCCTCTTAAGCCATGAAAATAATTACCTAAACTCTTATTATTCTAGGAGTTAGAGATGTTCCTTTTATACTTCCCCTGGAGACATCTCTGATCACTAGGAACTAGTGATGTGGTTTAGGAGCTACCACTCCCAACTGCTATCTCCAATATTAAAATTGGTCTTTAGGCAAAGGTTTAGTGAATATATCTACAATTTTATCTTTTTTGGGAACATATTCCATTATGACTTCTTGATCACCAACCTTATCTCTCAAAAAGTGATGATTGATATGTGCTTTATTTTGGAGTGCATCATCATATCCTTGGATATATTTATAGCACTTGAATTGTCACATAAAAAGGGAATTGGTCCTTTGAACTCTACTTCAATATATTTTAGTGACTACTTCATCCACAACACTTGAGTTCAACATGCCACTGCTACAACATATTATACTTCTACTATAGATAGTGTAATTGACTCTTGTTTTTTACTCAGCGATGAAACATGTCTATTACCAAGGAAAAATACACCACCACTAGTACTTCTTATATCATCTATGCATCCTGCCCAATCAGCATCTATGTATGCTATCAAATTTAAATCATCACTTGAATGATACCATAGACCATAGTCTATTGTGATTTTGATATATCTAAATATTCTCTTTAATACATTTAAATGTGTTTCTTTTGGTACAACCTAGAATCTAGTAATCATGCATACGACCTGCATGATATCTAGTCTTGATGCAGTGACATATAGAAAACTACCAATCATAGACCTACACATTATATTATTCACTTTAGGAGATTCATCACCTTTTCTCAATTTACATTCAATTATCATGGGAGTGCTAACTGGTCTACTTTCTTCTTATCAGATTTCTTGAGCATCTCCTTCACATACTTGGTCTAGGATATGAATATCCCTTCTTCGGATTATGTAACCTATAGACCAAGAAAAAAAGAAATTTATTCAAGCATGGACATTTCAAACTCCTTTTGTATTTGATTTGAAAATTCTTTGCACATATTATTGCTACTACCACCAAAAATGATGTCATCAACATAGAAAACTATGATAAACATATGTCCATTTTAAGAAATCAACACACAAGTTACTATCTTCACATCCTTTGATAAATCCTTGTTGTTGCAAATATTGATCTAGCATTGAATACCATGATTTAGGTGCCTATTTCAAACCATATAGTGTTTTCTTTAGTTTTCATACATAGTCTTCCTCATATATCAGCTGAAAACCTTCAAGTTTGTCATTATAAACATCTTCTTCTAAGGTTCCAATTAGGAAATATAACTTAACATCCATCTGATAAAATTTGAACTTGTTAAATACTGAGAATGCTAAAAACATTTTGATGTCTTCCAATCTTGCCATAGGGAAAATGTCTCCTCAAATTCTATACCTTCTACTTGAGCATATCCTTTGCAAACAAGTCTAGCTTTGTTTCTCATAATAGCTCCATCTTCATTCAACTTATTTTTAAAGACCCATTTTGTGCTTATAAAATTCTTGTCTATGGGTCTTGGAACTAGCTACCAAGTTTTGCTCTTTTCTATTTGACTTAGTTACTCATCCATGGCCTTTTTCCATTTCTCATCTTTGTTAGCTTTAGCATAGATTTTGGGATCAATTTCATATATTAAATCAAAACTTACCTATTCCTTGCTCATTGCATCCCTTCTCCTCATTTGGAATCCTTCATTCACGTTGCCAATGATTTGCTCTTTATGATGATCCTTTTGAATAGACCTTGAGGGTGCCTTTTCAATCCTCTTTATCTTTTCTTCATTATCTAATATTTCATCCATAGCTTCTTCTTTTAGTTCTTTAGTTCTGATCTCCTTTATAGGTTCGGTCTCTTCTTTGAGAATCTCTTCAGCTTTAACATGGATGCTCTCCACTAGCTTATGAAATATTTTATTTTAGCAAACATAGGCTTTCCTATGAGTGTAATAACCAAGGAATATTCCCTCATCGCACCTTAACTCAAAATTTACTAGCTTTTTCTCCTTCCTTCGAATGTAGCATTTGCTTCCAAATGCTCTAAAGTACTTGACTGAGGTAGGCTTTCCATGACACAATTAATATGGAGTCTTATCATGATTCACTCTCAATTGAACTTAGGTCAAGATGTATACTACCATTTAGACTTCTTCTCTCCAATAAACATCTAATAAGTTGGCTTATTTCAACATTGTTCGAGCCATCTCCTTGAGAGTCCTATTCTTCCTCTCAATAACTCCATTTTGTTGTGGAGTTCTTATAGCAAATTATTGTCTCTTAATTCCATGCTTTTGAAAATAGTCTATGAATTCATTTGAAGTGAATTCACCACCTTTATCAGATCTAAGACACTTGATCTTTCTACCAATTTTATTTTCAACCATGGCCCTAAATATCTTGAATCTCTCAAAGGCTTGCGACTTGTATTTTAAGAAGGTTACCCATGTCAATCTAGTGTAGTCATCTAAGAACACCATGAAATAATACACTCCTTTAGAACCTCTTGTCTTGGTTGGTCCACAAAGATTAGTATGAACTATCTATAGAGGTTTTGTAGTTACATATTCTCTAGTTTAGAATGAGACCTTGGTCTATTTACCAAGCTAACATTCTCTACATGTTGTGTCAATAGGATTGGTTATCTTAGGCATGTGTCGTACACACTTTTTAGAACTTATTTTGACTAAATTGTCAAATTTAACATGACCCATCCTTTTGTGCCATAACCAGCTCTCATCAATCTTTCCCATGAGACAATTTCTATCATTTGCCTCAATCAAATTATGTATGTTACTCTTAGTCCTTTTTCCTTGTACAATAGTTTTTTAGACCTTCTTAATTCACAACCTTTAGCATCAAATATGAATTATCTTTGTCCAAGATAATTATCTTTACCAATATTTCTGAAAGAATTGTCTTTTACCAATACTTTTGAAATAATTTGCCTGATAAATACAAAGGTTCAAAATCAACTAAGTATGGAAACTAGCTTGTACATTTATAACATTTTATCTATTCATCCTTATGAAATAGAACTTATACCATAAATAATAGACACAAACCTGTGATCACTTCCTTCAGATGTTGCCATTCTTGCAAAATGTTGATAACATCATCTTATGCTCTTATCCATATCTTGTCAAAATAACCATGTGAACAAAGGCAATAAAAGTACACACACAAGTATATTCAACTCAACACACACACACAATTATATTCAACTAAACAGATTTTTCATTAATGCATGATAAAAAATGTTATCTTTGACATTAATGACAATTCTTAAAGTATTAATGACTATGTCCAACAATATCCCCCTTTGTCATTGATGGAAAAAAGTAGCATAATCTCTATTTTTCAAATGCATCCTAATATTTTCTCCCTTGACATTAATGACATATCATTTCTACCAAAAAGGTTAATTAGATCCACCTGAAGTGCACTTCTTTAGGTATTACATTTTTCTAATCTTTAGACCTGTAAGATAAGAACCATTATGAGAAGCTCCCTATTAGGCCATGAAAATAATTACCTAAACTCTTCTTCTTCTAAGATTTAGTGATGTTCCTTTTATACTTCCCCTGGAGACATCTCTGATCACTAGGAACTAGTGATGCGGTTTAGGAGCTACCACTCCCAACTGCTATCTCCAATATTAAAATTGGTCCTTAGGCAAAGGTTTAGTGAATATATCTACAATTTTATCTTTTTTTGGAACATTTTCCATTATGACTTCTTTATCACCAACCTTCTCTCTCAAAAAGTGATGATTGATATGTGCTTTATTTTGGAGTGCATCACTAAAGCCTTGGATATATTTGTAGCAATTGAATTGTCACATAGAAAGGGAATTGGTCCTTTGAACTCTACTTCAATATATTTTAGTGACTAATTCATCCACAACACTTAAGTTCAACATGCCACTACTACAACATATTATACTTCTATAGTAGATAGTGTAATTGACTATTGTTTTTTACTCAGCCATGAAACAAGTCTGTTACTAAGGAAAAATGCACCACCACTAGTACTTATTATATAATCTATACTTCCTGCCCAATCGGCTTATATGTATGCTATAAAATTTAAACCATCACTTGAATGATACCATAAACCATAGACTATTGTGATTTTGATATATTTGAAGATTCTCTTTAATACATTTAAATGTGTTTCTTTTGGTACAACCTAGAATCTAGTAATCATGCATACGACGTGCATGATGTGTTATCTTGATGCAGTGAGATATAGCAAACTACCAATCATAGACCTACACATTATATTATTCACTTTAGGAGATTCATCACCTTTTCTCAATTTACATGCAGTTATCATGGGAGTGATAACTAGTCTGCTTTCTTCCTATCAAATTTCTTGAGCATCTCCTTCACATACTTGGTTTGGGATATGAATATCCCTTCTTTGGATTATGTAACCTATAGACCAAGAAAAAATGAAATTTCTTCAAGCATGGACATTTAAAACTCCTTTTGTATTTGACTTGAAAATTCTTTGTGCATATTATTACTTCTACCACCAAAAATGATGTCATCAACATAGACAACTATGATAAACATATGTCCATTTTAATAAATCAACATACAAGTTACTATCTTCACATCCTTTGATAAATCCTTGTTGTTGAAAATATTGATCTAGCCTTGAATAACATGCTTTAGGATCCCATTTTAGACCATATAGTGTTTTCTTTAGTTTACATACATAGTCCTCCTCATCTATCAGCTAAAAACCTTCAATTTTTTCAATATAAACTTCCTCTTCTAAGGTTCCATTTAGGAAATCTAACTTAACATCCATATGATAAAATTTGAACTTATTAAAGATTGAGAATGGTAAAAACATTATGATGTCTTCTAATCTTGCCATAGGGAAAAATGTCTCCTCAAATTCTATACCTTCTACTTGAGCATATCCTTTGCACACAAGTCTAGCTTTGTTTCTCACAATTGCTCCTTCTTCATTCAACTTATTTTTAAAGACCCATTTTGTGCTTATGAAATTTTTTTCTATGCGTCTTGAAACTAGCTACAAAGTTTTTCTCTTTTCTATTTGACTTAGTTCCTCATCCATGGCCTTTTTCCATTTCTCATCTTTGTTAGCTTTAGTATAGATTTTGGGATCAATTTCATGTATTAAATCAGAACTTACCTATTCTTTGCTCATTGCAGCCCTTCTCATTTGGAATCTTTCATTCATGTTGCCAATGATTTTCTCTTTAGGATGATCCTCTTGAATAGACCTTGAGGGTGCCTTTTCAATCCTCTTTATCTCTTCTTCATTATCTAATATTTCATCCACAACTTCTTTCAGTTATTTATTTCTGATCTCCTTTATAGGTTCAGTCTCTTCTTTGAGAACCTCTTCAGATTTAACATGGATTCTCTCCACTAGCTTATGAAATATTTTATTTTAGCAAACATAATCTTTCCTATGAGTGTAATAACCAAGGAATATTCCCTCATTGCACCTTGACTCAAAATTGCCTAGCTTTTTCTCCTTCCTTCAAATGTAGCATTTGCTTCCAAATGCTCTAAAGTACTTTACTGAGTTAGGATTTCCATGCCACAATTCATATGGAGTCTTATCACTATTCACTCTCAATTGAACTCAGGTCAAGATGTCTACTACCATTTAGACTTCTTCTCTCCAATAACCATCTAATAAGTTGGCTTACTTCAACATTGTTCTAGCCATCTCCTTGACAGTCCTATTCTTCCTCTCAGTAAATCCATTTTATTTTGGAGTTCTTGTAGAATATTATTGTCTTTTAATTCCATGCTTTTAACAATAGTCTATGAATTCATTTGAAGTGAATTCACCACCTTTATCAGATCTAAGACACTTGATCTTTCTACCAATTTTATTTTTAACCATGGCCCTAAATATCTTGAATCTCTCAAAGGCTTGAGACTTGTAATTTAAAAATGTTACCCATGTCATTCTAGTGTAGTCATCTAAGAACACCATGAAATAATACACTCCTTTAGAACCTCTTGTCTTGGTTGGTCCATAAAGATTATTATGAATTATCTATAGAGGTTTTGTAGTTGCATAATCTCTAGTTTAGAATGAGACCTTGGTGTATTTACCAAGCTGACATTCTCTACATGTTGTGTCAATAGGCTTGGTTATCTTAGGCATGTGTCGTACACACTTTTTAGAACTTATTTTGACTAAATTGTCAAAGTTAACATGACCCATCCTTCTGTGCCATAACCAGCTCTCATCAATCTTTCCCATGAGACAATTTCTATCATTTACCTCAATCAAATTATATATGTTACTCTTAGTCCTTTTTCCTTATACAATAGTTTTTGAGACCTTATTGATTCACAACCTTTGGCATCAAATATGAATTATCTTTGTCCAAGATAATTATCTTTACCAATATTTCTGAAAGAATTGTCTTTTACCAATATTTTTGAAAGAATTTGCCTAATAAATATAAATTTTCAAAATCAACTAAGTATGAAAACTAGCTTATGGATTTATAACATTTTATCTATTCATCCTTATGACATATAACTTATATCATAAATAATAGACACAAACCTGTGATCATTTCCTTCAGATCTTGCGATACATACAAATTTTTTATAACATCATTCTATGCTCTTAGCCATATCTTGTCAAGATAACCATGTGAGCAAAGGAAATCAAATTACACACACAAGTCTGTTCAACTCAACACACACAGGTATATTCAACTCAACACATTTTTCATTAATGCATGATAACACATGTTATCTTTGACAACAATGACAATTCTTCAAACATCAATGACTATGTCCAACAATCTCACCCATTGTCATTGATGGAAAAAAAAGAAGGATAATCTCTATTTTGAAAATGCATCCTAATATTTTATCCCCCTTTGACATTAATGACAAATCATTTCTACCAAAAATATTAATTAGATCCACCTGAAGTGCACTTCTTCAGATATTACATTTTTTTGATCCTCAGACATGTAAGATAAGAAAAATTATGAGAAGCTCCCTCTTAGGCCATGAAAATAAATACCTAAACTCTTATTCTTCTAGGATTTATTGATTTTACTTTTATACTTTCCCTGGAGACATCTTTGATCACTAGGAACTAGTGATGTGTTGTAGGAGCTACCACTTCCAACTGCTATCTCTGATCTTAAAATTGGTCCTTAGGCGAAGGTTTAGTGAATATATCTACAATTTTATTTCTTTTTAGAACATATTCCATTATGACTTCTTGATCACCAACCTTCTCTCTCAAAAAGTGATGATTAATATGTGATTTTTTTTGGAGTGCATCATCAGATCCTTGGATATATTTAAAGCACTTGAATTGTCACATAGAATGGGAATTGGTTCTTTGAACTCTACTTCAATATATTTTAGTGACTAATTCATCCACGACACTTGAGTTCAACATGCCACTGCTACAACATATTATACTTCTACTATAGATAGTGTAATTGACTCTTGTTTTTTACTCAGCCATGAAACATGTCTGTTACCAAGGAAAAATACACCACCACTAGTACTTCTTATATCATCTATGCATCCTGCCCAATCAGCATCTATGTATGCTATCAAATTTAAATCATCACTTGAATGATACCATAGACCATAGTCTATTGTGATTTTGATATATCTAAATATTATCTTTAATACATTTAAATGTGTTTCTTTTGGTACAACCTAGAATCTAGTATTCATGCATACGACTTCCATGATGTCTAGTCTTGATGTAGTGAGATATAGAAAACTAAAAATCATAGACCTAAACATTATATTATTCACTTTATGAGATTCATCACCTTTTCTCAATTTACATGCAGTTATCATGGGAGTGTTAACTGCTCTACTTTCTTCCTATCAAATTTCTTAAGGATCTCCTTCACATACTTGGTCTGGGATATGAATATCCCTTCTTTGGATTATGTAACCTATAGACCAAGAAAAAATGAAATTTCTCCAAGCATGGTCATTTCAAACTCCTTTTGTATTTGATTTTCAAATTCTTTGCACATATTATTACTAATACCACCAAAAATGATAAACATATGTCCATTTTAAGAAATCAACATACAAGTTACTATCTTCACATCCTTTGATAAATCTTTGTTGTTGAAAATATTGATCCAACCTTCAATACCATGCTTTAGGTGCCCATTTCAGACCATGTAGTGTTTTATTTAGTTTGCATACATAGTCTTCCTCATCTATCAGCTGAAAACCTTTAAGTTTTTCAATATAAACTTCTTCTTCTAAGGTTCCATTTAGGAAATCTAACTTAACATCCATATGATATAATTTGAACTTATTAAAGATTGAGAAAGCTAAAAACATTATGATGTCTTCCAATCTTGCCATAGGGAAAAATGTCTCCTCAAAGTCTATACCTTGTACTTGAGCATATCCTTTGCAAACAAGTCTAGCTTTGTTTCTCACAATAGCTCCATCTTCATTCAACTTATTTTTAAAGACCCATTTTGTGCTTATGAAATTCTTGTCTATGGGTCTTGGAACTAGCTACCAAGTTTTGCTCTTTTCTATTTGACTTAGTTCCTCATCCATGGCCTTTTTCCATTTCTCATCTTTGTTAGCTTCAGCATAGATTTTGGGATCAATTTCATATATTAAATCAGAACTTACCTATTCTTTGCTCATTGCAGCCCTTCTCATTTGGAATCTTTCATTCATGTTGCCAATGATTTTCTCTTTAGGATGATCCTTTTGAATAGACCTTGAGGGTGCCTTTTCAATCCTCTTTATCTCTTCTTCATTATCTAATATTTCATCCATAGCTTCTTCTTTCAATTCTTTAGTTATGATCTCCTTTACAAGTTCAGTCTCTTCTTTGAGAATCTTTTCAGCTTTAACATGGATGCTCCCCAGTAGCTTATGAAATATTTTATTTTAGCAAACATAAGATTTTCTATGAGTGTAATAACCAAGGAATATTCTCTCATCACACCTTGATTCAAAATTTCCTAGCTTTTTCTCCTTGCTTCGAATGTAGCATTTGCTTCCAAATGCTCTAAAGTACTTGACTAAGGTAGGCTTTCCATGCCATAATTAATATGGAGTCTTATCACTATTCACTCTCAATTGAACTTAGGTCAAGATGTATACTGCCATTTAGACTTCTTTTCTCTAATAACCATCTAATAAGTTGGCTTATTTCAACATTGTTCTAGCCATCTCTTTGATAGTCCTATTCTTCCTCTCAATAACTCCATTTTGTTGTGGAGTTCTTGTAGTGGAGTATTGTATCTTAATTCCGTGCTTTTGAAAATAGTCTATGAATTCATTTGAAGTGAATTCACCACCTTTATCAGATCTAAGACACTCGATCTTTCTACCAATTTTATTTTCAACCATGGCCTTAAATTTCTTGAATATCTCAAAGGCTTGAGACTTGTATTTTAAGAAGGTTACCCATGTCATTCTAGTGTAGTCATCTAAGAACAACATGAAATAATACACTACTTTAGAACCTCTTGTCTTGGTTGGTCCACACAGATTAGTATGAATTATCTATAGAGGTTTTGTAGTTGCATACTCTCTAGTTTAGAATGAGATCTTGGTCTATTTACCAAGCTGACATTCTATACATGTTGTGTCAGTAGGCTTGGTTATCTTAGCCATGTGTCTTACACACTTTTTAGAACTTAGTTTGACTAAATTGTCAAATTTAACATGACCCATCCTTCTGTGCCATAACCAAATCTCATCAATTTTTCCCATGAGACAATTTCTATCATTTACCTCAATCAAATTATATATGTTACTCTTAGTCCTTTTTCCTTGTACAATAGGTTTTTAGACCTTATTAATTCACAACCTTTAGCATCAAATATGAATATATATCCATTGTCACACATCTGACTGACACTCAACAGAATATGTTTTAGTCCTTTAACATAAAGAACATCATGTGTAGGGAGCTTGTCATCAATTTTCAAGGTTACTTTACCTCTGATTTTGAGTATATTATTATCTCCCAAGCTAGCAGTTCCTTCCTTACATCAGCTCAATTTAATGAACTTACTCTTGTCACCGGTCATATGCTTTGATAAGCCACTATCTATGACTCATAGATTTTTCTCTTTAGCATGCAGTGTTGTTTGCATGATCATAGACTAATTTTTCATTTTCCATATCTTCTTGGGCTTCTTGACTATAATTTTAATTTTTGTCTCAATTATTAGTGAGCCTTTATTTACTTTAGGAGTCTTAACCCTTTTTTCATTGTTAGACTTTGATTTAACAAGCTTTGTTCTAAAATGCTTTGCTATATGTGTAAAATTATTAAAGTTATAGCATAAAACATCTAGATATAGCAGAGAGGCAAATGAATTCTTACTTAATGAACTTATCCTTCTCTTAGGCAGAATCTTACAATCAATTTCTTTATGGTCAAATTGATTACAACTATAAAAATAACCATAAAATTATGAGGAATACCTAGTTATCATTCTCCTTTAGGGATATAAAGGAGGTCTCCTAAACTCTATCTTCTTCAAATTCCTTGCTATTATGTTGTTTTTTGTTGTAGAAACCTTGGTCTTTATAGGAACAAAGCTATAAATTTTCTTCTTCTCTATAGGAATGTGATTTTCTTCTTTTTTGATTCTTGATTTTGTTGCTGCCTTGAAGTTTTCATATAGATTACTAGTTGTATTCAACATGGGACTCTTTCCTTTCTCATATCCAAGACCTAATTTTTCTTTGAGGGAATTTTTTGAGACGATCATCTCATCCAATATTTTAGATCCTCTTTTCAGTTTTAGGCCTTTATCAATTTGTTCTTTGGCCTTTTTGAGATTTTCTCTTAGGTCCATGATTTCTTCCTCCATCTTCAAGGAAATTAAGGATTTTGATTGAAAATCATTTTTAACCACATCCTTTATCCTCTTTACCTTCTCAACTTGGGTCTTCAAACTCACTATCATTTGATCTTATTCCTCATTTCTTTTAATTAATTTCTCAAACTCCTTTTGACTAAGCTTCTTTTGTTTAGAATTTTCTTTTCTGAGCTTGTCAATTTTTTTTAAAGCACAAATGAGTTCACATTATAGATTTACTTCTTCTTCTTCTTCTTGTTCTTCATCATCTAAGTCCTATTTCTTCTTGTCATAAAGAAATTGATTCATAATTCATGAATAGAACTTCATTTTGTTTGGCCATAAAAGCACTGTCATGCTCATCACTTGAAATACTACTAACATCAACCGAGTCACTATCTTGTTTTGAGTATAGCCCCTTTTTATTCTTAAATAATATTTTCTTCTTCTTGGGATAATAGGAATTCTCATTTTGATTTTTATTAGCTAAATCAAAGTCATCCTTCCTTTTATGTTGACATTGAGCAGCAAAGTGACCTATCTTTCCATAGTTAAAAATTTGAAGGGTAACTTACCTTTGTATTTACCTGATCCTTCCTTCAATTTTCTAATGAAATTATCCTCTACATCATCAACCTCCTTAGAATTAGAATTAGGAGCTTCTTCTTCTTTTGCCTACTTAGAAACTTTGAAATTAGTTTCTTTCTTAGCTAACTCTACATCTTCCAACCTCATCTCATATGTAGTGAAAGTTCAATGTAACTCATCTATTGTGAACTTGTTCAAATCTCTTGATTCTTCAATGGCAGAAATTTTAGAATCACACTTTGTTGTTAGAGGTATTAAAACTTTTTTGACAATGAATAATTCATCCATTGCCTCTCCAAGTCCTCTAATTACAATTAAAATCTCATCTACCCTAAGGAGGTATTCTGTAATCTTCTCTTCCTCACTCATCTTGAGGCTCTCAAACTATCCCTTATGTGTTTGAATCTTCGCTTGTTTTACTCTATCATCTCCTTCATATATTCTCTTTAATTTGACCCATATGTCATTTTCACTTCGACAATGCATGAATTTGACAAACTCATTGTTTGACAATCCATAAAGAATAACATTCTTTGCTTTGGCATTGTTTTCACATGCCTTCTTCACTACGTGATTAGTAGCGTAAATAATAGGGGGTGTGTAACCATTCTCAATGAACATATAGACATCAAACCCCAAGGAGGTCAAATACGCTTCCATCCTTATGCTCCAAAAGGCATAGTTAGACCCATCAAACAAAGGTGCCTTATTTGATGAAGTTCCTTCATGATTGGCCATTTTGTGTTCAGACTCTAAGATCAACTTGAGTTGATTAATCTTATTTTTGGAACCCTTGGCTCTAATACCAATTATTGAACACACCTATCTACTAAGAGGGGGGGTGAATCAGTAGATCTTAAAAATGAATTTCTTACAAATTTCAAGATAAATTTTAAATGTATGCAATCTTAAACAAATAAATGAAAGATATCACATGTATAAAATCATAACACATAGCACCAAATTTATACATGGAAACCCAAAGATAAAAACCATGGTGAGAATGTTGTTAGAAGCTACTATTCTAATCTAGCCTCACAAAGTTTGTCTCACTAACTGAACCTCACTAGTTACATTTAAGGACACCCATCCCAAGGAGATACCAATCCCCTATTTTAAGAGCACCAAATCTAAAGAATCACTCAGTCCCTATACTAAAAACCAACCAATCAGACATTTAAACTTCAAATTAATAAATTAGATTCACAAAAGAATCCAAGTCTATGTTCTTTTTTGCATGTCTAATCTGTAACTACTCATTTCTCATTCAACACACTTTTGCCTGATCTTCATTCTTCATGCACCCTTTCTCTGTGTCTAAATTTATATGTTTGATACTCTAATATTCTCCAATTTGGCCATTACTACTCTATGCTTAGATGAGTCTCATATTTCTAAATCTATGGCTCGAATCCTCTCATTCCAAAAATGACTCTTTTTCATCCCTACTCTTTGTCACTTTGGAATTTTCCATCGATCAAAACTTAGACGAGTCTCCTTTTTATATATTTTGTATTCATTGATTGTCTCTTCTCATTCTAAAAAAATGACTAATTGACTTCCAGTCTCTGAGCTTTCTTTAAAATTTCCCCTTGTCCCTTCAATTACAACATTCACACCACATGAATGAATCTACAATTAATCATTTTATTTCATAGTTATTCAAAAAACTAATTGTTGATTTTCTTCAACCATCATGCTAAATTCTTGTAGCTAACTCACTTCAATGGTTCTTCATTTATTTTTTGTTTTAACTTTGAAATGTGTCCATCGATCTTTCCATCTGAGCTCCACATGTCATTTGATTTCTTGAATATGCATGATCTTTATATTAGCTTGGTCATTAAACTTCAGCATGTTGATGTCATATCGTTTCCTTTAGTATTCATGTATTGCTTTTGCTCCTTTTGATTGTCTTAGACATGATCAATCTTTATCTTTGCCTATATGACTTTTGGGAGTTTGTGATGGAATCCTCTCAACTTTTTTGAAATGGCCTTGTGTCTTACACAATTGTCCGTTGGCACTTGTGGAAGTGTTCTATGTCTTTCAACATATTTTCAAGTGTCCTTTCTCTTCATTCAAACTACCCTTCAATATTTTACAAACTATTTTTTGGAACTTTACAAGTGTCCTTCTGTCCTTTAGAAGTGTCCCTCAAAATATTTACAATTTTTCTCTATCCTTCAAAAGTGTCCTTCAAAAACTTTGAAAATGTATTTCCTTCATTCAAACAATCCTTTAGATAAATTGTTGTAAGATTTTTGTCTAAGTGCCCTTCGGGACAATTTCTACAGACTTTTTGTCTAAGTGCCTTTAGAAAAATTTCTATGACATTTTTGTCTAAGTTCCCTTCAAGATAATTTCCTTGATAAATGTCTAAGTGCCTTTTGGCACTTTTGAATTATCCTTCACTTCTTTGCTCATATCTCTTGAAACTTTTGTGTAGGACACATACCCTTTGGAACTTTTACAATGGTCCACATACCCTTTGGAAGTTTTTTTTTGGGTCACTTTCCCTTTGGCACTTTGAAAATGTACCCTTCATAACTTTTGATCAGATTACTTACCCTTCAGCATTTTTCAAATGTACCTTTCACAACTTTTGATCAGATCACTTGCCCTTTGGAATTTTTCAAATGTACCTTTTAGAAATTTTGCATGGGACTCATTTCCTTTGGAAATTTCCTTCGAGATAATTTTTTTGAAAGAATTCCAAAGCTTCAAATTAATTAATGTAGGCTTTTTGTCTGAAAGGTCTTCAACATTTTTTCCAAAAGAATTGCCTTTAACATTTTCCTAGAAAGAATTCCCTTATTTGTTGTAGGATTTTTATCTAAGAGAATTTTCTTTACTAATATTTCTAAAATAATTATCTTTACCAATATTTTTGAAAGAATTCCCTTGAAAAATACAAAGGTGCAAAATTGATTAATTATGGAAACTACCTTATGCATTTGTAACATTTACTCTATTCATCCTTATGGCATATAAATTAGACCACAAATAATAGACACAAACCTAATTATCATAGTGTGATCATTGCCTTTAGATGATGTCATACATGAAAAATTTTGATAACATCATCTTATGTTATTAGCCATATCTTTTCAAGATAACCATGTGAGCAAAGGCATTCAAAGTACAAACACAAGTATGTTCACCTCAACACACACAAATCTGTTCAACTCAACACACACACAATTCTATTCAACTCAACACCTTTGTCATCAATGCATGATAGCACATGTTTCCTTTGACATCAATGACAATTTTTTAGACATTAATGACTATGTACAACATTAGAAAATTTATTCATGGAAATTTTACAAAATTTGTGTGGCATTCATAAAATCATTATGATTGATCATGAACCTATATTCATTCAAAAAATTTGGAATGAAATATTTACCACTTGAGGTAAAAACTCATGTAGAGTTAATCTTATCATCCATAATCAAATTTTCAAATAAAAATTATGAATACATATCTAGAAGGATATCTATGATGCTTTGCTTTAGAAAGATAAGTGTTGACATAAAATATTTGACTTAAGTACATATATTTATGAGGTTCAAGATGATTTTATGTAGATATAATTTAGGACAAGGATTATTATTACGATTTAATAATTAGTCAATGCAAGCATTTATTAAATTTTGAATTAGGTTCATTCATCCACATAAAAGATAAAAAGTAAACATATTTCCTACTCTAGCCTCTTTATTCATATATAAAAGTATAAAACAAAAGCATTCATTACATTTCACATATGTCTTTACTCTATACCTTTGCATTCTCTATCACTATACTCTAAATCTATTGTAATTTTATATTCTCTTGTATTTTCTTCTACTCACCTCTAAATATATTGTTTATAACACATAAATATCAGTAAAAACTAGATATCTATAAATCCAATGGATATATTCTACAGGAAATGCCTCTTTTTCATAAAATTTTTATTATGATACTGTAAAGTGTCTAAACTTACCACATTTCCTAGGATGGTAGAATCATTTATCTATTTGACATGGAGATTGCTAGGCCCTTAACCTATAGTGCATCTAGGGATATGTGTGGATGACTTGTAGGTTACACACCTTCATATTATCCTATTTAATTTATTTATGTTCTTATTATGGTTGGCCTATGGAATAACCACGGTTAAGTAAATCATATATAGAAGGTAGATGTTAGTCATATATCATCATATTGAAAATTTTCTTCTTATTACATTGTTGTGGAAGTTAGCCCCTTGAAGTGGCTTAGTCTTAATACTCAATTATTATACTCTTTCATTAATTGTTCTTGTGGATCTATTTATTCTATTCTTAATTATGTGATATATTATTATATTATTGTGAATCATCTTCTTGGATCTAACATCCTGAGTAGTAGAAGTTTGAAAAAACTTAACTTTTGATCTAGGAAGAATTGGTTTTTCATCACCATAGTTTTGTTCATGGATTTCTTTACAAAAAGAAAAAAAAGAAAAAAAAATGGAATTTTTTCAACTTCTAAAAATTAGAAGTCATTGGATTTATCTTTGTGAGATGATCACAACAATATATTCTATTGATACACTTTTTTGGTGTAAAATGTTTCACCCTTGTGCAAATTAGTAGTCATTAGATTTGTCCTGGCAAGGAGCTCACAATGGTATCATTTACTGATACAATGTTTTCTAGGTTTTAACCCTCCTAAGGTTTGTGCATGGCTAGGCATAATATGTGTGGATACTAGAAAGGGAAAGAAATTCATAAAATTCATCAAAAGGATGACATGGAGCCTGAAACTTTTGATTTATGTATTTTGGAGGTAGTTTAAAAACTTAAGTTAGAGTTGTAGATCATGGTTTAGAAATATGATCTTGATGTAGTTAAAGGGGACATCACTAAGCTGAGAGGGGACCTGAATGGATTTAAAGTTAAATTAAAACAAATAATTAGGTAAATGGCCAAATTTTTAGCTAAAAATTTGTAAAATAACCCTCCACCACTCCATTTTGGTTCTCCTCCTCTAAATAATCACAACGCCAATCCTGGTATGAAGCTGATATTACCAAAAGTAGACCTACATGAGTTTGATGGTAATAATCCACTCACATGGATTACTTAAATTGAATATTTATCTGATCTACATTAGAATCCCTATTCACAAATGGTGTTCATGTCCTCTCTATATTTGGAACCTGATTAATTCATTTGGTATTGCTAGTTGTGTGCTCAAAATAAAAAGAAGGGTGTCCAAGTTTCATGTTGGTATTTTTAGAGGAGTTGAAACTCCAATATAATAATAATGTATTAGGAAAATACTTCAAAAAAATTTCCAAATTTCACCAAACTATGACTATAAATGATTACTTTCATCAATTTCAAAATCTCTCCTTACATGTGGTGGATATCACTAAAGAAAATATAACAAACCTATTTTTGGGTGGCCTTAAAGATATCATCCAATTGTAGGCTCACATGTTTCATCTCATTAATGTATTTGAATCCATACCAAATAAATGAATGGCTAATAAAAAACATTTGATCAAATGAAGACCTTTCACTAATGTTCATCAATGCACCTTCCCAACACCATCATTTTTATAGCCTACTACATTGACACCTCAGTAAATTGAATAAAAACATGGAAAATGTTTGTGATTTGGATGCAATATCAAGTGGATTAAAGGACATAAATGTGTTGAAAATAAATTTTTTAACATTAAAGGAACCAATGAGATGAATAAGATGATAAGGATTCATGGGTAGGTTTGGAAGATCCTGAGGATAAATCTGAAGATGCTCAACCTACCATTTCCTATCATGTACTTTAAATAATTAGTACTCCTAAAAATCTTAAGTTGGTGGGTTTCTTGAAGAAACATAAGGTGGCTATGTTAATTGAATTTTGGAGTACATATAGCTTCATAAAAAATAAGTTGGCTACTCATTTGAAGTGTTTCATTCATCCAACTCCAAAATATTAGGTCATGATTACAGATGATGATAGTGTTAACTATTATATAAAATTTGATATCATTAATCTCTCTATGGGAGAAAACTTTTTAGATTCCCCTTTATTTTTTATTCTCATGGGAGGAGCTAACATTATTTTGGGAGTGTTGTGGCTCACCATTTTGGGCACTATTAAGATGAATTTACAAGAACTATTCATGAGGTTCCATTTAAAAAGTAGGACCTTTAAACTATGTGTATTATGGGATAAATATTCATAACTGGTTATTTATCATTAGATGATGAAGATTCTCATAAAAGGTGCTAATGGATTTGTGGCATGATTACTTTACATAGAGGTTCAACCAACCAAGGGGTCTACACATACTGATTTGTAAAGGTTTATAGATGACCATTCTATATTTTGGTGACATTACAAAAGGATTTTATCTAGGATATGCACATGATCATGCCATCAAGATCATTCCAAGAATTACACCACTCAAAATCAGATCGTATAGGTATCCCTATTCCCAAAAGAGTGAAATTGAAAAGATGGTAAAAGATATGTAGAGGTAGGAATAATTTGACACATTCAAATAAAATATTCCTCCCCTATGGTCATGCTTCAAAATAAATATGAAACTTGGAGGATTTGAATATACCACAAAGAACTCAACAAGTACACCATCAAATATAAGTTTCCTATTCTAGTAATTATTGATTTTCTAGATGAATTACATGGTGTTGTTTATTTTACAAAGTTACGCCTTCAATATGGGTAACATCATATTTGAATCCGTGATGAAGACATACCTGATATAGCTTTTAGAAAACAAATGCCAATACGAATTTATGGTCATATATTTTGGACTCACAAATACCCCATCTACATTTTAGATTTTGATAAAAATTGTTTTGAGGCCATTTTTGAGAAAGTTTATTTTAGTTTTTTTGATGATATCCTCATATACAACTAAAATTTGGAATATCATTTGAATCATATGAAATAGATACTTTCATTATTGTAAAAACATCAACTTTATGCCAAACATTCAAACTATACTTTTGGTGTCCAAGAGGTAGATTACTTGGGTCATATTATTTCACATCGAGTTAAAGATGACACTAAAACATCCAAGTGATGATGGAATGGTAGGTTCCCAAAACCCTTAAGAACATCTAAGGATTTATGGGGTTAATTAGTTACTATCATAGGTTTGTCAAAAATTACAGTAGCATTATATTCCTAGTCACCTCTTTGTTTGAGAAAGACTCCTTCCAGTTAAATCATTCATTTACCAAGGCATTTGAAAATTTTAAAATGGATGTGTACAATTCCATTTTTTGGCTACTCATAATTTTTCAAAAAATAATTTCAATAGAGTGTGACATATCATGATATGGCATGGGGGTTATACTCATGCAATAAGGTGGGCCACTGGCATTTGAAATTCACCAACTAAAGGGAAAAATACGCACAAAAAAATCTATGATAAATAAATGATGGCTATTCTATATTGATCCAAATAATGGATACCTTATTTAATGGGTTGTCACTTTCAAGTAAAGACTAGTCATGATAGCCTTATATATTTTTTGAAACAATGATTGTTATTTGGAAAAAAAATAAATGGGTTACTAAAATGTTAGGATATGATTTTTGAATAGTCTATAAGAAATTAAAATATAATGTGGTGGTAAATACACTATCCTAGAGGGATGAATTAGTTGAGTCATCATTATGTGCAATGACTAATTGGCAAGCAAATTGGCTAAAATAAGCAAGATCAAAATGAGAGAATGATAGTGCTCCCCATTATTTGATTCAAAATCTTCAGTAGGGTTCTAAAGGAGATAAAAAATTTACATGTAAGGGGAAAATATTATGGTATAAAGATATATTATACCTCTATAAGCATTCTCTCCTCAAACTTTAAATCCTTTAGGTACTTCATACATCTATACTAGGAGGTCACTCATGATTTTTGAAAGCATATCATGGAATAAATAAAGATTTATTTGGGAAGGACTCAAGGGGGATGTATAGAAATATGTGGTTGAATTCATGGTATATCAATAAAAAAAAATTGAAACCCTTAAGACCCTAGGGATTTTGAAGCCTTTATCCATCCCTAGCCAGCATTGGGAAGGGGTTTCCATGGATTTTTTTTATTTGGTTATCATGGTCTGAGGGTAAAATTTTTAACATGGTATTTGTGGATAAAATCACCAAGTATGTTCATTTTTGTTCCTTATCACATACATTTATTTCTAATAATTAGCTTATGATTATCTCAATATAGTTCAAAAATTTCATGGTACTCCAAAGATCACTGCAAGTGATTGAGATCCAATGTTTACTAGTAATTTTTAGACTTAAATATTTACATGTTTGGGCACCCATTTGGCTCATATATCATCCTATCATCCTCAATACAATGTAAAAATATAGGTAGTCAAAAAATCTATTGAAGGGTATCTTATTGTTTTGTTTTTGACAAACAAGATAAATGGGTTCATTAGTTGCCACCTATTAAATGATACTATAACTCTTATTTTCACACTTATTATAAAATGTATCCATTTGTGAAATTGTATTTGTATCATTCCCCATCCATATCTTGACCCTCGATGGTGCATCCCAAGGTTTGAGTTGTTGAGGAACACATTCACCATTAATAGGAGGCACTAGTTAGTTTGCAAGGGAATTTAGAAATGGCAAACAAGTAAATAAACACTGTAGTGAGAATAATTTTAAAATATGTGATTATGTCTTTCTATGTTTCCATCCATATAAATAAATTCCTCTGAATTAACAAATAATGATCATGGAAATTAATCTTGAAATCGAGATTTATGAAATGAAAAATTACGTGGTTGCCTTCACAATGTGATTGAAGAAGAGTGAAGTGTGTAAATCTCTCCCATATATTCATCCAATACTCTATAATTTTATCTATATTTCAATTTTTGATGTTTCCTATTTTCATTACTTTCATAATTAGTTGAGAATCACTTTCAATAGCTAGACTAGTCCAGTTCTTTTTCAAAGTGATAAAAAGACCCATCAAAAGGGTTTTGGATTCAACATGATTGTTATTGAATTAACACATATTCAATAAATAATAGGAAAAAATAACCTTTGGAATCCCTAAATGTGCCTAGACTCAACCCCAGTCTATATTTTCCTTCACAACTCTATCAAAATTCACCTTGATCACATGGCCCTGAGAAGGATTCCAATATGTTGGAGATCATCTCCTAGAATTTATACAAACACTATTATTAGGTAATACAATATTGTAATACAATATATATATATATATATATATATATATATATATATATATATATATATTCTAATAATGTTTATATTATTATTATTTATATATAATAACACCTTATTATCATTATTATATTATTATATATAATTATTATCTCTCTATATTTATTTGAATATAATAATGATATTAATGTGTTATTATATTTATATATACACACATGCACACACATAATTAAATATCATTAATATATTTAACTTGGATCCAAAGTTACTATTAGATTTAGATAACATGTACCCTTTACAAAGGGGTTCGTAACTTGCTTGATGGTATCACTTTTTATTGGTTGTTTATATTGTCATGGGTGTATGGTGACATCATGAGAGTTGATTTGATTGTGGTAGGGATCTATATCTGATATGTGTATTGATATAGTGTATAAATTTATTTGACATGGGTATAGCTCCAAGAACATGAATGGAGCCACTAGTGTTTGGCAAGGGGTATACATTATACTTAAATAAATAAGAGGCTTAAAGGCTCAAGGCTTTTATGAGATATTAGAGATATATAGTGGATATCCACTTTTTCATCTTACACCAAACTATAGATAGACTTATAACCCAAGTTAGGGCTAGCATGATCAAGTGCACAAAGGATACAGGTATCTCTAATTGGTATGACCATAGTAATGCAAGTAGTTAATACTAGAAATCTACTTGCATACAAATTATAGAAATAAAAATGTTGAATAAAGAGAGCCAACAAGTAATGCATAAACATAAAATAGAAGTCACTTCATGCCAAATGAAAGATTTTTTAGGAAGTAAAGACATTTTAAAGCAAGGGTGAAAGTGTATGGATAATATAAGTCTAAGCTAACTCTTTATTATTAACACTATTATTTCTTAATAATGCAAATTTCTTGTTCATCAAGAGAGGAAATTATTTATGCAAATTTTATAGATCTTTTTGAGCATTTAGGATCTTACTATGTAATGATAAGTGTTTAAAAATCCAAAATGACATATAATGGAAGATATTTCAATTAATTAAATATATTCTCAACCACATGAATGCATAAAACTTCAAAAATTATCCTATGTGATGCCCTAAACAAGCTAAATCACTAAAATATTCAAAACCTATCATATGTACTATCACAAACAAACAATAATTTCACTTTGCATGGAAAAATTCCATCATATAAAACTCAAAAATATTATGCAGACTTTATACTAAATAATTATCCATGTTAGGAAGCAATCAAGGAGAAGGATCAAACTATGTGTAAGTTGAGTCCAAACCAAGAGCCAAAAGTAATGGATGAGGTGAAGGAGACTCTGCCAACTAAGAGAAATATAATAGATAAAGCACAATAATAGGTGAAATGGAGTCTTGATGGAGATGGGAGAAACCCATAAGGTTTAGGAACACTATAGAGAACAATGTAAATAACCAAGATAAATTATAGAATAGTAGGGCATCCCCTATCATAATGAAAGCTAAGTGTGCCAATAATGAACTAGGTGAGATTGAAGAAGGAAACCAAGCTTCGAGAGTGATGATTAAGTGGGAAGATTAGATAAAAAAATGTAAGAGAGAGAGAGGCTAAAATTAATGATGAAGCATCATATAAGGTAACCCTAATCTGTGAAAGGCCAAAAAGTAACCATTTCTAGTCATTTGGGCAAAATTGGCCCCTTTTTGCATATTATTCCTAGGTTGAGGCTTTTATGAAGGAAACATGTAGCCTAATCCATGGTTTTCCTCCATAAGCCATGGCTTAGGTCAAAATTCCACTCGGGGTTGTCAATAGGCCTCTAGAATGGCATCAAGAAGTGTCTAGAGGGCTTGTCTATGTACAAAAGGGTATTAAGATGCTAAGTATGTATAGGGGATGGATGTATGATGTAAGAAAGGTTAATGCAAATTGATAATGTCTCAAAGAAGGATAACTAAGGTCGATAGTCTACACATGAGTTGATGTGTACTCATATGGAGGAGTAGGGTCATGGAAAGTACAATTACATATGCCCCCAAGGTAAAAGTAATTAGTGTTAGAATGAACAAGGAGTGTTGTGTAGTACTTGGAAGCCACACACAAGAAAATAAATCAAGAACTAAAAAGGTAAAAGAGAACATTACCTACACTTACTAGATAAATATGGTGGTAGAAAAAGTCAATGTTGTGATCTATGGGTGAGAGTGCAAATGCTATGTAATCCAAATCCAACTCCAGCTCCAATTCTAGATCCTACTAATAAGGGACATAAGTGATATCAAACCAAATCATACAATCCAAAATGACATTCACTAAGGTGTCATCCCTAGTGTTCTCCTTATGAGGGATATGGGTGACCTAGAAATCCTTGAAGAAGTAGAGAAAATCATGTGCCACATCAAAGAGGGGGAGAAACTCAAAGCTAAGGATAGCCTAGGAACTAGTTAGTTGAGACAAAAATAAGATTGAGTCAAATAATAACTACATATAACAGACACCTAAACTAAGGGAATTAATAGGGGCACTAATTATTACATGATACTCAGTGTCATTATTCATCTCACTTGTAAGTAATAAACCAACTACAATAAGATCATGGGACAATAGACAATCAATAACACCAAGCCATAGCTATAGGTCTTGGGTTACCCTGACTACCTCCATCTATGTGTATCACCATTGAAAGGTTCAAGATGATGGGGGTCAAGGATGTAATAATAGTAATTATGAAAAATTGATCTCAAAATGAGGTAGGATAAGCAAGTTACATAAGGGAAATAGATTAAAAAAAACAAGTTGGAAATAATGTTGGACATAGTAAGAGGTAACAAGGGAAAGTGGGGGGAATTTTGTAGAAGACAAAGACCAATAAACAAGACTAGAACAAGTCTTGAACTACCATAACTAGCTAATGATCCTACCTATAACCATGGAAAAAAGGAGAAAATGGGAGTTAGAATGGATCATATATAGAAAATTAGAGAAACGACTAACTAAAAAAACCATGGTAAGCAACATCTAGCCCTAGGTGCCCATGCGATGGGGCACCAACTCAAGAGGCCAATGGGGACCCAGAAGGGGTCTCGAGGACAAAAATGGGTATAACTCATGCCCAAAGAATCTTTGTATTAAAAAATGGGGGCCACTAATACACTAAAAATGGGCCAAAACCCTTAAGATGGAGGTTTCATGATAGAGAATAAAGGGTAAAACACCCAGAAAGGGCCCATAAAAATAACAAAAAGGGATAAAAAGAGGGGAAAAGAGTGAAAAGTGAATCATTTTCATAATTATTTTCACTTTTAGAGAGCTTGAGGAGAGCCCATCAGTGACCAAATCCCAAGTAGATAAAATGAGGATGTGGGAGTACACCACAAGTACACATGATGGTCTAAGTAAGTCTTCTAATCAATATTTTGTCAAATTTTATTCATTTTTTAGGTTTGAAAAGCCCAAAAGCCATTTTGACTAAATCTGAATGATTCAATGGATGAATCAAATGGAAAAACTAGTTAAAATGATTGGGAGGCTAAATAAAACACATCATAAAATATGGGGAGTCAAATGCTAGTCCCAAGAAGGATAAACGATAAGTCCTAGGGATTTCCAAGGGGCCACTACCCACATCACAGCCTTGTTGGGCAAAGCCATAGCCTAGGACACTACTAGGCCATGGGGACCACCACTTGAGGCATTCTCAGGCTATGGCTTTACCCAAAAAATTGTGTCTTGGGCTAGAAAGGCCCTAGAATATGCCTCGGCTACTATCACTTGTTTTTTAATTGATTTGCCTATTTCATGGCTAGTATCACTCATCCATTTACCTATTTATCAATTTCATAGACATTTGGGGGAGTTAGTGTATCATTGGATGAAAAGACTTCACAAGGAAGGGAGAAAACAACATAGAGAGATAGACCATGTGAAGTGACCAACTGGGAGAGAGTTCCATCATGGTTAGCCAAGGAGGCAGATGCTTTACCTGTGGAGGATTAGGATTGCTTATAGAGTACAAAACTTTAGAGATTGGTACACATGCCTTTATTAAATTATTATATGGATTTAATGAATGCATTGGGGACCACATGGGTACTTGAAAGACATGTATTTTAGTTGGGGTTCGAGATAAAGGTCATCTTGAGCATTGAGGACATTTACCAGCTCTACAAGGTAAAGCCTATAAAAAGAGAGATATAGCTACAACAAATGTAGGACATAGTTGCAACTAAGATCTATTTATTGGGATCTTATTGAGATCAAAATATCCATGGAATACATATCACATAGTAATCACTGGGGGTTCCATCATTATAGACAATGGTAGCAAGCACTATGGTTGGGAGGCTCTACATCAACCAGAGTATGAAGAGACTACCATTATCTTGGATAAGAGTTTTCTAATGAGAAGAGGGAGGATGGAGATATGTGTGGGTCTAGTATATCTTGGGTTTATTATACCATTAACTGAATCACATTTGTCACATAGGGGTAGGAAGATTGACATAACTTAACCTACTTCTGTCTTGAGCTTATGAGAGACTCCCATTGACATGACTGAGTAGACCATGGGGAAATAAGGCATAACCTTCACTATAATATGTTATTACATGGGCTACACAATTCTTAGATAGGGCCAAGCCTATGTAGAACACCTTAGATCAATATTTAGTGGGAAGATATATTTAATATCCATACAAATTTATGGTGTGGCTAGAGGATGCTAGGGTGGAGATCCATATAGGATAGGAGGAGTTATGAGGTACATAGAGGCCATACCAACATCTAGGGAGATAGATTCTAGTAGTATGGAGAGATAAGCATAGCCTAGGCCAATTGGGGTTGAGTATGGAAGGTAGCTAAGATAGAGAGAGGGAGATAGTAGTAGAGAGAGGTATCTATGATGAGGACCACCACCACTAAGAGGAACATGAACTATTAAAGGGTCATAAAGGCCATTAGCAAGACTAGGTAAGACAAGTATATTTGTTTGATATCACTTTATCTTTTATACTCATCCTTGAGTGAGAGATGATATGTGACTAACATATGTGCTCTATGGGTGTGTACAAGAAACCATCCTATCTAGATTGAGCCCTAGGTGGACCTACTACTAAGGGAGCTATTCCCTGATGTGGTAGAAAAACCACTCATAGAGTAGGTACCACATCTACTAGTAGGGGTAGAGCCACATACTCACTTATAGTAGGTGGGTGTAAGAGACCAACTTAGTTACATTGAGCCCCATGTGGACCTACTATTGAGGGAGTTATTCCTTGATGTGGTGGAGACACCACTCATAGAACAAGTTTCATATCTACTAGAGGGGGAAAATACATATACTCACATTTAGTGGGTGGGTGCATGAGCATCACTTAAGCTAGTAAGAGCATGACACCGGATACCTTGGATAGAGGTAGAGTCAACATGACATGAGGAAACTACAACATGACATAAGAAAATTACAACATGAGCTTAGGTACAACTAAATGAGTAGAGGCTAAGATTGATCAGTTATGGGTTGAGCTAGCCTTAGGGCAGGCTATAAAAGTGGAGGCACCTAGAGAGACGGTAGACGGATTGGATTCCTTAGAGGAGATAATGGCTCAACTAGTTGAGAGGTGGAGATTGAGATCTCCACTTGGAGAAGGGTTATCATAGATAGAGCCTAATCATAGGCTAATTGGTATAATATCATATATGTATCCACATATGTGGTATTTTTGGGGACTATAAACACAAGCTTTGAGAAATCCATGTGATGTACCTAGAGAAAAATCATGTATTTTTTTGTGATATATATAATAATTTATCATTATTAGCACATGTTTATATGATTTTGTGTGTGATGTGTATGCTTTATCTGATATAGACTACTAGATACATGTGATTATATAGTAGGAAATAATAATAAATAACCCACATGCACACACATATACAAGCGACACAAAGGTTAGTGGTGCGATGAGAGGGGAAAGGTTTACCCTACCACCATAGGTAGCTTTCTTAGAGGGACATGTAGGCCCTAGACATGAACCATCTTGAGGTAAAACCCATTTATCAAGTGTTGTAGGGGCTCACCTTCAAGGGTTGAGAGATGATACACCCTATTCTATAAAGAGGTAGTGATAACAAAGGGGCCAAACCAATTATGCACAAGTTAGCCCTTCTTGTAGTGTTCCTTGTCAAATATGAAGACCATATCACCTACCTTGAATATATGTAGGTGCACTAATTTCTTGAATTGATGGCATTAATGATGTTATTAAGAATGGTTATGCTTAAGAACATCAATTTGGCACTCATTTAACTACTCAAACATGATGAGGTGAGTAGCACATTTTTCCTCATTAAAGAGGGATCAAAATGTCTTAACCCAAAAATAAGGGATTATGACCTCTAAAGGAAGACCAACCTTGGACCCATATATGAGTGCATATGGGGTTGTCCCTATGGCCATCCAAAAGCTAGTCTGATAGGTTCAAAGGGTAGGATAGATTATGACATGCCAATAAACTTATATTGGGTAACAATATGGAGAAACATATTCTTAAAAGTCTTGTTTGAAGATTTATCTTGCCCATTTCCCTAGGTGTAATGGGTGGAGGAGAAATGGAGCTTGAATTTGAAGAATTCAATGAGATCACACATCTCAAAGCTTTAGAATCTTGGGCCATTGTTAGCCATGATCATAGTGGGGACCCTAAACCTAAAAATGAGCTAGTTTAGGACAAACTTGGTGATAGTCTTCCCACACATGCCACTAATAGGCATGGCCTCAACCCACTTCATGAAATAGTTACTGGTACTGATAAACTAGTGATGGCCATCAAAATATGTAGGTTTGAACTCATCGACAAAGTTGAGAGACCAAACTAAGAAGGGCTAAGGGGTTGTAATGGAATGTAAGAGACTTATAGGGGAATTAATAGCATCCCTAATGACTTAACACATCTTACACTTCTTGGTTTATTAGATGGATTTCTTAACAAGAGTGGGCCAATAATAACCCATCTTGATAATACATTGAGTGGTGGCTTGCCCTCTTGGGTGACCACCATATACCTCTAGCAAGACTCCTCCAATGTGATAGAGGTATCTTCAATGGCTAGGAATTGCATCAACATGCCATCTAGACCTCTCTTGACCAAGATGCCACCTATGATGACATAGCGAGTGGTGAGCTTGCATATTTGATAGCATTCCTATGAAGGAACATTGATGGGATAATATTGAGTCTCAAGGTAATGGATAATGTCCCAATACCAATCACACTTAGAGACCTCAATTTAGTCAATTAAGTATACCATATCATCAGGGAAGGCATCATCAACCAATTCCATGATAGGATTGGGTAGTAGTCATTTAGTGAGTTTCTAGGCTATAGCTAAACCCTTGATGGATTTTTGATTAATAATTTAGAGATTCAACTCTTGAATAATCATGATCCACATCATAGTTTGACTGGCAAGATGTGTCTTTCCAAGTAAATAATAGAGTGGATCAGATTGGACATTCATGTTGGTGTTTTGGCCCAACATGTAGTGTCACAACTTCTTCATGGTGAAGATGAGGGAGAGGCATTGCCACTTGAGCTCAAGGCCAATTGGAATATAAGAGATGTAGTAAATAACTTTCTCTCAACTAGTGTCATCCTTTTCACACAACATACCCTCTATAGAAATATTAGTGATAAATGTGTACAAGATGAACTCATGACCCTTAATGGGTACCATCAAGAAAGGAGGATTATGAATCATGAGATTCAATTCCTCAAAATTCACTTGTACTTTAAAATACCATAAGAATAAGGTGTTCTTATGTAATAGACATGTGAGGGGTATGGATATATGAGCATACTCCTTAAGTAAATGTCTAAGGAAGTTGAGTCTTCTAAGGAAAGATTGTAACTAAATGATATTACATGGGGGAGGCATCTTAAGGATTGCCTTGATCTTCTTAGGATCTACCTCAATGCTTATTTTTAAAATGAGGAAGCCAAGAATCTTTGTAGTGAAACACTGAAAATGTACTTCTCAAGGTTAAGGCTAATGTGATACTAATTAAGATGCTCAAAGATGATCGTGAGGTCTTGTACATGCACATCCCAATTGTGGGATTTTTAGAGGAGGTCATCAATATAAGACTCCACAATCTTGTGGATGAGGTTGTGAAAAGCATGGGTCATGGCATGCTAATACATGTCCCTAGAATTCTTTAGACTAAAAGGCATGATGGAATAATAGAAAGTTCCCCGTGGGGTAGTGAATGTCATTTTATGCTAGTCTTCAGTTACAATTCAAATTTGGTTATACCCTGAGAATATTTCCATCAAGGACATGATCTCAAAACAAGTTATGCATTCCATAATTTGGTTCATCAAAGGAGTGGTAAAATTATCCTTTGGATAAGCTAAATTGAGATCTCAAAAGTTGATGTAATATAAATAGCTCCATTCTTCTTGAGAATAGGGATGATGTTAGAAACCCATCATGGGTAGTCAATGGCTTGGATGAAACCAACTTGAATAAGCTTTTTAATCTTAACCTTGACTAACTGGGAAACTTTGAATACCATTGGTCATTACTTTTGGAAAATGGGATGGGCCCCATCATACATAACAAGGTTATGGACAATGATGTTAGGATCCATATGCTTCATATCAGTGTATTTGCAAGCAAATACATACAAAACTTTGTGTAAAAAGGTGACCAAGACATCCCATTCCTCTAAATAAAGGGTAGCACTGATCTTGATGATATTTAACCTTATTTTTGTTCCAAGGTTGAAATCTATAGATCCTTCAACATCCATAATATTTCCTTCCTCAAAACACTTAGGCACAAGAGTGAGCAATTGGTCTAACACCTCAAGCTCAAATACCAAGACATGAACTATGGGGATGTTAGGAGTTGGGACATTAGAGAGAGAAATATGAAAGCTTTATTGATCAAGGGGATAATGGTACTTATATCAAGTTGTCATGAGCTTGATGTATGTATTTTTCTCTTTGAATACATTGCATGTCATAAAATTAATCAAATAACACTTGATATTGGACTCAACTACTGTAGCGGCCTCTATGAAAAATGAATTGAGTGATCCTATACTCAGATGGGAGAATCATGATGTGAGGAGAAGCTTAATATTTGGGGAAACATCTTAAAAGAGGTCTCCAAGAAGAGAAGAGTGGACCTAACATCATGGATCTGAAGAGGGAGTTGGATGACACATCCCAAACTCTAAAGGAATGAACTCTGATTGATACTTAGTTGGATCCTAATGTTCATCCTTGAGAAAATGAGACTTAGAATAAGGCGGTGTGTGGGAGTTCACAAATTCTTATGAAGAGATAGCCAAATCCTTACCTCAAGTATTTGTCCTTGCATAAAGAAATTTCAAAGGATCTAGGTTAGTCTTAATGGTATGGATCTCACCTTCATGCATGAATTTAACCATATTAAATGTGGTTGATGTTATACACTACATGGTAGTGGTTTAAGGATGACCAAGAATCATATTATATAAAAGATGCAATTCTAACACAAAACTTAGTCTTCACTATCTTGGGGCCAAACTTGACTTGAAGCTTCATGGTGCCCACTGGTACAACTATGTTGTTATTAAAACCAACATATTTATGGTGATAATTTCAAACCTTATTCTAACTAATCCCAAACTCATTAAACACATGCAGGGGCATGATATTCAACATAACTCCTTCATCAATGATGCATATCTTAACATGACAATCATTAATGGAGTTCTTAATGTAGAGGGGGAAGTTGATGTCTTTTTAATAATTGAAGCATTTGATAAAGAGGTAGTGTCAAAATATAACATGGGAGGATGAGGGTGCTTAAATACATCATAGTTGAACAAAACTTTTACATCATCCTACAATGGGCCCTCATGAGAGAGACTAAGCTCATCAAATATGAGGACCTTTTGTTCAAGGTAAAGGAAAAGAAGGTCCCAAATGGAGATCCTAGTTGAGAGGCCATGTAACTCCTTTATGAGAGAGTAAGGATGTTGTCTATCCTAGGGAAAGATGTTACATCAAAAGTCAAATCTGACTTTGGGTTTCCCCTCCCTCATGGGATAGACAAGAGGTATAGCATCACTATTCTCTCCAACATGGTCTGTGACCTAACCCAAGCATGTGTTGATAGAGTAATCATACCTAGTAGAGGCAATTATATCAAAAATGACCTTACAAATCTTGTGCTTGGATTTCCCTCTCAAGTTAGCCTAGGAAGAGGAATCAGAAGAGGTAAAAGAACAATAAAGGAAATGATGGGCCTTAGCCTTATATTTATTGTTTTTCCTTTTCTTCTTCTCATTTTCATGGTTAATTAGAGTCTCCTTGAACACATTTAATTTTTGGTTAGGTTCTACAAGTGGATAACTCTGAGATAGAAATGAGGCTTGCACACTAGATTTTTGGGTAGCACAGTTGGCATCATTGTGGCCCTTCATTTGATGTAAATTTCAAAATTTGGTGGGGTCATAAAAAAATACCATACATGGTTTTGTTGTTTTTAAATCAAAATCCTTATTTTAATTTGGATTATTACTCCAAGAATTCACCTTATGGTTATCCTTCTTATCAAGAGGAGAATTAGTAACCCCATCATTGGTCATGTTGTAGTTGTGATTATGCGAAGAGGATTACTTTTGGTTTGGCATAGGGAACATGTCCACATGTACCTAAAAGACTTCAATAGTTAGACACACATTAACAACTTCACCATAGGAGGTGGGATCATGCTTGAAAACTTCAAGGTGAACCTCCTACCTCAACGATCATGTGAAAATGTTAAAGGTGATCATCTAAGAACCTTATTCTTCATGTATGGATGGATGAGCACCACTTGTGAAAAAAATCAAAGTTTAACTAAACCTTGGCCTACACCATGGAGGTAAATTATTGGATTCTAAGGTTAAAGAGTCTAGGGATACCAAAGAGCTAGTGGAAGTCATCTATAAGGAGATAGAAACTAAAGAGAGAATATGAAGGTAGATTATAAAACCAAATGAAAGATTTGAATCATAGAAAATAAGTGAATAGCTTCAACATGATGCCTTCATCTTATTCCCAATATATACATGCCATCATAAATGTCATAACATGCTCCATGGGATTGGAGTCCTGAGTTCCATTAAACTTAGGTAATTTAGCGATAGGAGTAGGAAGGGGAATAACACATATCCAATTGGATAGAGGATTCCTATGAAGATCCTCATAGGAAAGGTTGATATTAGGTTGGTTATGAGATTTGGGAGGAGGCTCATGGTGATTAATATGTTTCCTATGTTAATATAACTCATCATAACTCTGATCATGGAGGGGATGATGTTGACATGGCTACTAATATGGGAGTCATTCAAGTTATAAATCATCCCTACCATGGGGTGGGGAATGACCACAATAAGGATATTATTCCTAATGGGGATGATGGGACAACATGGCATTCTCATGCAAATGGTCATGATGACCTAGATCTACATGATGCCAATCATGTGCCATTAAATGAGAGTCACCCTAAGGGTACTGATGCTCAAGATAGGAATCCCATGGATCCTTAGTTCAAAGGTGGAGATATAAATCGACATGCTCATGTAAGACTCTAAAAGATAGACTATGAGGATGGGAGGACTCCTCATGATGGTGATGCATTGTTAAATTGGAGTACCCATGTCCCATAATATAGACATGAGGGGTTTTTTTTGTAGAGTCTCCTACCAAGAAAGAGGTGGTAAATTCACATGAGAACTAGTTGAGGCACTCAAAACTGAATGGGTATGATCTTTATCTCCAAAGGAATCATGTTGCCTACTCATAGGGGGAGAAGGGTGAACTTAGTTCACCTGAAGCCATCTATATAAATCATCAATTATTGTATTTAGCTCATCAGGGTTCAATCATTCAAGGGGTTCCTCATCACCTCAAATGGTCAAATGAGTCATGGCATAAGTCCAAGTGGAAACATACTCAAAAGAATGAAGCTTAGACTAGTGAAAAGGGGACCGAGTCCATTGGTTATAAACTTGCCAATCTTATTCCTTGTAGAATGTGAGAGGGTCTAGGTCACCATGCTAGGTCAAGGGAACCTCCTGCATCTTATGGTATCTATGGCATTCAATTTCAACCATAACTTACTCATGAGTGAACTTAGGGATAAAGACCTAAATCTGATGGGATTGGCATCCCAAGGGTGGGAGGCTAGCCATATATGAAATTAATCAAGATCAACATGAGAGATAATTAAAAAGTGTAAACAAATGGATAAACAGTAGGGAAAATGACACAAAACTAAAGTAGGATAAAATAACCAAGGTGAGAGTCAAAACACAACTAAAATCAAATCCTAATAGATACTCCAATTTCTTTTATTTGGAAATTTGGCTACAAAATGACCAATTTTACCACAATTAAAGAATTTAAATGGTAACTTTCCTTTATATTTTCCTGATCCTTTATTTAACTTTTGAATGGATAGAGCTTCAATTTCATCTTCTTCACTACTTGAATTTTCACATGATTCTAGTTCTTTGATCTTCTCTTTGTTTGAGACCTTGAATGATGCTTCCTTATTCAACTGTATCTCAAATTCAGTTCTCATTTCATATTCCATAAGAATTCCATGGAGCTCATCCATTTTCATCATGTCTAAATCCTTCATTTATTCAATGGTGGAGACCTTTGCATCAAATCTCAAAGGTAGGGATTTAAGGACTTTTGGAATGATTACAGATTCTTCAATTTTCTCTCTAAGTCCTAGAATGACATTAACAATCTCATCGACATGAAGAAGATACCCAATAATGTTTTCATCATTCTTAATTTTTAAACTTTCAAACTACCTCCAAAGGGTTTGGAGTTTTACTTTTCTAACCTTACTATCACCTTCATAAATAGTGTTGAGTTTATCCCAAATCTCTTTTGCAGATTCACAATGCATAACCTTAACAAACTCATTTTTTGAAAGCTAGCATATGATTTCATTCATAGCTTCAAACTATTCTCACTGGCATTTTTCCAGTGGCATTCATTGGTGTAATTTGTGGCATTATATATCCTACTACCACTGCTTGCCAAATATCAAAACCTAGGGCCATCAACTAAGTTTTCATCCTTATGCTCTAAAATGCGTAATTCATTCCATCAAAAAAAGGAGCCTTATTTGTGGAGAAACCATCCAACATTTGTGATCCTTATATATGTGCTTTCCAAGATCTACCTTCTAGTAGTTGTGCCAACATTGAAGGAACCAGCTTTGATACCAATTGTTAAGCACAAGCTTATACTGAGAGGGGGGTGAATCCATATAAGATATTTTTTTGCTTTTGACTATTAATCTTAAATACAAAACCTCAAATTACTCCATAATTAATATATTCAAATCAATCAAAGAATACAATGCAAAACCACACAATGTAAATAGACATAGATTTGCATGGAAACCCTTTTAGGAAAAAACCATGGAGAAATATTCCTTTTATATATATAACTCTTTTACAATTTTTTTAGGTACTAACCTAATAGAGACACCAATCCCCTAACCAAGAACCAACTTAGTCAATTTTTGAGCACCTACCCACTAGAGACACTGATCCCCTTCACCAAGCACTAACTTGACCAACTCGTGAGCACTGACCCACAGGAGCACCAACCCCTAGACAATGAGGCACTGATCTCAAGCCAAATTGATTCCACTATTTGTGATTACTTCTTCAATCAAATGATGGCTTTGCTTATCTTATACTTTCTCTCTCATTGATTTTCTTATATACTTTCTGCTCTCCTCTCTTTCAAAATTCTCAAATAATATTCTTCATTAAAATAAATCTACCCTTCACACTTCTTTTCTTAAGAGATATTTTATTTCATTTTCTACTCTTCCTTCTCTCTCACACTTATATGATATTTATTAAAATTGAATTCTTGTTATACTTCCATATCTCTTCTCCTTTATATAGCCTTTAAAATATGTGTCACATCTAAGATATAACTCTTCACCAAAAGATGTGACCGTTGACATTTCTCTTAACATTTCTATTAACATTTCCATCGACATATCTGTTCACTTCTGGCAATAATTCCATTCACTTCCATCAACATTTCCGTTCACTTTCAGTAATAATTCCATTCACTTTCAACAACAATTCTATTCACTTACAACAACACTTCTATTCACTTCTGATAATAATTCTATTCACTTTTGATAACAATTCCATTTGACATTTCTATTCATATCTATTACAATTCCTTTGACATCAATGACAATTATTCCAACAATAGATAATAGAGGGGAGTTGGATAATATAGTTCTAAATGGGATTAAACTAGCATGAGACTATATGTGAGGTCCCACTAGGTGTGCCAAAATGTAGCTCTGAGAATCTAAATGAATCCATTAGTGTTTGGCACGGGGTACATAGGATAATTAAAAAACAACTAGGAGGCTAGAAGGCTCAAGAGATTTATGGGATACTATAGATATATAGTGTCTATCTGGTTTGTTGGATTTCACTAAGATATAAATAGACTTTTAGGCAAGGTTAGGTATAACATGAGTAAGCACACAAAGGATCCATATATCTATAATGGGTATAACCATAATAAATCAAGTAGGTAAGAATAGAAATCTACTTACATACAAATTATGGAAATAACAATGTTGAGTAAAAAGAGCCAAGAAGTAATGCATAAACTTGAGAAGGTAGTTTCAGGTCAAATGAAAGATGTTTTAGGAAGTAAAGACATTTTCCAGGAAGGGTGTAAGAGCATGAATAATCTAAGTCTAAGTTAACTCTTTATTATCAACACTATTATTTCCTAATAATGTAAATTTCTAGTTCAACAAGAGAGGAAATTGTTTATGCAAACTATATAGATTATTTTGAGCATTTAGGATCTTTCAAGTAATCAAAGATATTCTTAACCACATACAATTATATAAAAATTCTAAAACTATCTTAGATAATGCCCTAAACAAGATAAATCACTAAAATAATTAAAACCTAGTGATAAGCCCCATAAATTTCTTGTTATTATGTCCATCTATTGCACTCATCCTACTTGTTTATCATGTTTTTGAACACTTTTCCATATAATTCCCTACTTTTATAAACCATATAGCATTATGTTTTCAAAATATTTTGAATAGTTAGAATTATGTATTGAAATTAAATATATGATGGTTGTCTATTGCTTTAGGATGATCTTTATATGAATTTGTTTTGAAGATGTTTTGGAGAAATAGGTATATAACATGAAGTATCCTACAAAAAAATTAATCTCATTACACAAACCATCTTGCAACCAATGCATGACAAAAGTTATAGATGAATAGATTTTGATTCTCTTCTAACTAACTCATAGAAATGACTCTAACCTCCATGGAGCTCAATAAGGAAGAAGCTGAAGAATAAATAGCCTTGTTTGTCCTACAACAAAGTAGCAAGTTCACATGAAGGACATCTTTAGCAAAAGGATCCAATTTTGGTTACCCCCAATTTGAATTTATCTTATAATAGAATGTATATATTTTTTTTCATAAAACAATATTCTTTGAAATATATAAATATGTAGCAGTAGAGTTGAGATATATAGAAAATAGTATATGTTGAATAGAGATTGTCAGAAGTATATTGTGTTAATAATTTGTGATTGTAACTTCATGTAGAAATTCATTGCTTCACTTTTTATTAATACGAGTGAGAAATTCTGAGTTCAATTTAGTATTGTAAATGGAAGGGTTGAAGCTAGAGTTGGAAAGAGGAAGGTCCCCCTTTGGAAGGCTACTACAACAATCCAACCCATCTAGTTAGTTAAGCATGTTATTTAATTTCTTTAAGCATTATGTGTTTCATTTCTAAATTGTGTGATTTGCATTCTTGTTTAAGATTTATTTTAGGAAGATTTCCATGCATAAGCATTTTTTTTACTATACTGTATTTATGATTCATTTCAAGCATTTCATTTATTGCATTCAACCACTTCGATATAATTAGAAGAATGTCAAATTAGAGATTGAGTGTGCACATACAGTGAGATAATCTTATCAAGTCTATATCCCTAGTTTGACATTTAAATGAATTACAAGGTACATATCCATGGTTACTCTCCTTGTTCATTTTGATCAAGATCAGTATATCTGATTGTGAATCAACTTCTAGTCATTTTTGGCACCATTACTAGGGAAGGGTGTCATACACTTGTAATATTTAATCTTGATAGCAATTATTTTTGGATGTTTATTATTTTTCCAAAGATTATTTTTTTAGATTAATTTTTTTTTGCTTTCATAGTCTAAAATTTAACTTTTTGTAATTAAGATAGTGTAAATTTTCAAAAAATCCCCATATTATTAACCTTATGTACGCAAGGTGGGTAAAAAGTTAAAAAATAATTGGTTGACATATGCAAAGTGAAGGGGAATATATAGGAATATTGTTACCTAAATCATTGAACATTATTTCAAGATCCAAAATATATCTTGCATAGCTGAGGAATATGAAATAATTCATAAATATCACTCATAGTTGTCAATAGAAGAGGTTGAGAAAGAAGAATTTTTTAGTTGGATTAGTAGCACAAGATGTAGATCTTGAAGAGGTTCATCCCCCTAAAATAGACCCACAAGCACCACCTCTAATAATTCTCACCTTATCACATCATACTCAGGAATCTAAAGTTCACTTCCCTCTATCACCCAAATTTCTTCCTAAGAAGACATTTAAAGCTATTATTTCCCCTAGAAGAAACACCAAGCCAATAAAATCTTCCAATTTAGAGAGAATTTTTACCGAGATACTATAAGAATCTTTTGAAACCTTCACACCATCCCCATTATATAGGAAACCATACATTCCTAAGGAAAAATATAATGTCTCCATGTTCTACATCTTAGGAAATCAAAAAATTGATAGGGATTTTGAGCATTAGGTAGAAACAACCTCCCATTTACCAACATAGAATATTCATGGGGGATCACCAAGAAGAAAACACTACCAATGAGTCTGATAATTTCAAATTTTCTCTCCATACTCCTAATAAAAATGCACCTACGAAGAATATCCCTCACTCTGCCCTTCCTACCTTTAGAAGAAAAGCATCTAAGGATCTAGATACGTTTCTTTTTGAGTTTAATATCTTATGTTGCAGCTATGATTATAATCAAGACACTCAAAAACTCAAATTGTTTCCAACAACACTCAAAGATGTAGCACTTATATGGTTCATGGGACTTGGAAAGGATGCCATTTTTACTTTGGAATAAATAAAGGAGAATTTTTTGATGAAATACCAAGAATATTGTAATGGTAGAAACTATAGGAGAGATGACATTTTTTGAATGATGCAAGCTGATGATGAATCACTAGAGGAATATATGAAAATATTTTTGTCCACCTTGAAAAAATCCAATAAAACCATAATGGACATGAAATCAGTCAATCTGATATTCCTAAAAGGGATTAGAGATTATTTTTTGGAGGCACTAGATCTAATCTCTGGTGGTGACATTTCTACACTACCATGTGAGGAACTAATAGTTCTATGTATGACCCTACTCCAGATCAACCATTAATAAAAGTAGGGGTAGAACCCTTCCTTTAGAATCTTCTATAGGACTGTCTAAAGGTGAAGTTAGCAACCTACTCCAAGACATGAATCAGGACATCATCAGTCACCTAGCTACTCAGCTTGATACATTAAATACATGAAGAAATCAAGAAAAAATAAAGAAATCCTTAGCCATCTATTGCCTTGAATGTAAAAATAATAAGGTGGATTAGACATTCCATTCCATGAAGGCTCAGGTAGCTAGTATCATGGAGGAAAATCATGAGAGAGTAGAGTTTCATGTCATAGGAGAAGATGAGAACCAACTATTTTTGATTACTTAATGGAAACTATGGGTACAAAGACTAGGTATGCCATCAAACTCTATGTTTGCAAATTGTCAATTCTCAAATAATACTCAATACAGTTTTTAGATGAATATACCTAATCCAAATTAGTCCCAAAAAAATTGGTAGCTACACCAAAATTAATTATAGATGTAATAGAATGGATAACAATCTCAACAAGGATAATTCCAAAACTAGTAATGGTTCTATCCCTCTAATCCATGGCAATAACAATGGAAAGGAAATCAAGGCTTTCCCTAGAAAATGAAACAACCATAATAATAGGACATAATTCCAAACATTTAGGAGCCTATTAAAATCACTTGATTACTTTCCCATCCCATCCCCAATCCTACCAATAAATTGGTTCAACTGACATAATCCACTAAAATAATGCAAGATCTAATATAAACCTTGGATATTAATAAAGTTCAACTTTGTTCAGGTCATGTTCTTCTAAAAACCACCTCACCCATAATCATAAAACACTTTGAACTAGCTCCACTCCATAATAATCCACAACCACCCATAGCCAATCCTTAGCTAAGTCTATTAGAAAATTAAAAAGAAGAACTAAAAATCTTCCTTTTCCAAAGAGATTGAGCATATCATGTCCTAAATAAGATCCTAAATTTGATATCTTAGGAAAACTTAAGAATGTGTGCATCAAAATCCCACTCTTTCAATTAATAAAATATATTATTATCTACAATAAATCTATTCAAGAGATATGTTTGAAAATTTTGAGAAGAAAGAAGAAGGATCCTAAAATAGTCTAGGTCATTAGCCAATTAACAGATATTATGTTGAGAAATATAGTTACCCCAAAATATTCTAATCTAAGAAGTCCTGTAGTTAATTTTACCATCCATGGCCACCCATTTCCAATACTTTAATTGACTTAGGTGCAACCATTAATGTGATGACCATGGAGACCATGCAACAACTGAAGCTTACCACTCTCCATCCAACACTTACTATCCTTCAAATGGCTAACATATCAACTATTAAGCCTTAAGGGATTATTGAGGACCTTCTTATCACTATAGATTCTTGGCAATATCTATCATAATTTATTTTCCTACAACTGAAGAGAAATTTGGGGGGTTATCCTCTCATCCTTAGTCACCCATGGTTGGCTACTATCGATATTTTTATTGGCCAGAAGTTAGGAAAAATACTAATTTCTAATAGAAATGACAACAAAAAATTGGTGTTGTATCCACCAATTCAGCCTTCCCTGAATGATGAAATAAAATCTTAGATTAATGACTTTAAAGAAGTTGTCTCCTTTCAAACCCTCTGGAAAATTAACTAGAGTCTAGCTCTACTAGCCAAAGAAGAAGACATTGTCCTTACTGGTATCTTGTAAAACACCTATCAATAGGATCCTATAGCTACTAACCTATTGGAATGTATACCATGCCCTCTTTAGAATACCTTTACTAAGAATGATTTTGATAAAACTATAAGAGATATTTGGACATTCCATTAATTACTTTCCCATCAATGCAATTATGCTCCATTAAAAGCCAATATAGAGACCATGCTTTCTTTAACAAAGTAAATAGACATCCTTCCAAATAAACCTCTCAACATCAACACTTCTTTAACACCCAACAAGAAATTCAGTTACTTATAATGTTGAGAAAACACACAACATTTTCCTAGGATTACCATGACATGAAAGGAATACCCATAGATTTATGAATGTATTAAATTTATATTAAATAAGAATGAAAACCTATTCACCAACCCTAATAAAAAATGAATCTTACAGTCAAAGACATTTTCAAAAATGAGTTGCAAAAACTCTTAGATGTAGGATTTATTTATCCTATTTCAGATAACTAGTTAGTCTCTCCCCTAGTCATTTTCCCTAAGTAAGGGGCCAAATGGTGTATTTGTGTTGACTAACAAGAGTTGAATATTTCTATCAAGAAGGATAAATTTCCCCTTCTATTTATTGATCAATTATTAGCTACGTTAGCAAGGAAGAAGTAATTCTAATTTCTAGGTGACTATAGTGGTTATAATCAAATATGAATTTCCCCACAAGACAAAGATAAAACCACTTTTACTTGCCCTTGAGGAACCTATGCCTATGTCATCTTTTCATTTGGCCTTTTCAATGCCCCAACTACTTTTTAACAAGCTGTGTTGAGCATATTTTTTGATCTCTCCCATGATTATGTTAAAATCTACATGGATGATTTCATCATCTTTGGATAGATATTCAAAGGAATGTTGACCAACCTAGAGAAAGTTCTTTAATGTTTCCAGGACCATAAATTATCTCTGAGTAATGAAAAGTGTTATATGCTTATGATTGAAGGGATTGTGTTGGGACATCACATATCCCTTACTACAATTCAAGTTCACCCAACAAAGATAATCATCATCAAGGATCTATGCACACTAAAGAAGCATAAATATATTAGAATTTTTTAGGACATGTTGGTTATTATATACGATTCATCAAAGATTTAAGTAAAATTGCCACCTCATTATTTAGATTTCTTACTAAAGATGTTGAATTTATATGGACTAATGATTATCAAACTACATTTTAGTAACTCAAAGACCTTCTCATAATAAATTCTATTCTAATATGGCCTAACTAGAATAAGCCATTTCAAATTCATGCAGATGCATCTGACACCACTTTAAGAGCTATCCTTGGTTAAAAAGATTAATCTCAGAGCTATGCAATATATTTTATTAGCAAGAATCTTTAAGGGGCTGAACTTAACTACACTATAATGGAGAATGAATTTATTTTCATCGTCTATGTTATCAACAAATTTCAACACAACATTATAGATTACGAAGTATTTATCCACACCAATCATGTATAAATAAGGTATTTAATGAAAAAATGTACCGTAACAAGCAAGATAATTCATTGGTTGATTTGTTGAAAAATTTTGATATCACCATTATGGAAAAAATAGATAAGGATAATGTAGTCATATATTTTATATCTTGGTTTCAAAATGATGAGCATAGTCTTATTGTTGATGATCCTTTTACTGATGAACATTTATTTTCCATAACAATTCAATCTCTTAGGTTCATAGATATTACTAACTATCTTATTGTAATATCACTACCACAACATTTCTCACATAGGGATAAACAACATCTAATCCAAAAGAGTAGACATTATTCATAGATCTCAAGATATCTCTTTATCACTAGACCAAATTCAGTTATGAGAAGATGTATTCGAGAAGATGAAGCTTATGACATTCTCATAGCCTACCATGATGAGCCCTATGAGGGTCATTTTACTTCCAAATAAACTACCATGAAAGTAATCACTATTGGATATTATTGGCCTTCTTTTCATAAATATGCCATGAAGTATACCTACAGATGTGATAAATTCTAGCATATGAAAAATCCCACTCACTCTGATGAAATATCATTATAGCCATAAATGGTTTTATAACCCTTTGACAAATGGGGAATATATTTTGTAGGTCCCATTGATCCTAAATCCAATAACAAGGAATACATACTGGTGTGTATTGATTATGTCATCAAATGGGTAGAGGTCAAAGCCTTAATCTATGCTCAAGATGAGAAGGTAGCTGATTTATTCTTTGAATAATTCTTCACCCATTATGGAGTACTAAGAGAAATAGTCATAGACCAAGGCCCACAATTCACATCAAACCTCATAGCTACCTTGATAAAAGAATATGAAATTAGACACAAGAAATATACCCCCTACCATCCTTAGTCAAATGTTTAGGTAGAAGTGACAAACCAAGAATTGGAAAATATCCTCACTAAAACTATCAGCTTCGATAGAAAATATTGATCAACTCATCTTCTAGAAGTAGTTTGGGCTTATAGAATCATTTGAAAAACTACAACTAGTTTTACTCTATATGAACTAGTTTATGTTAAAAACCCTATTTTACCCATTGAGTCTGAACATAAGACATTAATAACAACACTTGATTTATGCTTAGATCTTTCTCAAGATCAACAAGATAGGATCATGTAGCTGAATGCACTTGATGAATTGAGAAAGGAAGCACTTCATCATACTAAAATAGTGTAAAGACAACATATAGGATGGCATAATAGGAACATCAAGACTAATAATTTTCAACCAAGGGATTGGGAACTCATTATTCACTCTAAATACAAGAATCATAAAGGAAAGAAGTGGTCTAGATGGCTTGGGCTTTATGAGATCGAATAAGTTTTTGATAATGGAGCTATAAAGCTCATGACTATTGACTATGTTCACTTTTGACTACTTTTTAATGGCCATAGGATCTATATATATATATATATATATATATATATATATATATATATATATATATATATATAATATATCATTCTCCAAATAAACTCTTACTCACCAAATTCTTAAATAACAACATCCATCTCTTCTTCATGAAGCAAATCAATCTATTCCTTTATCCGAAGGGTATTTCTATCAACCTTTCTCTAATATTTTCCAAGTGTAATAAAGTTTCCTAAAGTTGAGAATAATTCATTCATAATGGATTGATTTAGGTTGAATAAAATCCTACCCTCTAGATTATTGTGATTTTAGTTGAGTTTGGACCTGAAAATCTAAAAACAAAAAAGAAAATTTAGCAATGAAAACCTTCAGGCATTGTTGACGGATGTTGTCTTGTTTTCACTTGTTTTGTTAAAAAAAATGAAAAAGAGAAAAGGCACTATTTAAATAAAAATGTTTTATTTTCACTTGTTTTTCTTGTAGATTCATTGATTAGAGTAGAATACATTTTTCTTCTTATTATAAGATGGAAAACTTGTTGCTATAGGTAAAAAACTTGTTATTGTAGTATAAAACATATGGCTATAAGATAAAACTTATTGATATAGGATACATATATTGCTACATGATATCTTCCTACATTCCATCCTACATCAAGCATTTAATCACACTCAATACTAACATATGCCAAGATATCCACTTTACATCATCATTAACATATTTATGAAAGGTATTTCTATAGGTAATGTGATGATTATTATATATTTATTTCTTGTCATACATTTTAAATATTTATAAAAGATGATGAGACTTAATTCCATTAATGAACCACTATATCCTATCCTTATCATGCTCATTTACCATCTCCTTCATTGATGTGACTATTGACACAACTTCTATTGCCACCCCTTACTCTTACTATGAGTGTTTTATGCATGTCGGCTTCATCCCTTGAGGACAAGTGACAGATTAAGTTGGGGGAATATTTTTCATTAATTAAAAAGGATTATTTCACCTCTCAATGTAAAAGTCACAAATAATTCTACCATTACCTAGAACCCTTGATTCAAACACCTAGACCTATAACTCACATAATATGAGAGGTGATTTGTTAAAACATAAACCATTGGATATCACCCCCTTGACCAATAACCTAGAAATATTGGCCTTGTTGTGGCATATAGGATGAGCATAGTATTTAAAAAAATTAAAATCCTTATATGAAATAATTTTGGAGGAATTTTTTGGTATATTACATAATATCTTGGCCATAATAAAATGGATGGAAGTAAAGCTGACAGAAATAGCCATCAGTAGAGTAATGGGATTACCTAGAATAGGGGAGGAATGGTAAGACAAATATGATGCCAAGGTTGATAGATGAAGGTTTAACATAATAAATAAATTCCTAGAAACCCTAAAGTAGGGCACCACAAGGTTGTCTCTACCAAGAAGATGGGCTAAGGATGTTGAGTTTATCTCTAGATATTTTCTCTATGAAGAAAGTATTATATGCTGCATTACCTACACTTCAAGTTTTTGAATCATTTAAACCATTGAGTAGAGATAAACATTCCAAAAAAATTTCTTCATATGATCACCAATATTTTTAAGGGTTTTCAAAAAGGTAATTCTAAAGTTCTCTCCCACCATTGTTTCATCTAGTTACTTGTTCAAGACTATTTGCAAAGAACTAGATCCAATATCAGTTGAGAGGAATTTCTCCAAATAATAAGAAATGAAGAGAGTTATAGAGAAGGAAATGTATTAGAAGAATAATTGGAGGTTTAATAATAAATATCAAAAGAAGAAGCCCTCCTTTTAGAACCACAATAACCTGTAGGAAAAAACCTTCCTATAGCCACACAAGAGACTATGGAAGAAGGTATTCCTATAGCAACACAAGAACTTGTATCAAGGTCTAAGGGAAAGAAAAAGAGGAAAATCATTCTATGGCCTAATTATAATGATTCAGAGGAGGAATTCCCATCTTCTTTCAAGAATACCAAAGTAACCCCCACCCCTCGTAGATATCATAGATTAAAGAGAAAAATGAAAACTAAATCTTCTTCCATTATTCAAATAAATGAAGAATCTAGGGAAGAATGGACTACTAGTATAAATGAATATAATGAGACTAAAATAGATAAGGAAGAATGTTCTCTAGTATTCCATCAAGAAGAAGTAGAGTAAATTGAGTAGAGTCTTGAAGAAATGTAGGTAGAAGTAGAGCAAGTTGAATATAATCTTGAAGAAATGCATAAAGAAGAAGAACAAGTTGAACATAGTTTTGAAGAATTATATGAGGAACAAGTACAATAAGAGTTACATGAGGAACCCATGTAGGAAGAAGATAAATAATTGGAGCAACCTATTGTAGTGCAAGTGGAATTTTCCACTCTTGAGAAAACCTTGAAAGAAATTGAGAAAATAAGGAAGCAATTGTAAGATAAATTAGGTGGAGGTTTAGATACACTTGCTACAATAGATTTTCAGTTCTATCCCACAACCAAAAATCATCCTACAACTAGTATTCCACAACCTTCTATAGAGGTTAATCAGTAAGAGGAACATAAAGCTACCCCCAAGGTTAGGTATCACTCCTATTTTACAATATCTTTTGAACTGTTGAATTGGATGGATAATCAATTTGAATATATGGAGGAACTGAGGAAATAAAATAGAAAATTAAAAAAGTAAAACAAGTTAAAGGAAGAGAGCATCACCAAAATAAAATAAAAAGTTAAAGACATGGCTAGTATAACCCAAAAACTCCTTGATTACAGGCCTCTTGCAAAAGTTTATTCATTTTATCTTAAATAACAATGGCACAAGTTTAGATTTATGATAATTTATTGTGATATGCCCCATGAAGCTATTGATCCCATTTCCTTCTTTTCTATATATAGATTAACTTCATAGGAAGAATGAGCATAATTGTGTAAGTTATACCTACACAATTATACTATTTTGTATGATAGAGAATGGAATCTCAATATATATGTTGGAGATGTCCATTTTCAAGAATTTTCATCATATTTATTAAAAGAATAGAAAAGAGGAAGAGAAATAGTAGAATATAGGAAAAAATAAAATGAAAATGAATTACTTATCAAGGGTGAATCAATGACACTTGATGTTGTATTAGTTGAATGGGACAATATAATGTTTTAAAAAGAAGTCAAAACTTGGTTTGGACAGAAATGTCATGAGGTTTAATATTTTATTTAGGATTGAGAACTTCTATTGGACCTTCAGTCAAAGAGTCTTGTATCAAATTTTGGAATGAGATCACTACTACACATAAAAAGAGGGAGCCTTGTTCCCCTTTTAATTTAAATGTAACATTTAACAAGACTACAAAATACATTCTTCTTGTAGGTGACATGGGATTGAAAGAACTAAACCTAAAGTTATATCCAACCTTGTTATGGTATCTTGTTCTAGACCAGTAGGATAAAATCCTAATGGATGAATCTTTAGAAGCAAAAATTTGGCAAATATTTGAGTAGAGGTAGGGTTTTTATGCTCACCTTGCCAAGGGTGTTATAGAACCCATGCATTTTAGAGTTCTTTGTGAACTAGGAATAAAAAAGTATGGTGCTTGAGGATGAGAAAGATCTTAAGTTGGGGGTGTGATAAGCCCCATAAATGTCTTGTTATTATGTCTATCTATTGTACTCATCCTACTTATTTACCATGTTTTTTAACACTTTTCCATATAATTCACTACTTTCATAAACCATATAACATTATGTTTTCAAACTCTTTTGAATAGTTAGAATTATGTATTGAAATTAAATATATGATGGTTATCTATTTCTTTAAGATGATTTTTCTATGAATGTATTTTAAATATGTTTTGGAGAAATAGGTATATAGCATAGAGTATCCTATAGTAAAATGAATCTCATTACATAGGCCATCCTGTAGCCAAAAAAGTTACCAAAGTCATGGATAAACAATTTTTTATTCTCTTCTAACCGAATCATAGAAATTAATCTAACCTCCATGGAACTCAATAAGAAAGTCGCTGAGGATTGAATAACCTTGTTTGTCTTGTAGCAAAGTTGCAAGATTCACATGAAGGATGTCTTATCGAAAGGAACCAATTTTAGTTGTCCTAATTTGAATGTATCTTAGAATAGAATGTATATATTATTTTTCATAAAATAATATCCTCTATGTTATATAAATATGTAGCAATAAAGTTGAGATATATATAAATAAAATATATGTTGAATAGAGATTGTCAGAAGTATATTATGTTAAGTAATTCTGATTGTAACTTCATGTAACAATTTATTGCTGCACTTTTGATTAATATGAGTGAGAAATTTTGAGTTCAATTTTTTGTTTTAAAAGGAAGGGTTGAAGCTGGAGTTGTAAGGAAGAAGGGCCCCCTTTAGAAGTCTAAAACAACAATCCAACCCATCTAGTTAATTAAGCATGTTATTTGATTTCCTTAAGCATTGTGTGTTTCAATTCTGAATTGTGTGATTTAAATTATTTTTTAAGATTTTTTTTTGGAAGCTTCACATTCATAATTATTTATTTTACTATACTTTTTTTATGTTTCATTTCAATAATTTCAATTGCTGCACTTCAACATCTTAGATACAATTAGCAAAATGTCAAATTAAAGATTGAGTGTGCACATATAGTGACATCATCTTATCAAGTCTATGTCCTTAGGTTGTTATTTAAATTAGATATAAGGTAAGAATCCATGGTTACTCTTCTTTCTAATTTTGACCAAGAGAAGATCAAACTAAAAATTATTATGTATACTTTATACCAACTGATTATACAAGATAAGAATCAATGAAGGAGGAGGATTAGACTATCTGTAAGCTGAGTCCAAACTATGAGCCAAAAGTAGTGGAAGAGGTGAAGGAGAATATGCCAACTAAGAGATAACCAATAGATGGAACAAAAATATGGGTGAAATGGAGTATTGATGGAGATAGGAATAAACCACAAGCTTTATAAACATTATATAAATAAATTTGAATCACTAAGATGAACTGCTGAATAGTAGGGCATCCCTTATCACAATGAAAGCTAAGTGTGCCAAAAATGAACTAGGTGAGATTTAAAAAGGAAATAAATATTTTAGATTGATGATAAAGTGGGAATTTTAGAGTATAAATGAAAGAGAGAGGCTAAAATTAATGATGAAGTGTCATATAAGGCAACCCTAATCTACCAAAGGCCAAAAAATAATTGTTTCTAGATGTTTAGGCAAAACTGGCCCCTTTTATGCATGTTTTGCCTAGCCATGACCTAGGCCACATATTTTGAGAAGGAAACATGTGGAATATTATATGGGTTTCCTTCTTAAGCTATGGTATAGGTCAAAATTTCACTTTGGGTGGTCAATATGCCTCCAGAAGGGCCTTGGGAGGCATTTAGAGGGTTTGTCTATGTGCAAAAGGGAAGTAAGATCCTAAGGATGTATAGGGGATAGATGTATGATGTATAAAAGGTCCATGTGAGTGTAAAATGTCTTAAATTAGGGTCATTATTCTTCATGTGAGCTGATGTGTAATTATAGGAAGGAGTAGGGCCATGGGAAGTACAATTATAGTGGGGACAAGGCATTAAGGTCCCAAAGTATATCTTATAGCTTTTGTTCATCCATGCTGATAATATATTGACATTTAAATAGATTAAATATGGGATAATAATATAGTAAAATTCCATCCTTGAACCCTTGGAATAAAGGGTGTCCAAAATTGGATCATGTCTTTGTAAACATCTTATTTATCCCTACTAAAAAACATAAAATTTAAGGTAGCACTAGTCAGGGAAAAGATGTTTTGGAATATTATTAAAATGAATATCATATTATTATTGTGTAATGCTTCATAGACAAAATTTGAGAAATGGTCAATAGTTTTATGTTTAGAGTGATGTACAATTATTGGTTTACACTCTTTCACTTTACAAAACCATATTTTACCAGAATAAAAAATTATAACCCTTTTAGTGTAACTTAAACACTTTAGTATGTTAGTTGCACCCTCTAAAAAGGAAGTTAGAATAGTTGGGATGGTGCCTAATTTTAGATAATTTAAACTAACATAGTGCTTATAGAGAATACATATAACTTGGAGGGGTTTTAGACCAAGTCCAACAAACAATCCAAAATTGAAAGAGCTTTTTATCCTAATGATAATTTTACTTTTCTTCCATTCACCGAATAAATAGAAGTGAGCACTAACATTAAAAATGCTATCATTACTATTGGTGTTACTGAGAATAATCATGGAAAAAGATTATAAATATATGTATCCATATCTATTATCATATGGCATTTGATATTTTTCAGTTAGATTATATATGAGGTGTCTTTCACTGAGTAAACCTTTTCATTTCTTACCAATTTGGTTCTAGAGTTGTCTAATTTGGTTTTATATAGATAAATTAGTCATAATTTTTGTCTAACTAGCTTTATACTTTTCTAAATTGAGACATGGTGCTTTATATACATTTTTAGAGGAGCTAATGGATATCTAACCCCTATTTTCATCAAGATAACACCTATTTCAATCATGTGTTAGGTATTTGAAACCATTGGGTGGAACCTTCATTGTGGGGGTAGTTTTTATTTTCCTCCTTTCACTAAATAAAAATAAATGACCACTATTGTTATGAATATAGTGTCTACAATTAGTTATACTAAGAATGGAAAAGGATTGGAACACACACACACACACACACACACACACACACACACACACACACACACAGATATATATATATATATATATATATATATATATATATATATATATATATATATATATATATATATATATATATATATATTCCAATCATCTCAAAATGTATAAAATGCACCATGATTCATCTAATTTGGTTTTATATAGTTAATGAAATTAAAATTTTCACCTAATTAGTTTTAATCTCATATAAATTATGATGTACGAGCATCATCAAAGCTAATTTAAATTTGATTTGATGGATCAATGTTTGGGTTTGTAGGTTCTAGGTAAGTATAAAGAGTCTTATTTTTTCATGAAAATGTGTTTAGGTCATGAGGAATTCAAAATTTGGTCTTTTACTCAAGTTTTAAGTTTTCCCAACAAAATGGAAATTTAAATATTTGAATATTTAAGAATCAAATGAGAGTATTTTACACATTTTATATTCTATTATATGGCCTTAATTACATATGTAAAGGAACCAAGAGGTTATATAAGGAAATATTAATGTATCTAAGGTCTTAACTCATCCTAATTCATGAATATATCTATTTAAGGTTAAATCTTAAGTTGATAAGTCAATTAGTTATACATTGGATGGAATTTTGGCATGAGTCTATTAATGATTAAAATTATCACATAAACAAATCAACCCTTATTCATATCATGAAGGTTAAGATGGAATTGTATCATTCTAATAGCTAGTATCTAATAAGTCACAAATGCTTTTATAGATGTGTAAGGGGTTTTTTAAATATTTGAGAAAATAACATGTATGTTAAATACTAAACAATACTCTATTATAGTTTTAGAAATTAAATATCACTTTAAATAAAATGAAGGAAACATATTATGATTATTTAATCTAACCTATCTGATAAAGAAAATCTATAGATAAGATAGTCTCTTGAATGAACGATCTTTGTTCCTTAGAGTATATTTATTTAATCAAATTATCTACAATCTTTTGGTATTCAAATTGAGTTTAAAATATATACACATAAAATAAATGGAAAGAAGCAAAGGATAATAAAAAAAAATGATGAAAACCAAATAATGAAATAAAAATAACAACTATCATAATTAATCAAGCACCTACTTAATAAAAAATAAAACTATACTATACAGAAAGCTAATTTAAAAAATAAGAGAAGAAAGAGAAAATACTTAACTAAATAGAATTAATAAACTAAAAATAAATATTTCATTGAGTATGTGAGAAGTTAAGATCATTTTATTGGATGGTGTCTACAATGAGATGGAATTTTAAATTAGGGAGTGGGCAGGAAGCCATAAGATAGGAGGGAGGAGGTGGGGAGGATGAGGATGGGGCCATGGAAAATTGGAAACAAGATAGAGGTGAGAAAAGGGGTGTTTGGTGATGTAAATCTCAGACTAGAGCAAGGCAAAAGATCCAAACATTGGTACCAAACCATAGCATGTTGTAGAATAGTATGTAGATAAACATAGTCAACCCATTATCAAAAATAGTGACTAGGGCTAGGATAAGTCCATTAGATTACTCCCAATATTCCATGAGATGGTTTTTTAGTAGGATTTGGATGAGATGGTTTGATAATTTGGCAAGAAAAATGGTAGCTATAACATGATATTCTAGTTAGACAACATGCACCAAAAGATCTGATTTGTTTATGGCATGTACCATGTAACTAAGAGAAATAATGGTGCATTAAAATGATGTCCATGTCCTTTTGTAATTATAATAATAAGGCCTACTTGTAGTTTTTCAATTGAAAGTAAGATGGGTTAAATACCTAGGTGATAGAATACCCTCAGCTCCTGGTGGTTTCTTGTCCTATAGAATAAGCCCATGGGAAGTCCTATAGAAGGTTATTCAATTATATCATTATTATAAAATATCTTTGATTATACCAAGTTTTTGGAATACCTAAAAACCCTCATCTAAGGGTTGAGAGAGACTTAAAACCCATTTATTATTTTTTTTAAATTAAATATTGTGGGAGCCTCAAAACCCCCTTGTTATGTTTTGTAAAAATGGTGAATCTTATTGGGTGGAAAGGCCCACTCACTATGATTTAGTACTGTGAAGGTTAGGTAAAAGACCCAAGTGATTGAATAACTTGTATGGATGGTATTTTATTATATAGTTTCCTAAATAATGACATGATGATGGGGATCAACCCTTCGAGATTCATTTTCTTGTTTCATCTTTTTGTACTCAAGGTTGTGGGACTCATAAAACCCTCATGTTTAATGTTTAATGGTTGTGGGAGCCTTAGACCCCCTTGATATGCTTGGTTAAGGTTATGGATCTAAGTGGGAAGATAATCCCACTTGTTTTGATTTAGTTGTGTGATGTCTATGTGGAATACCCAGGTGGTAGAAGACCTCCTTGTCTAGTTGAAATTATGTTTTGTAGTTTGTATTTTTATTGTGCTTAGCCAGATTACAGGATCCTTAAAAACCCATTATGTTTCCAATGTTTTGTATACCTCTAATTCAACTGTTCATTGTTGTGGGAAACTCAAAAATCCATTATTATGATTTGAATAGGTTGTGAATCTTAGTGGGAAGACAATATCACTCATCGTAACCCTGTTGTATGGAGGTTATGTGGAAGACCTTGCTGGTGAAAGACCTCTTCCTTTGATGGTATTATGGTTTGTAGTTCCCTTATAAATGACATGTCAAAGAGAGACAACCCTTCAGGATTCACTTTTTAGAAATGTCTTTGTGCATTACAAGTTGCGAGACCCTTAAAACCCCTAATTATGGGAACCCTTAAAACCCTCATGTTCTCTCATCTTATCAAGGTCGTAGGCACATTTAATTCACTTGTTAAAGGTTGGGGGTAACTTCAAACCATCTTGGTTGTACTTGGTGGTTAGGGGGATCCTTTTTACCCTCTTTAATGTACTTGAATATGGGTCTAACTATCAAAACCCTCACCCCCCTAGTTCATAGCTCTAGTTTCAAAAGTATTTCACCCAATCAAATTTAAAATATAAAATAAAACTAACTTAATCTAATACTGAAGACTAAATATAAATATAAAAAATATTAAAAAAAACCAATATTTATATAAATCAAAAGAAATAGAAAGAAATTAAAGATACCTTAACTAGACATAAAATAATTAATGCAAGAAATAAAAGTAAGATAACAATCTTAAATAAACAACTTAAATCTAAATAAATAACAATAAAATATAAACAACTACAAAATGAAATAAATGAAAGGTAAAATAAATAAGAAATAATTAAGTAAACTTAAATTAATTAAATAGACCTAAAAAAATAAAAATCTAATTTGAAAGAAAACATAAACTATTTAAATAACTAAGAGATATAAAAATATATTTGTGAGTCTTTAAAAAAGTCATCTTATTAGAAGTGAAAGAGATTTTTTTGAGAAATATTTTTTTAGAACAAAATTCTTTGAAAATGACAACTAATACAATCTAAATGGATCAATAATATGTTGCAAGCAATAATGTAATCATTATTATTTGGCACAAGTACTTCAAATTATGCTCATATGATTGTATATCTACAACCACCATAAAATATTAAACCTAACAACTTTTATTTAATCAATTTATAAACTAAGTAATAAATCTAGATATACCTATGTTGATTAATTTCATTACTTAACCATCACATAATATGTCATTGATCTATATATAAAAGTTATATTATCTCAAAGATGTTGCATAAAAAAGTGAATGATGAACAAAGTTTGAAGCAATCTAAAGTCTTTAATAATACTTGTGTAATGTTTCTTCCTTTGATATATCACTTTGATCTTATTTTATAATAATCTCATCAATATATGGTTGAATAATAAATTATAACTAACTTTAGTTAGTTATTTATTAAGTCTATTTGACTTTTAAGAAAGTTAATTAACTTATGTTAAAACTTAACTTATATTTAAGAGTTAAATAAGTCTATAAGATCAAAATTAAATATTAATAGACCAAACACAAACCATAAATAGATGGGGCCCCTTATTCATCACTACACTTATAAAATAAACAACTATACTAAACATTATCATGAACCAAGCAATTTAAATAAAATTGAATACATCAAACATTAACGCTATATGCATTTAACCATCAAATTCAATAAATATGTGTCCAAAATAAAAATATCAATTGTTGAATAAGTTTGACTATTTTCAAGTATAAAACATAAATATACATCATTAAAATACTATAGTATGATTAAAGTATCTGAAAACATAAAGATCACCAACTTAACTTACCCATCCCTCCATTTATGTTCCCTATCAGAAAACATTTCAATCAACAAATAACCCTTATCTATCACATACTCAATGTAATTCATTGTTTTAGCTATTATCTTTACAAATTTGGTGCCACCCTCACTTTCTTCATCATCATCTTCCAAATTTACTTTCTTAACCATCTTGGTGATTATAGATGATGTTGAAAGATTGATCTCTCACCTTTTACACTTTGAATAAATTGGCCTTTCTTGCTCAGGTATGTGGGAAGGAAAATTATCAAGACTTAACTTAGAGAAAACTATAGCTACATTATCATGTTCAAGTGATGGAAGATTAGTATTAATTGGATCAAAGGCATGGGAATGTATCTTAGTAGTCAATTTCAATTCATTTTATGGGGTGGGTTCTCGATATTGAGGAGAATAGTGAGGAGTAGGAACTTGATCAGATTGCAAGGCAATATGCATATGTTGAGAGGAAATACTTGGATTTCCTCATCAATGAGAATGTTCTCTCCAAGGAGAACCTCTCCAACCATTTCTAAATTATTTATTGGTAGTATTAAAAGGCAAAGCACTCAAAACATTGTATAAGGTAGGGTCAAAAGCATCAAAGTGTGTATACATTCATGTTCCATGATTATAGGGTCTAGGAAAATCCCTACCAATCCTTTTACCCTAAAAAATCTAACCTCTAAGAACATATCTCTATGGAAGTGTATCCTATCTATGCCATTATTGATTATGTTCATAATTTTTATCATGTGAATTATAAGAACCAGGTGGAGTCCAACCTAACATTATACTAAAATTTGAACCAAATCATACTATGATTATTCTCTAAACTAAATAATATAAAGATACTACAATAATGTAATAAATTATGTATCATCTAATTATAAATAATAATTTCTTGTATATTATGCACAAATTTCAATACATGAGATTGAAATTTAAATCATATATCTTATTCAAAAATTCAATGCTGGTCAAAATAGGCTATTAAATTCATTATTCATCAAAAATCAAAATTCCTTCCTTATAACACACAAGCCATCAAAAAATATTAACTATATTTAAATATCAAATATCCATTCCATCTATCAAAAAACTTACACATGCCAATGTTTAATACAATAATATATGTATCCTTCTTGAAACAAATATATTGAAAAAATCAAACATCATTACTACAAACAACAAGTATGCCAAATCATTTCTATTTTTTAATTGAATCACAATTCATATGTATTGGCCCATCTATTTGTATCCTCATGATGAAAAAAAAACAAAATATTTACTACAAGTATCAAAACCTTCTACTCATAAGATAACAAACAAAATTCACTACATGTATATTTCAACAAATATAAGTATAAAAAGCATGTATATCAAAATATCTATTAAAATCATGTTTATAGCTTATTCAAAATAACCAAAATTCTACAGACATACCATGAGATTACATTCATTCTTCATATTGTAATTGACCAATCAAAGTAAAGTAGATAGACTTCAAAATAAAATCTATTTCTGGACTTGATCAAATTTTCAAAATATACAACACAAAATATAGGAAACTAATCTTGATAACATTAATTTGAAGATATAACAAACTAAAATTTCTCTACTGTAACTTAGGATCCACTTTATCAACAATCATATTCACCTTATCAAAAGTGTATGTAGAAAATGAAATGAACACACTAGATTTATATGTATGACATTATATTATAGCATATGTTTAAATGAATTCTCTATTTATTGATCAAAATATCAAGATTTATTTCAAAACCCAATATCCACCAAATAATCTAATAAAAATACTAACATGCAACCCTATTATATTATGCCATCACCAAATGATAAACTGATATCCAAATAAATTCTAAAAAGAGGATTTTATCTAATGATTTCTAGTCAAAACTCAAAAATGTCTTCATATTTAAAATAAAAAAATAAACCTATCTATTGTAAGTATCAAATTTTGAAAAATAAACATAAATACCCTTTAGTATAGAGAAAATGAGTCATGCAGATAAAAAAACATACCTGAGCTCATAAAAAAAAATCTTGTGAAGCTAGAAATAAAATCAAAGGATTTAAATATTACCCAACTACAAAATGAAACCTTTTGCATAGATTTCAAAACCATGCAATATTTCATTAAATAAACTCATACAACTTCCTAAAAATTAATCTTCATTTTCATGGAAACATTGCAAGTCTATTCCTATCCATTTATTTTGAAACTGGACATTATCTTTGAATAAAGAAACAAGACAATTGTTTCTTACATTGCCTACAAATGCACCCAATTTTATTTTATTTCCTTCCTTATTCTTATTTCTAGTCGTAGAGTGCCACTTCTACCAAAATCTTGAAAAAATGACCATATACAATACAAATCAACCTTTTGCATGTGATTTATCCTTTTTATGGTTTAACTATGTAAAACCTATGATTATATTAAAGGTCTAAGTTGTTTAAATTAGTTAAATAAATTAAAATAATTAAATACTAATTTTTTATAGAATTTTAACTTATTTAAATTTATAAAAATAACAATAAATAGGAATAAATATTGACTTATCTAAAATGTGGCTATCACAGGTGATCTAGGTTTTAGATAGCTCAGAGTGTCATCAAAATGATTCTAGTGTTTATTTACTCACTAGACATTAGTTCGTTATTTGGACAATAGGACCATACTTGTGTAGTTTCCTTAGTTTGGTGCTAATGTCCCATTTATGGGACAATTCCTATTTTTTGGGAGCACCTACGCCTATGTTTTTAGGTCCTATTCCTATGCACATGAAACTTGGTGCTCTATGTTATAGCTGGAAAACATGATTTAATGTGCAAATCTTAATCCTCCTTACAAGTATGGCATGAGAAATTATTATTTGTTCATTAGTAATATAGTTTAGATGTCCTCAACACTCCACTGTGAAGAGAGTTACCTACATACCAATACTTCAAAGAAGGATCAAGCCCAATGTAATTTTTCCACCTAGTGTTTAATGTAAGTGTAAGTGAACTCTAGAATGAAAGTGGACTTGGATGCCTTGAATGTGCTTGAGATTTAAAATATTTGAAAATTTGGCTTAGGGCTATTATATATGGTAGTATGCATAAGTATGTTAGAAAAGGGAACAAATACCTTAATTTTGATTAACTTGTCTTTGGTTCTAATGTGTTTTTGCATCTATTTTACATCTAGTGAATAGAGGTCAATTAGACCTATATTTATAGAGTTATGTTTCTTGTGTGGATAAGAAAAAATGCTTAAGATAACCTTATCAGGGGTACACATTTGAAAAAGTATCTATTAGGAAGAGTTATGGCTAAGGACAATAACACCCAGATGGAGACATTAGCACCATGTGGCTATACTATCCAAAATTTGGCATTAATATCCACTTGGTAGACTACTGACAAATTTGGATTGGGCTATGAGATGATAGTTCTAAGACTATCTTTCACTGACTATGGTCTATTCATTGACTATAAAAGTAAGTCTAAGGCTCTAGGATAGGTCTAGGGCTAAGATAGGAATAGGGTAACTCAAGAGACACTCTTAACATCTAATTACCACTTTTAGGTCATTATAATGTGACTCTAAGTGAGTATTAACCACTTAACTTACTTGATAAAATCTTATTTAATACCAAGCAAATGAGTACTAAGTTGATGGCTCAATTATCACTTATTCCATTTTGTCAAGTTTAACCAAAACTAAAATTGACACCAAATACCTGTTAATTATAATAGATCAATGCATGGACATCAAAAATAATTGTATTGAAATCTACACTTCAAAAAAATCCAAACAATATCTAACTATATCAAAGTAAACCTTATGCCAATTAACACTTATAATTTTACTGCCAACTAGCATGGTATAGTTTAAACACAACTTTGAAACAAGTTCAAAATATAATACATAAAGTCCAACACCTTAGGAATTTAATTACATATATACACCACCTTAGGAAACATAGCTCATAAGTCTAAAACTTAATTTTAGTTATTTTGATGTTAGCACTTAGGTTTTAATATGAGCTCCAACCTTAATCAAATGATTAAGTTATATGTTATACTTAAAACAAATAATAATATATTGGAAGCATTCACAATTCCACCTATATGGATAAATATAAATATGAAATATGAATGATATTTAAACATATGTCGTTTCCAAATTATATTAGAACCTTATGATCGCAAATATCACTTGAAATCTGCAACCTTATTCTTCAATTATCATTGAAAAAATTGCTCATGTGAAACAAAAGGACCATGCAAAACTTTCACAAATTATTTTTTATGAAAATTATGCATCATTCATTAATGAAGTAAATAGATACAATTATAAGTATTATACTCACATAACCAAGTCAAACTATTATCAGTTAACCATCTGCACATTATCCATATACACTGAATATTTTTCATTATATTAACTTATGGTTTCAAACCCACTTTTTAATGTTAGATTAAAAACTTAATTAAATTCAAAAATCATAATAATCATTCAGTAGAGAAATGGATATTTGAAATGAAGTGATTAATTAGGACCTCCATAAGCATTTTTAGGTGTTATGATATCAGTTGTCAATATGACATAATGACTTAGTACACTCAAATTTTTAAAAAAGAGAGGGGGTGCCAAAAATATCCATAACATTGGTGATATTGATAGTCAATTTAAGCAATTAAATGGGTTAACAATAACAAATTACCTATTTAAGGGTAAATCACTTGAGAGTGCAACCCAATTTTAATAATTTCTCATGCATCTAATATATTTATAAGGGATGAAATTTCAATTAGCATGACATTGAGAATTTGACAGATTAAACAAGGAAATTTGGGATGGATATATAATCAAATACAATAATCTTAAAAAATAAACTATAAAATTTGGTAATTCTTTCAACTCATTAATATCTAGTTCACGTTAACTTATAAATAAATAATCTAAACTTTATCAGGTAAAATATCTTAATATAATTGTATACTTACAATGTTATGGAATTTTCCATGTAATTTAACCTCTGCATAATGAATACTTTGTTGATATAGCCAATATTTATCCATTCAAAAGGAAATAACAAAAGAAAATAAAAATAAGCCCAAAATAAAACAAATAAAATAAAATGAAAAGGAAATGAAAAATATCTATTGATAGAACAATTTTAGATGATATCCATTGACTGAATAACACAACCAATTTCCATCCATATCTTGTAAATAAAAAACATTTTTTCTATGTAAAGCAATAATTTTGTATGGCCCTAACCAAACAGAATCAAATTTATGGTGTTTCCCTACATCTTCATGACCTTTGTCCCAATAAAATATGAGGTCACCTACTTTAAACTTTTTATAAGATATATATATATATATACATATATATATATATATATATATATATTAACATTCTTTAATGTTGGAGCATTTATTTGCTTTATTGCATTTACTTGCATTTATTATTTATTATTTTGGTGCACTAACTATTTATTGTAATTAGTTTATTATGTTTATTAATAATTTGAACCAGATAGGATAAGCTAGTTTAGCTAGTAGTTAACTTAGACACTTATCTTGTTACAGTGGAGTTCCACTCCACTATTTAGAATAAGATAGGATAAAATAGTTTAACTAATTGTCAACTTGTGTTGATTATTTACATAATTTGGACACCTATCTTGTTAGTGTGGAGTTGCATTTCACTATTCAAGTAGATAGATTTAGTTCAACTACACTTGATGTGTGAGTTCCCTGATCTTTATCATGCATGTCTTGCTCTATATAAGCAATGGCTATTTATGTATTCCATATCAAATTAATATTTAATTATTAAATTAATTCATCATATTTGAGTTATTTATTAATTTATGTTATTATCCTAGATATACAGTTATTGTTTATTACTATTACTATTTTATCTCTTATTTATGCTTTCTATTAGATTCATTAGATCCTATAGCTAGTTCTAACATGGTACCAGAGCTATCTTGAATCTATAGATTGTTAAATATTCAAGAGAAAAATATCTAAATATAGGATTGGTTTTCTTATTTTACATACATGAACAAATTGGAGCTTTGTGAATAATTTCTAAGCTCACCATTAAGTTCAGAGTACCTAAGATAGTAAAAATCATATACAATTTTGTCCAAATTGGATACAAGAGGCAAAATTGGAAAAGTTTTGATCCAAAAGCACCATGCCCAAATCTGATAGGTCCCTAAAAATAAAAATGTTTTTTTGAGTAAAATAAACCTCACAATTGCATTCAGAAGATGTCAAAACCTATAGATCCATATAAAATTTATCCAATTTGGACATAGTCACCCTGAAAGACAAATTTTTTTTGCTCCTAGGTATGGTCGTACAGACCGTATGGACTATGTAGACCAATTTTTTTTTTGGTAGGCCTCATAGATCAATAGGTAGATTTGAAAGGGTAACTTGGGGATCCCACAATTTGAACACCGTGATGTTTTTTTGAGCATTTTTTTTTTGAAATAGCTTAAATTTTTATGCTCTTCATTGCTGTACTTTCAATTTTTTTTAAGGTTTTTCTAAATTTTTGAAAAATTCAAATTTTTATACAAAGGATCATAACATTCACATACGACCTCAAATTGAGGTCCCAATTTTTTAGAGTTAATATTTTTTTAACACAACATATTAGTGCAAAAAAATTTGTAATAAAGTGCATATTTTTTGTACTTTTAGCCTAGAGGGCCTAAATGAGCTTTTTGTAAACTAAAAAAATTATAATCTAGCCTTTTAATTTCACTCAATTATAAAGTGATAAAAATAATTTATGGATAGGATAAAAATAAGTAATTCAAGGAGGTTTTGTTGTGTGTTATGTACTTTGATTTCTACTTTGTGACATTTTATTTCTGATTGCATCATGGGGAATCTTAAGTTCCCACTATTAAAAACATACAACTATAATACATAGAAATAAAATGCTTGGAATGCATTAATTATGCTAGGATATACACCTTACATAATAACTCTTCTTAATCCACCTAATGATGCAAAAGAGTTACAATCCTTTCTCTTTGAAACTACTAAAGTAATTGGATGCATTCGGTCTTACATGTCTTTAGATTTGAATTTCCATTTTGACAAATATACAACTCCAAAAGAGGCTTGGGATAAATTAACATCATTATTTGGAAAATTAGATGAGGTTCATGGTTACCAAATTAAAAGTGAAATCATTAGTTTGGATCCTAAAAATTATGCTACAATACAAGACTACACCACTAAAATCATAGATCTTAGAGCACAATTTTTGAATGTAAAATTGATAAAAAGGATATCCAATTAATTTTTAGTGCCTTACGTAAATTAGGTCTTAAATATTCATCATTTGTATCTAGCTTTTAGACTCATCGGCTCACATCGGGCACATCTTATTAAATTCCCATCTTTGAGGTATTCTCTAAGATTCTAATGGTTGAATAAGAAAAAATAATAGATATGGGTCTAATCAAGTCATCCAAATCTCAAACTCTAGTTGCAAGTCAACCTTAGTATAAGCAAGTTTCAACATCAACATCAAATACAGGTTCAAGTAAAAAGAAGCAGAATAATTAGCATAAGTCACATAAAGATAAGAATAAAGGGCAACAATCTTCCTCACAAAGAGATTATAAATCCACTAATAAGAAAGGGGATTCACAAAAAATGACTGGCACTTCTTGCCCTTATTGTAAAAATAGGTTTCATAGTGAATAAGATTTTTGGAAGAAAGAGATTGATGAACTTAAGGGTCTTCTCAAAAAGAATAACATTAATCAATCCTCTTCAAAGGATTCTTCCACTCCAAATTTAGGGAAATGGAAAGCTACGGCACTAGTTACACTAATAAATTCTCTCAATTCATGGGTCATTGACTCAAGTGCTTCACACCATATGGGTTCTGATCAAGAATAATTTTCTAGATTAGAACCAAGTTCCTTACCTCATATTCTCATAAGTGATGATTTTAAGGGAGATGTTATAGGAAAAGGTATAGTTTATATTGATAGTGGTGTATTCTAAGATGTCTTTTTTGTGCCAGAGTTATCAACTAACCTTCTTTCTATTAACAAATCACTCACTTTGATACTAGTAGGAAAGTTGAGTAGACACCCAATTCTGAAAAAATCAAAAAATTAGAGGATAATGCATTATTTGTAGTGGGAAAAGTTGATAATAATACTCAAATTTATTCACTCTCCCACTTTGTGCCTCAGTCTTCATCTACATATTTACTCTCACACACTGAACTACTACTATTTATAGTAGTTTTGTCAGCAAGAGATGGTTATAGGACTTCCACAAATTCAATTTTTATGGGGTGTATGTCATGGTTGTGCCTTAGGAAAACATCTAGAGCTAAGTTTGATAAAGGGAAGGCTTGGAGGGCTACACAAGTCCTCAAACTTGTTTATAGTGATTTATCAGGACTATTACCTACTTTGTCTTTTAGTAAAACTTGTTATGTTCTCACATTTATTGATGACTATTCCAGATATACTTGGGTTTATTTTCTTGGGATTCAGATAGCACAATATTCTTCTAAGATTACAATTTAACATCCCAAGTATGCCATGGACTTGGTAGTTTCATTTTATATCACTGATTTTAGGCCTACATTGACTCCTTTCTTTTATAGAGTTAGACTTTAGGTTCATTATTCCACTCCCTTGGTTGATGCCACATTACATCACTAGCTTGTAGGTAGCCTCATTTATCTAAATCATACATGGCCTGACATTTCATATGTAGTTGGCATGGTTTCACACTTTATGTAGACACCATGTGAGCTTCATTGGAGAGCTACCAAGTGCATTTTGAGCTACATTTAGGTCACTATCAGATATAGAATTCATTATACAATAGGTACATGTTTAAACTTGGTGGGATACATAGATTTTGATTGGGCTACCAATTATGATGATTGTAAGTCCACTTATGGTTACAACTTTCACTTTAGATCTAGCCTCATTTGTTATTAGAGAAATAAATAAAATTATATTGCTCTTTCATCTACAGAGGCTGAGTATCATAGTGTTATTAATGCCACTACTGAGGCTATTTGGATTCAAAATATTCTCACTGAGCTTGGTGTTCCATTTCAAAAGCCATCAATCATCTACTATGACAACTAGGGCATTGTCTAAATCTCAAAGAATTTGGTTCATCATCAGAGAACCAAACACATAGAGATCCATATGCACTTTATCAGGGAATTGATTCAGGTGGAGATCATTGATCTTCAATATTGTCCTATAGAGGAGTAGATTATAGATATTTTCACCAAACCTTTCACTAAAAGGAAATATCTTCACTTGCAATCTCTTTTGGAGGTGTGGGACATTAGTGCTTTAGGAGGGGGTATCCTAGACTTTAATTTTGAGGAGGATCTTTTTTCCTTGGGGTTTTCTCCTTTCCTCATCTATTTGTATAGAGTACCTAACATGACTACACATTGCCATGACTCTTATCTGCATATCCCTATCTAAGCTTTGCTTATGGGGGGGTGTTAGTGAATTTATTTACTTTATTATATTTACTTGTATTTATTATTTATTATTTTGATGTACTAATAACTTATTGTAATTAGTTTATTATGTTTATTAATAATTTACACCAGATAGGATAAACCTACTTAGCTAGTAGCTAACTTAGACACTTATCTTGTTACAGTGGAGTTCCACTCCACTATTCAGGGTAAGATATGATAAGATTATTTAAATAATATTTAGCTTGTGTTGATCATTTAAAAATGTTGGACACCTATCTTGTTAGTGTGGAGTTGCACTCCACTATTCATGTAGACATATATTAGTTGAACTACACATATTATATGAGTTCCCTAATCTTTATCATGCATGCCTTGCTCTATATAAGCAATGGATATTTATGTATTCCATATCAGATCAATATTGAATTATTAGAGTAATTCATCATATTTAAGTTATTTATTAATTTTTTTATTATCTAAGATATATAGTTATTATTTATTACTATTATTTTTTTATCTCTTATTTATGCTTTCTATTAGATTCATTAAATCCTATATCTAATTCTAAAATTTAAGTTTTCTTTAACCTTCTTTATTTTCTACAATAAAGTGGCTTTATTTTAATCTAAGACTAGTAAATCATTATGTCTTTCTTCAATTAAATTGGTATCTCTTGATGGGTATTGTAAAGTAATATAAGCATATGAAATCTGAAGTTCAATTAGTAATGTAGATGCAAACCCATAAGCCAACATGGAAGTATAATAATATGTATCTACTTTAAAAATTGGATGATTAGACCATAATTCCTTGAAAATATTAAGATATCATTTTATTTTATTATTACAAAGTATTTTTTTCCTAATAGATATAAAAATTTTATTTGTTGATTTAGCTTTTCTATTTTCTTGAGGATAATACTTTGAAGAATGACTTGATATAATAGAATAACATCCTAAGAATTCCAAATATTCATTATAAATGAATGAAGGACTGTATTTGAAATTATTTCATATGGAACACCAAATCTAAAAAAAAAAACTTATTTTTTAATAAAGAAATGACTTTATTTGTAACATAACTCTTAAGTGATTTTGTCTTAGGCCATTTCATAAAATAATATATAGCATTTAAAATATATCTATGTCCAATAGAAGAAGATGGATGAACATTAGAAATAAAATCAATTCCCTCTTTGTTAAATTTTTTTTTCAAGAATTATAGGATTTAAAGGCATTACCAATAATCTATCCCTACCATCAATTGACATGGCATGTATGAACATACCAACTTATAAGCATCTTCAAATAATGTAAGCCAATAATAACCTACATGTCAAATTTTATAAGTTGTAATTTTTACTACATAATAACCACTACAACTTCATGATATTCTCTAAGAACCTTTTAGGTTTGATCATGAGTTGGGCATATCAATAATACACTGTCTCTATTTCTATAAAATAAAACATTTTCTAATAACCTTTTTTTAAAGCTTAAACTCTCATAGATATTTTTTTATATTTTTTCCAAATTATTAAGGCATGCCTAATTATGAACATAATAAACTGAATCATGATACCAATCATCTTTAGCCAACAAACAATCTGAATCATTCATCTCATGTCCAATTTATTTATTTTTTGAAAAATTAGCAACCTTCGTAGAGTGAAAATGAGTTATATCATTTTAAAAATTATCAATAGATAAAAACCAAACATTTATGCTAAAAGAAGTATTCTTAGCTAAATATTTTTCCAAATCATTTCCTTTAATAATTTTAGATGTCTCGAATTCAAAATAATATTCTTGTATTCTCAAAATTCATTTTCCTAACTTTCCTTGAATGGTTGGTTATTTTAAAAGATAAGACAAAATAGCTACATTGGATCTTACAACAACCATATTTATCATCAATATATAAAAATATTTGATTAATGAAGAAATTAAAGATAAAACAAAATTTTAAATGATGGGGTACCTTGTTTTCATATCTTTTAAAACGTAGCTCATATATCCAATAGGTTTTTCATCATTTTTTATCACCTTGTGCAATAAAAACACCTATGGTTTTTTCCATTTCATTCGCATAAATAATGAAAGGTTTAGATAAATTAGGCTTAGAAAGTATAGGTGCACTTGCAATGGAATTTTTAACCATATTAAAATTAGAATCATTTAATGCATTCCACACATGAATAATTTTTTCTTAACAAAATATGCAATGGATTTGAATTATCAACAAAATTTGGCATGAATTTATGCATAAATTTCATTTTTCCAAAGAAATATCTAAGACCAGACTGATATTTAAGTGGTGGAAAATATTTGATTGATTTAATACATACAAGATCAATTGAAATACCATATCTAAAAATCATGTGTCCTAATAATTTTCCTTCAATAACACTAAAGATATATTTATTAGGGTTGAGAGAAATGACATATTTTCTACATCTTGTGAAAACTAGACAAAAGGATATAAATGTTTCTTTCTCTTTTTAGAATGGACTTTAGGGTCATCTAAGTAAAATTGAATTATAATGCCAATTAAATCATCAAAATATACATGCATATATATTTGAAAGGTAGCACCTACATTCATGAGACCAAAATACATCCTATTAAAATCAAAATTTCCTCTTTTAGTAGTGAAGTTCATCTTATGTCTATCCTCTGAATTAATAAATATTTAATTATAACTAGAAAATCCATCAAGTAAATACATAATTTCAAATCCTATAACTTGTAGAATATGATCAATACTTAGAGGAAAAAAATTATCTATTACACTATCCTTGTTTAAATCTCTAAAGTCTACACATAATCTAATATCACCATTATTTATATGTATATGTAATAAATTACCTACCCACTCAAAATATTTTACAAAAAAATTGACACCACCATCAAGCATCTTATCAAGCTCTTTGTTGATGGTGTTTTTTTAGCAAAGGACTTATCCTTCTTATTTTATTTATAATAGGTTTAATACCATGTTTAATAGGGATATTATGTATTTTAATATTATTTTCATAATATTTTAATTATTTATAAGACCAAACAAAAATATCAATGAATTCTTTAAAGAGTTTAACAGATTTTACCTTCTTATCATGTGAACATTGTATTCCCAAATAAATAAACTTTGCATCTTCTGTAGTTCTAATATTTATTAGAATAGTATCTCTAATAATTCCTTTATAAGGTTATTTAGTCCATGATATCCTAAGTTGATCATTAGAGTTTAACATTGATTCTAAACTCACCAAACTAATAGGTAATTTCTTAGTATTTAGCTATAAATAATCTTGACAATTAATTAGCCATCGTTATAAAAATAATTTTATTTTATGAAAGCATAAATATGTTCATCACAATTAAAAATACGCCAATTTTTATTTAAATAAATAATTTTAGGTCAAAACAATTCTAAAAATGAAAAAAATAATAGTAGGTTCAATTTCGCTTTGTTGGCTTAAAAATTTGTCACGGTGATAAATTGGTGAATTGAGTTAGAAATGTGGGAAATGAGTCCTTATGTTAGGAAAAAATGTAGTGACAAAGATCCTATCCTATTATCAATTGGAGATACCTTTATTGAAAGCCAAAAAATGAGAAAAATTATTCACAATGATTTACAACAAAACTATTTTCTATTTGGGGTTTCATACTTTTAACCAAAAAGAACAACAAGGATATAAAAATTAAAATGATTTGAATGAATGGAATGATGGGAGATATAGAAAATAAAGGAATAAAAATGGAATGAAATTATTATAGATAGTTAAACACAAAAACTATCATGATAATCCTAGGAAAAATCAAAGACAACTGAGTAGCTAAAATATAGAAACATATTAGAATAGTCCCAAAGGGGGAAAATATTGTATTCAAAGAAACCTCTATGATTCAATGGGTGGTAAATATATAAAACTCTTATTAATATAAAACATACATTAAGATAATTATATACTATTGATAATAAAATGAAAGACAACTATCTTATATTTACCCATAAAAAAAATTAAAATATTGTTTAAACCCCACTGAGGTTTCACATTCATAAAAATAACACAAAAATATTCTAAAAGAAATATTGAATGTGAAATTCCCATTTTATAACAATTTGGTAGTTATTATGAAGATAAATTTGAAGTAAATATATATAAATAGATGAATCAAATACAAATATACAACTAACAAAGAAACATCGAATACAAAGTTTGTAAAATTTCCCAGTCTCAATCTTTATTGAATTAAAAAAAAAAGTTTAGCTCTTAAGACAAAATCTATGTGAGTCTCACTACCAAAAATTCACTCAATAATGATCTGAACACTCATATTTATAATGTGGGAAGGTGCTTATGGTGCGTAACCAATTTTTTGCATTTTAGATGGTGTAAAAGTGAGTTTACAAAAATGCACCACTTAAATGATGTAAAAGTGTGTTGGTTCAATTACACAACATACAAAAGTGAAAGTACAAAATTTTACCACTTAAACCATACAAAATTTTTTGGGTGATTTTACCACTTGAAATTTACAAATCAAAATTACAGAATTTGAGATTTACAAAGTTGATATAGTGTATTTGTATGAATTACATTTTCAAGTTTGCACTTAAAAAAATTAGTGCTAGATCTATGTTTATATACCTTCACTTTTTTTAATTAAGCTTTCCCAAAATTCTTGAGCTACTATTATATATTTTACAAGCTTGCATTCCCACTGAGCCCAATATGCACATAAATTCAATAATTAATCCATATAAGTAAGGTAATCTAATAAATACGTAAAAAGGTTTACCAAAGTAGAGGTAACCAAGACGTATTACTGATTTCATCCCATTTCATCATGTTTTACCTTAGGCCATCAACATGAGTGAATAATAAATATAGTTACTCACTAGGATTTAAAAATCCACATTATAGAGACTGCTCAAATACTATAAATATCTTACTTTAAAGCATTAAATCACTCTCAAGTAAGCATGTAATTGGACCAAAGCGCTTCAACCTAGGGACAATTTTGATGAACTCTAGCATAAACAACTTTTATGGTATGAGGAACCTTCAAATCAATGTCCAAATAATGGGTATAACCAAGTCATAGTTATATCACAACTGTGAATTCTATTATTGTATGCTCGTACAAAAATTGAACATGATTTGGGTCTTTTGAAGACTTATCAGAATTTATTTAATTTAAGTAATATTGAATTTGTTGGGCATTTACACATTTTCCAACAGTCATCTTGAAACCCATTCGAGCCAAAACAATTGTTTGAAATGACATGAAATAATGAATACCATGGATTGAAATGAAAATAATTTTTTCAAAGGTTATACCATGGGTTTTTTTCTTAGATACCATCTTGTAAAATCCATATAGAACTAAACATGAACTAAAACCACCTTAAAAAAGGTCAAACCCACAAATTTGGGCAAAACTACTCTTTAAAATAGCCATAATGGTCAATACCATGAATTTTGACCAAAACCCACCTACTTAATGTCTTATACCATGAAATATGAGAGGAAAATAACATTATTGAAAAGGTAGTGCCACATATTATTTTAAAAACAACTCAATTAAAATGCACATACCACAAAATTCATGAGAAATAAGGCTTTGAAAAGTCTTTTTTGGGTGACATGGAGGGATAATGGTGTAAGTTAGAATTATTGGTGGGATTTTTATTGGGTAATTTTGATGTTTTAGGTTTTGATAGATATTATACAATATGGTGGAGTTTGAGAAGGTAGTTAATGGAACAATAGCCAATCTAACATTGTATCTCCACCTAAATTATCTAACACTTCCAAGTAGTGTACAAAGGATAAAACCACTATATCTAGTTTTTACACAACTTTAAACTTGTAAAAGTGCATTGAGCAATTTTCATAACTCACAAAAGTGTAATGACCAATTTGTATGACTCGAAAAAGTGCATTGAGAAATTTTTGCAACTTAAAATTTGCAAAAATATTTTGGGAAATTTACAAAACTTAAAATTTGTAAAAACATGTTGGGAGATTTGCATAATTTGAAATTTGTAAAAACACATTGGGAAATATGCACAACTTACAAAAGTGCGATGACCAATTTGAACAAGTTGTAAAAGAACATTGGGAAATTTTCACAACTTCAAATTTTCTAAAATGCATTGTGAAATTTACATGTAACTCGAAATCTATAAAAAAAACATGTTGATAAATTTTCACAACTTAAAAAAGTGTGATGACCAATTTACATGACTTGTAAAAGTGTACTGGTGTTTATGTATGACTTAAATCCTGCAACTATGTTTCTCCCCCTTGATTTTTAAAGTTCAATATGAGGTTTTTCTACTAAGTGTTTATATTCAAAATTCATCTCTTAGATCTTATCTCTGCATTAGGACAAAAATTAGGAACTTTCATAGAAGTTTGATTTTACCTTAAATTTTCACTTTAGTGCTGATAAGACCAAATGCATTCCTAACTTATCTCTTCTCTTTATCATAGTACACTTTCCATGATGATAATAATTTTGTTGTACATAAATAAAAATTATCAAGATATATTTAACACACTATTTGGAAGCTTGAAAAATAGTTAGATTTCATTATTCTAGCCAAGCCTTGTCTATTGGCTATGGAGTCAATGCCTTATTCTACAAAAAAATTAACATCCCTATCTTTAAAACACTTTTAATTTCTTGTATGAATGCGATTGGGGGTGTTATCATGAAATTCAAAATTTCATGACAACACACTCAAAGTAGGATTAGAGGAAAAAATAATGAGTTTATCAATTCCTACATTGAATTATTTAAGTATGTGAGTGATATTAAAAGTTTCAAAATTTACAAGTAATATTCAAACCCTCTGAGTATATCAATGAAGGTGAGTTTGATTTATTTTAAAACTTTCCTTATTTTTTTTATAACTAATTTAGAATCACTAAAGATGTCCAATTATTTAAAATTTAGCTTTATGGCCTTTTTTAAGCCTAAAAATAAGGCTTCAAATTCTATTGTGTTATTAATAGTGTCAAAAAATAATTTATAAGCATAGAAAAATATTTTTCCTATAGGAGAAATTAGAAAAAATCCTACACCACTACCATCTTGTGAACAAGCACCATAAAAATATAAATACCATAAATCATTCTTGAAAAAGACTTTTTACTATTGTTTTTCAAGTTCATTAAGATTCAATAATTCATATGTACAGATTCTTATTTCTATATAAGCAATAGTAAATTGTAAAAAATGAATCAAATTACTAAACCAATCTTCTCTTTGAATAAAAGTGGTCTCATTTCCTATTAGAACTCAAGATCTATCTTTTATAGTAAATGCACAAGTTACCTTTGACCAATATCTACCTAGAAGCATGACATAATTAATGGGAATATCAAAATTTTGAAGATTAGTCATACACCTAATTATTTCATCCTAACAAATTTTGATAACAATATCTCAATGCTTACCACATCTTTTTGTTTGATATGAATCAAAACCTATAATTTTATTATTATCTATTTTATAAGAGATGCCTAATCTATCAAAAATAAATTTTGGCATTATATTCTTTGATGTGCTAGTGTCTAAAATACAATTATGTATAATTTTATCTGTAATCTTAATATATACATAAAATGAGGTATATAATCGATAGGAGGATCATATATCTGAGTAAAAATAGTAGAACAAGATTTTTCTTGATTTTTATCTTCTTACTAAAATCCTAAAACGTAATTAGAATTTAGATTTTTAATAAAATTATTTATTTTATCAATATGTCTTTGTAAATCAACAACTTATAAATAAAAATCTTGTCTTTATAGTAGTCAAATCATCAATAATATTATAAGATCCTACATGTTGATGATGTATATATGTATAATTTTTAGGCTTATAAGGAAGATACTAAGAATTATTAAATCCAACAGATAAAGGGTTATTATATAGGTAACTAATTACAACATGGTTAGATACAACATTATTCTACATAACTTTGCCTTTGTCAAGATTTTTAGAAGATGGTTGATTATTAACTATGTTATACTTTTGATTATAATAATATTTTTTCCTTGTATTAACAACATAATAATTTATATATCTTATTTCATCTAAAGACTCACCAGTGCCACATATATTTATATTATCAACAAGGTCAATGGAAATACTATATTTTCCTTGAATATATCTTTTAATTTTATGCATAGCTATACATGTGTCAAGACCATTATCTAATTCACAAACATTATAATAATGAATTTTTTCTTCTATTTTACCTTTTTACATAAAATAAGATTTACCTGATAAAGAGGGTTTATTATCCAATCGCCTTTTAATGACGACTACCTCATTGCTAAGACTATGAATAGTTTTTAAATTTTATGCATTATCAAAATTCAAACCTATTATATATCTATCATTAAAGCTAACATGTTTTAACTTATTTTCATACTCAATATTAAAATTTATAGTTTCATTATAATCTGTAATTCCCTTATCTTCTAAATCTATTTTATATTTTAAAAGTAAAGCATTACAGAAATATAGTCTAGACAACCTTTTTATAGGCCTAATTTTTTATGGAATCTTTTATCATAATTTAGTAAATTAGTCAATGAAATTATAAATAGTTTCTCTTGGATCTATAAAAACATTTATTAATTCATTCACCAATTCTAAATCTTATTTTGGTTTACCAAAACAAAGTTCTAACCATTTTTCAATATCATTCCATTTATTAATTACATCAGAAGGAATATTGATAAAAGTCTAATAAGATTTTACCTCTAATGTTTGAGAAAAAACTCTAAGAAAAACCATTTCATTTATAATGCCTAAAGTTGTGTAAATTAACCTAAATACTTCCAAATGATCTTCCCAAGATTCGTTAGGACTACTTGAGAACTTAGGAATATTAATACCTTTTAATGAAGGAATTTTACATGTATAAGTAGTAATATTGATAGAATTTCATGAATCCAAGGATTCACTAAAGTATGAGCTACCTCATCATCATAATCTAGTTCATTGTCTATTGCATTAACTTGATTTGTATTATCTTGAATACCTTGTATCATGTTTTAATCTCTCTTTTTAATTTGTGGACCTTCTTCTTTAATTTGCATTTTCAATAGATTCAACTACTAGACTAGATTGATTTAACTCTAAAGTTTTATTAGGGTTAGGAGGATAAATATGGTTTTCAAGATGAAAAGAGTTAGAAATAAAATAAACCCTAGGTTGAGGATTGATAAGTATAATCTTCTCTCTTTCTTGTTTGATTTGTTTATTAGCTTATTGAATATGACACTATATCTCATGTGAAAGCATTTATTCTACTTCATTGATTTCTACTTCTTCTTCTTCCTCATTAGTGACTTCAATCATATGAAGAAATTCATAAGGCCTATTATACCATTAAAAATGAGTTAGATTAAAAATAACATCAACTTGGTCATCAAAATTGTCAATCAAGGGTTGAATAATAGGAAGACATCCAATGGTAATGGATAAGAGAAAAAATAGAGAAAGATGATAATATTTCTAAAAAACTCACCAACAGAGTTTCTAGATTTTTTAAAAATTAAAATTGTCATGTCAATGAATCAACCCTTTCACTTATTATGGAGGTTAAGATGGAATTATACTAGTCTAATACTTACGACCTAATAGATCATGAATGATGCTATAGATGTGCAAGTGGTTCTTAAAATATTTTGGAAGATACCAAGTACATTAAATACTAAACAATACTTTATTATAATTTCAAAAAACAAATATCACTTTGAATCAAATGAAGGAAATATATTATGATTATTTAATATAACTTATTCTAAAGATTAAACCTATATATAATATAGTCTCTTCAAGGAAAGATCTTTGTTCCTTAGAATATATTTTGTTATTAAATTGTCTTCAATATTTTGATATTCACATTGAGATCAAAATAGATCCAAAGAAAATAAATAGAAAGAACAAAAATATAATAAAAATAACTCAAAACTAAAATAAAAAAATGAAATAGAAATAAAAAATAACATAAATATTCAAGCACCTACTTAATAAGAAAGAAAACTATACTATGTAGAAAGATGATTTAAAAATTAAGAGAATAAAGAATAAATGCTTAACTATATAGAACTAATAAACTAAAATTAACTTAATCTAATACTTAAGACTAAATCTAAATGAAAATTAGATTATAAAAACTTATAATTATATAAATCCAAAGAAATATGAATAAATTAAAACTACCTAAACTATACGTAAAATAATTAATACAAGAAATAAAAGTAAGACAACGATCCTAAATAAGTAACTTAAATCTAAAGAAATAACAATCAGGTCTAAACAATTACAAAAGGTAATGGATAAAAGATCAATAAAATTAATGATGAGTAATACAAATACAAAAATAATAAAGTAAACTTAGAGTAATTAAATAACTAATTTAATCTAGACCTACACAAATAAAAATTTAAATTGAAAGAAAACATAAACTATTTAAATAACTAAGATAAATAAAAATAGATTTGTGAGTCTTGAAAAGAGTCATCTTGTTAGAAGTAATATAGATTTAATAGAGAAACAATTTTTTTAGTTCAAAATTATTTCAAAATGAAAATTAATACAATTTGAATGGATTAATAACATGTCACAGACAATGATGTAATCATTATCATTCAGGGCAAGTATTTCAGATTCTGCTCATATGATTGTATATTTGCAATCACCATAAGATATTAAACCTAACAACCTTTAGATAATCAATTTATAAACTAAATAATAAATATAGATATACATACACTAATTAAACATATTACTTAATTTTTAGAGAATGTCTCATTGGTATATTTGTAAAAGTTGAATTATATTAGATATGTTGCAAAGAAAAGAAAATGGTGAATAAACTTTGAAACAATTTAGAGTCTTCAAAAATACATGTGTAATATTTTTCCATTTAATATGTAACTTTGATCTTATTTATAATGATCTCATTAAAAGATGATTTAATAATAAAATATAACTAACTTTGTTTAGTTATTTATTAAATCTAATTGAATTTTACGAAAGTCAATTAATTTATGTTATAACTTAACTTATATTTAAGATTGAAATATGTCTATAAGATCAAAATTAAATATCAATAGAATGAAGACAAACTTTAAATGGGTGGGGGCCCTTAGTCATCACTATCACTTAAATAAACAACTATACTAAACATTGTCATGAACTAAGCAATTTAAATAAGATTAAATACATCAAACATTATATCCATATGCATTTAACATTCAAATTCAGTAAATATATGTCCAAAATTAAAATATCAACTATTGTGTAAGTTTAATTTCCTATCAAGTATCAAACATAAATATCCATCATTAAAATACAATAGTATTATTAAAGTGTTTAAAACATCAAAATAAGAAACATAACTTAACCAACCATCCATTCATCTTCTATATTTAATAACATTTCAATCAACAAATGACCCTTATCTATCACATACTTGGTGTAATTCATTGTTGTAATTATAAATTTTATCAATTTGGTTCCACCCTCATTGTCTTCATCATCAAATTACAACTATGATTTCTTAACCATCCTAGTGATTATAGGCGATGATGAAATATTGATCTCTCATCTTTTACCCTTTACAAAAATTGTCCTTTCCTACTCAAATATGTGGGAAGGAAAACTATCAAGCCTTGATTGAGAACAACCTATATCTACATTATCTAGTTTAGGTGATGGAAGTTTAGTATTAAGTTGCACAAGATCATATGAATGTAATGTATTTTTCAATTATAATTTATTTCAAGGGGTTGGTTCTTGATATTTAGGAGAGTGATGATGATGTGAACACAAATCAGCTCACTTGAGTTATGATAACATTTGATGTGTCCTCTAACCACATGATGGATTCAAAAATCCATATCACTAATAAAAACATACAAATATCATAAAATCATCTCATAAAAATGTTACAATTATCATTAATTCTCAATCCTCACATTACAAATCTTCATCAAGATTCTCCCAACATACATACAAACTCAGCCTCATCATGCCAAGTAGGCTTCCCAAGCTTTCACATATAGATTTATTCCTTATAGCCTAGCCTAATTATAAATAAAAGTAATACATTTATTTATATAAATTCAAGGAATGAATGAAAGAGAGAAACACAAGAGGCCAAGAAATGGCACCACCATTTCACATGGGTGAATCATACGAAGAGACAAGAGGCATTCCAACGAAATCTATGACATTTTCCTTGTTGGATTGATGATTACAAAAGATGGAAAGGTTTCTCCAAGGACATATTCAATCCATATCACACTTAGATGAGTAAGGACAAGGGATTTAGAGTAGTCCTCAATAAAACTATGCCACCTTTCAAAAAGAGACAAAAAAGGTAAAGTAGAAGTCAATTTGAATAGTAAACCTTGTCTCCTTCACTTGTATAAGCTTCTAAAAAATGGTAGATTTCCTTTTTGACTAATCTTAAGCCATTATATATTGTCCCCACTTAAAATTTTGACCCACTCTTATAATGGAGGTCAACATATTCTTTGTGTTCCTTGCAAGTAATGTTGTGTCCCATATCACCTAAGCAACATGACTAGTGTTGTGGACACCTCATCAAGATGAATAATATCTGCCACCTCGTCAAGATGAATAATATCCATCACCTTATCAATGAATAGTGCCAACATAATAGTTTTTCCTCACCAAATCATTTTCCTCTAATTTAAAATAACTTATCTCCTATGATTCACCATAATTATACCCTTTCCATTTATTTTAAAAAATGGAAAAATGGACAACACTCTTTTTTTGGGTGATGTAATATTACACAAAACCTGGGTTGTTCCTTAATTAGATACCCAAGGTATTATAATGTGATCTCTTGGTCACATGGATAGGGTAAGTGGTAGAATAACTCTTTTTATCATGGAGATTGATGACCATAATATTCCCTTCCAACACACCAATTAATATTCCTTTTTCCTCTTCCACTTCCAGCTTCTACCTGATGGTCTCCCCCCTCTACTCTTCACACCTCTACTCATACTCTCTCTCTACTTGTGGGATGAAAACCACCTAAAATTGTCTTCCTCTACCAAATTTTCATCCATATCCCAATAATCTCACATGTGAGTTGTATTCCACCATTATAAACTAACCTCCAACAATATGCTCCACCATGCATCTCATAATCCCATGTGCACTCTATCCCACAAAAATTTGACCACCTCTCCTTAAAACCATTATGTATTTATTTACACATCATCCAACCATATTTTGGATCATCCAAAACATCATAATTCACCATTTTTATCTCCTCACTCATGGTTGTAACATCATCTTCCATAATCTCCTAATTTGCACTTAGTTTCACAAAAATACTTTATTGTTTCATTCATGGAAATTGCTCTCATATTTCACCTTTATTTGCAACTCTACATGGTTGAAATCTTTAATATTTTATAACTCTACGTGGATTTAATTTTATTCATTATTATATCCATCATCCTTCACAAGGATGTATTCAACTTATTAATCAATAAAAATCACATACATATCCTCTTTCATGAGGATTTATTCATCTATGGGATGCTCACTATAGACACTAGAAAATTGCACACTTACAGTTTTTGATGACTAAATGACTTAGGACCCCCTAAAGACCCCATAAACCTTATTAAAATTTAACCAACCTCTCTTAACCTAACCAAATCACTATTCTCCTATTCGCATAGTACTACTCAAAAATACTATTTGAAAATACTATTCACTATCACTATTCACTATGGGACCCACTATAACTATTCATGATGACATGGAAAGTGAAATTGTATGTGACATGAAAAGTGACATGAAAGGTTATGAGGGAGGTGATATGACAAGTGACATGGCTTATAAGTGAGGTGGCTTGATGTGGAACATCATACCCCACCTGAGACCCTTTCCTAAGGTGCTTAATGACCTCATTTAAGAATCACAATGGTCCCCCATTGAAATATGGTGAATTTACCATTTAGAGGTCATCATTGAACATGTATTTTATTTTCACAGATGAAAGTGGCATTCAAAATGGGATGTCTACCTCTTTAGTGATTTGGAAAAAATAACCATTTTTGACTTTTTGACCCATATGGGAGACCCATGAGCAAGGTGGGAATCCCACCACCCTCATATTTTGACTCATTCATGCACCCACATGGAAAATGTCACCACATTTTGTGTGGAATCTCTTTATGTGATTGGATGAAGATAAGAAAGGGAGGTGAAAATTCTTTTAGCCTTATTTAGGCCCATGTGCATGATTACCATTCAAAATTAGACTCATGTGCAAGGTGGGAGACACATCAACCCAAATAGGAGACCCATGGTCAAGGTGGGAATCCAACCACCCTAATATTTAGAATCATTCATACACCTACATGGAAAATGGCACCAAATTTTTCAGGGCATCTCTTTAAATGCTTGGACAAAGACAAAAAAAGGTCGTAAAAAGTCTTTTAGCCTCATTTAGGCCCATGTGCAAGATTCCGATTCAAAATTGGACTCATGTGCAAGGTGGGAGACACACTAACCCAAATGGGAGACTGATGATCAAGGTGGGAATCCCACTACCCTCAATTTTTGACTCATTCATGCACCACATAGAAAATGGTACCATACTTCTATTATTCCCTTGTTTGACATGGTTCTTAATAAAAAATGTTATAAATACCCCCTCTCTTTCACCTAAAGTTAAGTGGGAAGTTAGTATTTGGTTATTGACATCTTGTTTTAGGTCTTTGAAGGAGTTCATAATTTTTGAGGTCATCCAAATCTTGGAGGAAAATAATTCAAAGCAACAAAACTCTGCCAAAATTACCATGAGATTCCTTCATCATATCATCAACAACATCAGCCACATCAACAAGCCTCAAGGTAACCTTATTTTTATTTATTTTTTATTTCAGTTATTTACTTAAGTAATTAATTTTATTATCATGACCTTTTCCCCTTAATACACTTTCCATCTTAATCCATTGACCTCTTTCACCATCTTTGCCATTGTAATTCTATTTACCTCATTTGCCCTCTTTGCACCTTTGCCACCATCACCCTCTTTGCCTCCTCATCCTTTTGCTAGCCCAGTTACTTGATATTTTATATTTTTAAGCCATACATCCCTCTCATTTTATTATCTCAATCAACCCAAATAAAACCATTCTTTTGACCCTTATCAAATTACCAAACCTAAAACCACAACCTTGCCTTAACCAATTTTCAGCATTAGTATAATCAAATTAGTTGCTTCATTTTGGTTAACTTAGCAAAGAATCTAATTTTCTCAATAAATTTGTTGTCATTTAATGTATTTTATTTTCAAATAATTTAAGGAAAGTATATTTATTTTATTATTTCTTCTTAAGTGTTTTAAAGAACGTGGATTGACAGCCTCCTAGAAAGCTTTTGCTTATAGGATCTAGCTCATGCTAGGCAATCCACCCATCTATTTGTCTAACAAATAAGTTTATTTTAGTGTTTTATTATTTTTAAATAATCATATGAAGTAAAATAGTATATATCCATAATCACTTAGATTCAATATGCACACATTCAACATATATTTTTCTACATCCTTCTTAACTAGTTTCTTCTTTTCACATTTAAGAAAAAGCAAAAATTCGATAGAAACATTTTGGCATGCCCGGTGGAACACTTGAGTTTTCATGGGTTATTATATGTTTTAGGATATTTATAATTACATTAGTGAAATTTATTTAGTTTAATTATTAGAAAATTAATCTTCTTTATTTACCCAAAAAAGGTAAAAACAAGTTTTAGTTGCATTTTTAGAAAATTAAATTTTATTGCATTTCTAAAAAGAAAGAAAAGAACATTCATCCTAGGATTAGGATTAAATTTTCATGTTTTATTTAGGTGAATTTTATTTTTTCTTGTATTCAATCAAATAAATAAATTAAAAAATTATTTTAGTTAGAATTGAGTGCATCCATTGACTGCTTACTTGATTTTAGCTCACCTAGTTTAATTAAAAGCATTATGAATTAATCATAGTTCACAAATATTACACAAACCAAACCACTTTCACAAAAAAACATAAAAACACACTTGAGATAAGGCTTGAATAGAATTTCATCACCTAGAAAATCACCTTACCCTTTTTTTATTATTTTACTTATATTTAATCATTGAGGGCATAACCAACTCAGTTCTCTAGCTGAGTATAAACTCTGGAAATCAGTACATATTGGCTAAACACTTACACTAGTTGTGAGATTGTGATGTGAGGGGAATAAGCCCCAAGTAATAGGCCATGTACTTAGACCAATACAAACTTCTATTAAATACCTAATCACAACTGAAAACCAAACATAGATTACCTTGTTTAGGACCTATTCAAGCTAATTTCCTCTTCACACTTTTTTAAGACATAAGCCAAAAGAGAGATTAAAAATAATTATAAGATTTAATGAACTCTTAGTGAATACATTGTTTGCCTTGAGTATTTTTATTTCTCTTTGTTTGAGGTGTGAGAATGTATCATCCTTTTCTTATCTTCTTATATGGTTATCAATTAATAATAACAAAAATATCTCAAGTAACAAAACCCACCACCAAATCAACCATCATCAAAATTCCACCTCTTCATCCATGGAATGCATTTCTAAACTCGTAGACTCCCCTCACTCTCTAAGAATTCCTACTCAGGTAATTCTAGGAGATGTAGATTTTTCCACTTTCCTAAATAATAATCATGGAACCTTATAACACTACCTAAGAACCATGTCTTACCAAATTCCAGTTTCAACCCCACTCTTAGATTTGCCTTATGGCATGCCTCTCCACCTCATGGGGAATACCTCCACTACCACAAGAACTACTCAACCTTTAGTTTCCCAAATTTTATCATCAACCCACAACTCCCTCAAAACTAAACCACCAACCCAAACTACCACTACCCTTATACCTCTTACTAATCACTCTCCTACAATAGGAGTGCCTAACTATAGTGCTACCCATCTTACTCTAGTTAATTCTAATCCATCAAACACTACTTCACTTCCAAGCCTTATGGTTTACATACCCTTCATGTTACCACCAATCAACACAAGATTTGCCACCCTTCTATTGACCACTAACCCAACCACTACCCTAACCCAACACACAATCTTTAGCTATCTTCATAACCCAAAAGGGCATATGTTTATTATCTAACCACCCACCTCTACCTAACCATCAACACCCACATACCAATATATATCTTCCACCTAACCTCCAAAGATCACATACCAATATGTGGAGTCATCTCAACCATCTACTAGCTATTCATACATTGTCCAACCTCAACAAAACATACCATATGACTACACATCCCAAAAACCTCAAGCATAATTCATGAAGTTGATCATAGATAAGATGACTACCATTGAGTCATCCATCTCTGGAGCCCATAATCTCTTATCCTATTATCAAATTTGTAATGACCCTATTCACCCTTCATTCCCCATCATACTTTACTCAACCCAGTGGGAACTTTCAAAATTTACCAAGTTTAACAATAAAGAAGACCCTCAACAACATTTAAGAGCATTTAGGAATTCATTCTACTTGATTTCCCATGATGATGTTTTTATCCTCCACACCTTTTCTATGTCATTATCTAGACTAACATTAGATTGGTATAGTGCCATACCCAAACATTCCATCCTCTCTTTCACCTAATTATCTAAAAACTTCTGGGATCACTTTTCAATTAATATATCCAAGAAAGTTTCTATTACTGACCTCTAATCCATTTGACAATTTGAAGATGAATCTATTATTAATTTTATGGCTCATTGGAGGATCCTAATCAACTAAATTTTCTTTTCATTTCCTCAACTTGAGCTTATAGAGATCTTCACCTGGGCATATGCAAAAGATATTTCATCCACATTGCATGTCCAAAGCTTTCAAACCTTTGATGAATCTTTTACCATGGCTCACAAAATAAATAATAAATCCATTGATGAAGGAAGGTTAAATTTGAAGAGAAAGAACTCAACTTACAAAACTAATGAGCCCTTTTCTTCCAATCTAAACAACTAAACAAATCCCACTACTAAAATCAAAGCAACTAGCAATGATGTTATCCTCAAATCCACATCATCACCATCTACCAACCAATGGAACCCAAAGAACCAAACCTCTAACTCCTCTAATTATTCAAACCAAAACCAAAGGAACCAAAATTGGAATAATCATAAGCAATTAACTCCACTTGGGAGCCCTATCCTTTCATTTTGGAAAAGTTACTAAAATCCAATATCATCTAACTTCCACCAATTAAACCAACCCAATAGTTTGATGCTTCTCACCCCATATCAAATTAGTATAATGAGAATGACCATTGCACCTTTCATCGAGTCATAAGACATGACAGAAATAGGTTTAACACCTTCAAATACCCTGTCCAATCCCTCATTGACAAGGGGGAGCTTACATTGGACAATCTCAATGCACCACTAAACTAGGCCCTTGACATATTTTGCAAGCCTTTTCCTAATCATGATCCTTCTACCCCTTATCATGATAATAAACTAGAACCATCCCATGAGACACATACTATTAATCTGGTTAATAATGAACCCATTGTTGAAGAAAACATCACCTCAACCATCTCTTTTCCCATCCCCCTAATGGAATGGGATAAATTTCCTTCTAATCCTTTGGACACCTAAACAAAGGGAACCACTCTACCCACACCTCCATTGGAGGATACCATGCCTACTTCCCCTATCATAGAACCATCCACTCCCTCTTTGGAAGCTAGACCATAAGAGAAGATAAGTTTATCCACCCAACCCCTGATTTTGGAACATTCTATCAAAAACCAAGACAAATGTAAAGGAATTATTCCATCTCCTCCATCTAAGGGCTTAACCATTAAAAATAAGACCCAAGTAACCAAACCCCCTTCAAAATCATCAAGCAAAACATCCAAAGAGGTAAAACCACCAAAAGGCCCAAAACCATAAATTTTATCTCCCTCAAACTTGCCCTCCATTTTGGGTCCTCATTCCTCTACCTTGATCACAAAGCCCATTATTTGTACTAAAACCCCACCACCATTTTTAGTCACACCTTCATACTTGCTTTTTAATACACCTCTTCTCACTACATTGATGATTCCTAAGTTACCTATCTTTCCATTCTCTAACTCCAACTCGTCAACCATCCTACCTAAACTAAAACCATCAAAGCATACCACCTTACCTAAGACACCTATCACCAAACCCACATCCAAACAACTTTCTACCTCAATACCCAAATAAAAAACCACTAAATCTTTACCACCTTTAGTTGAGTCCTATTAAACCATTCTAAAAAGGTTATTATGAACCTCTTCCTTAGCCTTACCACCCATAAAACCATTTGACCCTTCATGTCTTAAACCATCATGGTTCAATGAAAATTTGATTTACTTATATCATAAGACACCTAGCCATGACACAAAGAACTTTAAATCTCTCAAAAATCTTATCCATTAGCTTTATGATGAGGATGATCTATTAACAAATGAACCTCTTAAACCACCCTTACTAACCCAAATAATAACCATACCTACCCAACACCTATCCACTCCTCTACCTTCACCTAAGAATAAAGGTGAGTCAAACAGATCCACTAGCTCAACCTCTCATGTTATCCATACAATCAATGTGGTCACAAAATCACAATAGAAGGATAAATGGAAGGCTAAGGTGTTCATTCCTTGGACTTATCCCTCCCAAAACTCCTAAGCCAATAATATCCAACCATCTCCATCATCAAACAAACCTAAGGTGTATATCTTAGGTGCCTCCCCATCTAACCCTCCATACCCTAACCCATATGTAACATCCATCTAAAAATATATCCTTAAGCAACTTCAACAAACTCTAGAAAAAATGAGCTTGTATGAATCAGTATCTACCTCTCCCCATCACCTCTAAGCACTCATAAAAGCCTTGTAATCCATCGAGGTCCAACCTAATGACCCTCAACTTGTATCCACCTTTGTTGGTGCCCTTTGAAATTCCAACCTTATCACCTTTAAAATTTTAAAAATATCTTCTATTCATCTAGAGGATCATGATCCCCCCTCTTCATTATGGCATACATTAATCAAACTTGCATCAAAATGGTGATGATTGATGGAGGAGCCAACATCAATATTATCTCCTCCCATGCCTATGACTAGTTGCACTTACCCATGAACATCATGTCTAAAATCACAACAATCCTTCTCTCTTTCAATGATACCATAGCTACTACCTTGGGTATAGTTGTCTTTTATATCCATGTAGGGTCCCATACCATTCCTAATTTTTTTTATGTTGTAGAAGGATAATTCTAATACAATGTTTTACTTAGGTGCCCTTGGATTCATGTCATGAGTTATGTCCCTTCCACCTTACATCAATATGTCAAATTTGAGCACAAAGGGCATGTTATGACTATCCAAGCTAACCCTAGTCCTTCCACATCTTGAAATATGACACATCAGCCTAATGACATCCTTCTTCCTACTTAATCCACCCACAACCATCTGTTAATGACACAACCCCACCAACCAAAACCCATGACACTTCCACACCAAATGTTGATGAAGGTTATACTATCATGTCTATACCTTCTTCTTAGATTCCTATAGAGAACCCCATGGCAACTACATTCCAATTTCTTTCTCTTAGGGAATATAGACTCTTAGCCTTGGGTGCCTTCTCTACTCCCTAAGAATATGGAAATCTCAGACATGACCCTTCTTATGACCCTAACATTGGAACCATCATCCCCTTTGGGCACCCTAACCATCAAATAAATTTAATTTATGGAGGACTTTATTGGACACTTGTATCCCCTATGACTATTTCATCTATCCAACCATTTGCCTCTAACTTTTCCTATCTTAGCAAACCAGAGTTTGCTAAGTTGTATCTTCATAGATGTGCTTGGAAAGGATTTGGCCTCAGTCACTATGAACAAGGGCCTCATGAGATACCCAATATCAAAACTTTACAACCTCATGAGTCATTTTGATTTGGGTATGAACCACCTAAATAACCCACCAATTCACCCAAACCCATTGCCACCATGGAGGAAGATATCCCATCCTCACAAACCCAACCACTTTCTCCACCTGAAGAACCTAACATCATGCCCCCTAAATTTTTTTAAAAGTCAATAACATTATTTTGGACCCTATCATCTATCAAAAGGGTGGCCAAACCAAATTTACTCTACTCATACACCCTAAAATGGTAGAGAATGATTCTCTTACCATCAACACCATCTAGCATCAAGATGATGATTCCATTCTTATCTACATCAGTGTGGGGGATTCTTCTATCCACAAATACATTCTTCTTGAGGTCTTGACCATGTCAAATGAATCCACCATAGATATCAACTTGGGCACTCTAGACAACCCCCATTTTGTCAAATTGGGCTAATCACTAAATTCTGAGGAACTTTGAGACTTCTCCTCTTTCCTCTAAGACCAAAACATAGCATTCACTTGGTCTTATAGTGATATGCCTAAGATTGACCCCACCATTTGTACCTATAACATATTCACTCATCATGATGTTAAGACTATTAAATAGAAACTTTAATGGATGCATCCTCACATAGCCCTTCTCATCAAAGAAGATCTTCAGTGTCTCCTATCTATAAACTTCATTAAACCCATTTACTACCCCTAATGGGTCTCAAATATCATATCTATCACCAAAGTCACTGGAGGTATATATATATTTATGTGGACTTTTATGACCTTAACCTTTCTTACCCCAAGGACGACTTTCCTCTACCTAGCATTGACTAGCTTATTGATCTTATAGTCGAACACGAGATATTATCACTCAAGGATGGGTTTTCAAGTTATAATCATATCTTAATTGCTCCTGAAGATCAGCACAAAACTACCTTTACCACCCCTTGGGGAAATTTTTTTTGTAGAGTCATGTATTTTAGGTTAAAAAATGTGGGGGCAACCTACCAATGTGCCATGACTTATATCTTCCATGATATCATCCATAAGTTTTTAGAAGATTGTGGATGACCTTCTTGAGAAATACAAACTCTAAAAATACCATTTAATTATTCTTATGATCATATTTGAACACCTCATTTGTTATCATGTTTACCTTAATCCCAAAAAATGTATTTTTGGGGTCCTTTCAAGAAAGCTTCTTGGATTTATCATCTCTCTTCATAGAATCGATGTACACCCTACTAAAGTTAGAGTAATTTTGGACATGTCTCCTCCTGCAAACCTTAAGAATATTTGTATCCTACAAGGCAAACTTCAATCCATTCACCATTTCATTTCCCAAATTTTAGACCAGTCTCAACCTTTCCATCACCTTATAAATAAGGAAGTCTCTTTCAAATGGAATAACAATTGTTAAAAGGCCTTTTATTCACTCAAACAATACCTTTTATCACTACTTTTACTCACACCTCTTAAGGATGACCACCCCTCTTACCTATATATCTCTACCACTGACCATTCCCTAGGGGAAATGTTGGCTCACCGAGATGAACAACATAAAGAGAAAGTTGTATACTACATTGGCCATATGCTTATATAATATGAAACTTGATATACACATACCAAAAAACTCTACTTAGCATTGACCCTCATGGCCACCAAACTTTGCCACTACCTTTTTAACCATAAAACCTATGTCATAACTAATATTGACCCATTCAAATATATGCACTCTAAATAATACCAAAATTAGCATATGGCTAAGTGGCTCATGCTCCTAGCTAAATCAACCTTGAATTCCTCTAGTAAAATTTGATTAAATGGTAGGTCATTGTTGACCAATTGGTTGAAGCTCCTTTACCAAAAAACTAACCACCTCTTCTTGCCTTTCTAGATGATTCTATCATGACTCTTTTTCAAGAAGATGGCATAACCTACCAAATGACCATGTTCTTTGATGGATTGAAGTGACAATAAAGAGGGGGTGATGGAGTTATTATCATTCCTCTTGATGGTGATCCTCTTTCTCTCTCCTTAAAAATTGACTTTGAATGCACTGATAATATGATTGAGTACAAAGCCCTAGTGATAGGTCTCTAAACTGCTCTAACCTTAGGAGTTAAGATAATCCATGTCTTTGGTGATTCCCAAATTGTGGTCAAATAGATCGATATATCCTATAAATGTAAGAATGATTTCTTGAAAAAATATAAACTTGTAGTTGATAAAATATTAACATCATTCAAACATTACATGGTCTAATCCATTGTCATGTCCCCTTTTTCGTGGACATTGACAGGTTTGATGATTAGCTTATTATGTGACCTTCGTAGGCTAATATGATGGATAGAGGGTCATAATGGAGCTTGGCTTGACTTTGATTCACAGAATTTCTACATTTGGTTTTCATTCAGGGTATTTCAGATGCATTGAGCCTGAGCTCCTACTTTTTAGGGATATTTGATATGCAGTGGAGCACCTTTATTTTGGTATGGTCATATGCGGAATCACTCCCTGATTCACCTGCTTTGATCGGTTTGAGGATCCGACGTATATTGAGGGAGATATTAATATTTGATTGATTTAATCAAATATTAATTATTTGGTCTCATTAATAATTAATTATTAATTATTAATTGTTTGCTCTAATTTTAAATTAGAAACCCTAATGCTAATTTAAGAAAACCCTAATTAGGGCAAGCATATCTTTTGAGGGTATAAGGGTTTCACATGGAGGCCATTATTGATTATGCTTATTATTTGATATTGATTCTTGTTAAGAAATTCTTCTGTGAAGACTGAGCCAAGGGTTCCAGGATTCCAATTGCAGTGAAGAACGTCAACTCTTCATTGTGTGCGATTCAGAGGTTGTGAAAGATCAGCCGATCTATTGCCGAATTGAGAGATAACTTCACCCAGAAGTTATCATAGTATTACAGGTATTTGAGAGATAACTTCACTCAGAAGCTATCACAAGGGTTTACAGGTATTTCTTTATTTTGGGTTTTTGATTCAAGAATTATCCAGATATAGATCTTTTGTGTCAGCCCATAATTCTACAGATCAGGATCAGGCATACAGGGTGTGTTATATCAGCGACCGTATGACTTCCGTACAGATCTGTGAAAAATCTGTACGCATCTACAGAAAGTTCAGGTACCAACATCGGCGAATAGGAACTTACAGAGACCGACATCGGTCGACTCATCACCGACGTCGGCAAGGGGACCACTACAGGTCGATCGACGACGGCAGTATAACCGACGTCGGTGACTGTGTTTTTTTACACAGCAGGCCGAGACGTGCCAGATTCAACCCAGTTCACGGAATATTCAGGCTATAAGGCCGAACTTTCGATATTCTTTGTATACCTGACAGAGGATCTCAAATTGTAAGCTTATGAGCAAATAAATAAGAAATTATACTGTGATTTATTCATCTATTTGAAGATATTTTGCAGAAATTCAGATAAGCAATTTGGAGCTTTGTTTTGATATTCGAAGGGATATCACAGTGGTATCAGAGCTTTGGTCTTTGGTATCAGAGTTTTTGTGCAGATAAAAGAGAGCCCCTAAGTAAGGGACATTACAGTGGTATCAGAGCTAAATTCCTGCCATCCTGTTGGGCACATCAGAATTAATGTCTTGCCATCCTGTTGGGTAGTTTGGGTAGGTTGAATCAGCGAAGTATCCATGATGACTTCGAGTACTCAGAAATAGTGGGACAAGGATATGAAGAAGCTGAAACAAAGTTTGAAGCAGTTGGATGAAACCCAGAAGAGGATGGATGAAATTCTTTCATATCCTACATCCACAAACAAACCCGCACGGTATATGACAGCGAAGGAGGAGTGGGAGTTAGTACCACCTCAAATTCAGAAGTTATTGCCTTTTGATCTCTTTGTTAAGCATAGGAGAGAGCATTACAGATCACTTCGATGAAAGAGTAGCATGTCCCATAATTATTATGATTATGAGATAGGATATAGTGAAGATGATGATGAGTTAGATGCTTGCACTCAGAGTGTACAGGTGGGCTCAGATGTTAGTGCACTGAGGGTTGATGATCTCTCAACTATGGTAGAGATTGTAGCAGAGTCCCAGGATCCTATTATTGCAGATGATACTCAGGAGAATGCAGTGGACAGTTTTGAGGACTTAGTCTCACCGGTTGTTTCTTCCTGTAAGAAGGAGTTAGACAGTGATGCTACAGTTATTGATACTCTATATGTTGATGTGAGATATGGAGTTGATTCACAGAGCATGGATGGTAGTACACCAGAGATCAGTGATTTTGAGTCTACTCTTTTGGACCGTGCATCAGAGGAGGATTGTAGGAGACAGTCTAGCCAGTGCCACCATGTGTCTAGTCAGCTGAGAGTTAGTGAGCGAGACATTGCTACCGCTTGCAAGCATTTCGATGATGCTCGTCAGTTGTTAGCAGTATATGGATGGGGTTCTCCTACTAGCATCGAGCAGGGAGGTAGTTATTTGTCCTTGACAGAGATCCACTCTTTATGGGAGGCTATCCAGATTCTGAGACAGGATTATATGCAGTTGGTCGCCGACAGAGATTATCTTATGGAGTGGGGTAGCACAGCTTATGATGCATTGTTGGTCGAGGAAGATAAGGTGAGTGAGCTTACTCAGTAGCTAGAGGCGACTTCTGAGATTCTTGAGACTACGCAGTTAGCTTATGAGGAGTCACAATTTCATTTGGTTGAGATGACCATGGAGTTAGAGCATTTACGGTCTTCACCAGCCCCAGACTCAGAGGTTAGTACATTGAGTGTTGTTGGTGAGTACGTTCCTATAGATGTAGCTGAGGAACATGTTGTTGAGGCTGACACACCGGTTCAGGACTTGGGAGGACCTAATTCTGAGGGGTTTGGGATACCAGTGGAGTCGAGTCTCCATATTGATTCTTCTCACACATTTGATAGTATGGTACAGTTGGTTGTGCCACCATTACAGAGGGATCAGTTATGGGATGGATTAACACCATCTTTTGTAGATAGGATTTGCAGTTGCCAAGTACACAATCTACAGTATCGACACATCTAGGGCAGTTGTGATTTCAGAGATTGGTTGAGTTGTGTTCGCCAATTTGATTATGGGTTCCTCTTTGTTCTACTTCTATTGATGTTACAGGTACTTGCATTAATTCACAGCAGTGCAGAGCATAACTACATTTGGGATCCAGGTGGATCGAGTAGTTCATTGTTCCGAGATTGCTTGGGGACAAGCAATTTCTGGAGGGGCGGATTGTCATGTCCCCTTTTTCGTGGACATTGACAGGTTTGATGATTAGCTTATTATGTGACCTTCGTAGGCTAATATGATGGATAGAGGGTCATAATGGAGCTTGGCTTGACTTTGATTCACAGAATTTCTACATTTGGTTTTCATTCAGGGTATTTCAGATGCATTGAGCCTGAGCTCCTACTTTTTAGGGATATTTGATATGCAGTGGAGCACCTTTATTTTGGTATGGTCATATGCAGAATCACTCCCTGATTCACCTACTTCAATCGGTTTGAGGATCCGACGTATATTGAGGGAGATATTAATATTTGATTGATTTAATCAAATATTAATTATTTGGTCTCATTAATAATTAATTATTAATTATTAATTGTTTGCTCTAATTTTAAATTAGAAACCCTAATGCTAATTTAAGAAAACCCTAATTAGGGCAAGCATATCTTTTGAGGGTATAAGGGTTTCACATGGAGGCCATTATTGATTATGCTTATTATTTGATATTGATTCTTGTTAAGAAATTCTTCTGTGAAGACTGAGCCAAGGGTTCCAGGATTCCAATTGCAGTGAAGAACGTCAACTCTTCATTGTGTGCGATTCAGAGGTTGTGAAAGATCAGCCGATCTATTGCCGAATTGAGAGATAACTTCACCCAGAAGTTATCATAGTATTACAGGTATTTGAGAGATAACTTCACTCAGAAGCTATCACAAGGGTTTACAGGTATTTCTTTATTTTGGGTTTTTGATTCAAGAATTATCCAGATATAGATCTTTTGTGTCAGCCCATAATTCTACAGATCAGGATCAGGCATACAGGGTGTGTTATATCAGCGGCCGTACGACTTCCGTACAGATCTGCAAAAAATCCGTACGCATCTACAGAAAGTTCAGGTACCGACATCGGCGAACAGGAACTTACAGAGACCGACATCGGTCGACTCATCACCGACGTCGGCAAGGGGACCACTACAGGTCGACCGACGACGGCAGTATAACCGACGTCGGCGACTGTGTTTTTTTACATAGCAGGCTGAGACGTGCCAGATTCAACCCAGTTCGCGGAATATTCAGGCTATAAGGCCGAACTTTCGATATTCTTTGTATACCTGACAGAGGATCTCAAATTGTAAGCTTATGAGCAAATAAATAAGAAATTATACTGTGATTTATTCATCTATTTGAAGATATTTTGCAGAAATTCAGATAAGCAATTTGGAACTTTGTTTTGATATTCGAAGGGATATCACATCCATTCCCTAATCTAGCAATAAATTCAAGGATACAATGGCCTACCTTACTTCAAAAATCCCTTCTCAGCCTTCCAATTCCAATATATTTATCACCATTCATCATTTTACCACACCCTCTTATAGCCAATCTAACCTCTCTACCGTTTTTAATGTGGAGGAATCCACATCCAACATTTAGTATGACCAAACTTTCAACTACCTCAACCTAGGCATCATTCCTCCCAACCTCTCTAGGAGGAACACCTACAAAAAAAAAATTCAAAGTACATTTCATTACACCATAATAGGGTGAATCCTTTACATATTTGGTTTTAATGGTCTCCTTCTTTTTTGACTACACAACCATGAAGCTTCCCATGCCATCAGGGAAACGTATGATGGGATCTATGGGGGACATTTTAGCAGTCTAATGATAGATAAATGTATCCTTCACCTCGATTACTATTGTCCCACCCTTAACCAAGACTATTATAATTATGTAAAAAAGTGTGTTAAATGTCAACAACATGTTAATTTGCATCATACACTAGCTATTAGCCTCCAAGTATCTAAAGAATTTTGGCCTTTCTCATAATGGGGGCTTGATCTCATTGGATAAATCAACCCCCATTATTCTTAGTGTCATAGCTCCATCATCAGAGCCATCGAATACTTCACCAAGTGGGTGGAAGTTATTCCTACTATCTTGATCAAATCAGAGAAGATTGTTAACTTTATCAACCATCATATCATTTGCCACTTTGGCATTCCTCATAAGATCATCACTAATAATGGGAAATCATTAAAAACTAAGCAAGTCCAAGGTTTATGTGATGCATTTGACATCAATTTAATATTTTCCTCACCTTATCGACCATAAGAAAATAGTTAGGTATAAGCCTCTACCAAAGTTGTCAGTGTTTCAAGTTAAGATTGGAATTTATACATCCCATTCACCTTATGGGCCTATCATACTAGCATTCAAACCTATAAAGTTTCTACTCCCTTCTCTCTAGTCTTTAGGAACATAGGTAATCTTATTTTTTGAATTCCACATTCCCTTTCTTCACATATCTTTTCAAGATCTTATTTATGAACAACATTATCATCAACACCATTTAGCTCAACTTGAGCCATTTGATGAGCATCATTTAGAATCTCTTTCCCACCTCCATACCTATCAAGAGTATATCAAACATGCTTATAACAAGCATCTCAAACAATGAGACTTTAATATCAAAGACCTCATCCTAAAATAAAACCAACACATGACCAACATGGAGAAGAGTAAATGAGTCAAGTTTGCTTTCAATTGGTTTGGACCCTACATCATTACCCATAAGTATGGATCAAGATCATATCATTTATCCTCTCTCAAAGGTAAACCAGAACCTAAGCCTATCAACTCTTCAGATCTACATTCATTTTTTTGTTAAATAAGGATCAAACTCACTCCTTTTGTCTAACTTAAGCTCACTCCTTGATTATGAGATTTTAACCTTCACCCATCTTTCTCGTCTCCTTTTAAGGGAAATTGATTACAATATAGAACCATGTGATTAAATACCATAGTCATAGCTTAATCCTAAATGTGGGTACCACGGATCTACCCATAAGATGGTTCTCATGGATATTTTTCATCTCTAACAAGATGGAATACCATGGTTTTTATCTCTCAAAAACCATACCCTTTCATATCATTAACCTTCTTGTGTTAAAATTTTTCCTTCATAAAGGTAAACCTATGAACCTATTTACACTTGTCCATGTCTAAAAACATTGCATCTAGAAACAATTTGGATACCAAAATACTACTTGGATCAATATCTTAAGCATTATAGAATATTCCCTTGAAGGACAACTACCCAAAAACAAAATAAAAATTGTCAAATATAAGGTAGAGTACTCCCTTGAAGGACAACTATCAAGAGCATTAAACAAATCCAATAAGCTTAGACCACTCTCTTAAAGGATGGCTAAGTTAAAATTTTCAAAAGTAGAGTAATTTATTAGAATATTCCCACATCGATCAGCTTCCCATATAAAACAATAAAGCAAAATACCCACTATTATAATAAAATCTAAAGCCATAATCGACTCTCAAGCAACATAATAAGTTAGAAGCTACAATTTGCTTCCACATGTAGACTTATCATATTGATCAGTCTACATCTAGCATACGACATGGACTTGTATATTACCATTATTAGGCCACCTATAGAAGGGGAAAACTAATTCGCATGAGGTTATGATACATATCACCCATTACCCTTTAAACCACTTATCACCCATATTCCCTTTAGACTATCTATAAATCAGGAGATTTAGAGCTTACTTGACACCCTATGATCAAGAAACCTTTTTTTATCAACTCACAACCACTCATGTGCATCATTTAAAGGGATTGTATTCATTAATCCGATCCCACTTTGGGTCTATTTTTAGTCCTTGTCAAAAAAAACATCCTTCCCTATTCTTATCTTAATGTGCTTGGTTGATGTTTTCATCATGACTTTTACAATCCAATGTTGCAACAACAATAATCATTCTTTTTACATTAAGTGATATTACAAAAACCATAACCATACCAATCATAACCATAACCATAACATTCATAAGTATCTACACAACCTTAAGCATGATAACATTCGACTAGTGACATCTGACACATTTTCTACATGTTTACAACAAATTATGCAATATTTTATTTAGGGTGTGAGGAGCTGTATGGCACATAAAAAGTTATCAGACTATCCATACTTCACCTAAGGCCCTTACATATATTTTTTTCCTACCTAAACACTATGATGATTGTCTAGTGACTCTGGATTTGTGTTCATCCATCCTTTTACTTGATTTCTACCTAAACTAACATCCATAACATTCTCTATCTCAGTAGTCACTAAAGGGTGTACTCTATTCTCCTCTTCTACATTCATCCCCATAGAGCAAGAATCATATTATTCTCTAGGTCTTTCACCTTGCTCACCTATTTTATCTATTACATCCCTCTACTCTGGTTGTTCTGATCACATAGGTACCATTGGTTGTTTCCTCAGTGCACATCCCCTTGGACAGTGAGGGTTCCCTCCATAGACAGGATGATGATTATGTTCTCTATCCCTGCATCTTGTGTAATAAAATTCTTGCCTTCTTTCTTGCTACAGAGGTATGATTTCAAGCTTAAGCTCAGGCCATGGGTTCTTTTCCTCTTGTTGTTGATCTAATAGTACTTATATTATCACCATTACATGTTACAATATTTGGTTGATCTACACATTCACCATATTGATTATTTTAGGTTATAGGGGTTGTTTTTATATCCACCATTGTTCCCATTTTTTTCCATCTTCAAATTTTTATAGTTCTCTTTACTCTCTATAACCTATAAAACCAAACAACTCAATGATAGGCACTCATCCTTATCATGATTTTTTAAGTAGAATACCTGACCTTTCTTCTTCACCAACATGATTTTTCATTACACCAATGGGGAAGGTCATATGATGTCATTGATTCCCTTGAATAGTCTTCCCATTTGAACTTGTCATGTCTACTTACCTTTTTATATCGACAGATCACCCTTGATCTGATTACTCATCTTGGTAAATCCATTATGCACCATCATGATATCTTTTTGGTGCCCTTATCATCTAATCCACATCTAATTTCTTTCCTTGCTTTGTCATCTTGTGATCCTTATGGGCCTATTTGTCATTTGAATCATTGTAACCTTTAGCCTGATTGATGTAAATTAGCTTCTAACCATGTGCCATTATAATGATGATGCCTTTAAAACTACCATTATTGCTAGTAACTCCCAAATTATTGCCATGGTATAAGTTCCCCCATCTGATCCAACTATATAACCAATATCTTAGACCACGTATCTCCTTGATATAGGGCCTCTTTTAAATATAACCCCAAGTCATTGGTTCCAAGGAATTGGGATAGAGGATGTAGACATAGCCACCTTTCGTCTAGCCTACCCATATAACTCTTGGGTCAGGCACGGTCCATCCTCTATCACTCACCACACTAACAATTTTTTAACTCATAGAATCTACTTAGTCATCAAGGAAATTCCTTACAGGTCATCACTTTGCTACTACCCTTAAAACTTACCTCATAGTAATGATAACTTTTTGCCAACATGACTATGTAGATCTTGATAGACACCCACCTCCTAAAACTTGGCTCATAGTGATAGATGCTAGCATTATACTTATACCCTCACATAATTTTAAAAGGTACAACCACCTTAAAAATTCACCTCTTCTTTGGATTAGCTCCATTGAAGGTCATTTATGGTGTTTAGAATTGTGTTCCCTTCTAATTTATCCTACCTTTCCCATATGTGTCTCTCATCTTACTAAATGTGGGATCATTATGGTAACTATTTACCAATCTACACCATGCACATTCACCATCACCTTAACCAAAACCCAAAACTTATATTTTACAAAACCTTTTTCATCAGTGCAAACCAACCCATATGGTCCTTCAAATTAGGGTATACAATTTGAGTGCCATTTTCCAACACTAGTTGAACTACACTAGCCTGATGTCCATCCCCTATGTAGGTATTGATTAACTTCTAAGGGTAGTTCAGCCAATAATAACTAATTACCCTCCCTTTCTCCTTCTCATTAACTTCCATTGCTCACAACACCCTCTTTCCTAGGGTGTTCTATGTTAGGGATGACTTGGACTATTCCTAGCATCCTTGTATTTTAACATCATCTAATAATTCCTCTTCATTTTTACCCTATTACTAGGAGAACTACATTGGCCTAAGGTCTTTTTAGACTATGTAGACAATGTTCATTTACTAAGGTCAGCTCAACCACATCCTTTATTTTATTTTGCCTTCTCACCTAATATCTTTTCCTCTACCACTCTACCTATCTCCTCACCACCTCCCTCCCTTCAGCTTGCTAGTCTCTTTTAACCACTTTTCCATCTTTTCAATCTCTTTTAACATAAGGATTGATAGCCTTCCTCATTGGCCCCTCGTATCTCCCATAAAGACATCACCTACTCTACTTCATTGGCCTCCCCAACACCTTTTATTGTGCATGCTTCATGGCTCACTTCCCCACCCACTTTTTGCATTTTTTTCCTCTCTCTCCACTTTTTACCAACCTTGCCCCTATCTCATTTGTCTTCATTTTTCATCCTCATCATTTCCCCTTATCCTTGGTAATTTTTCACACCCTCTTCATCACTCTCATTTCCTCACCAATTCCACATCATATTGTGCATCTTGAAAGATTTTTGTTTATTTTTTTTCTACGCATTTTCTTTGTGTACCACCATTCTCTTCATTTTTCCACTCTTCCCACCTTTCCCATTTTCCTTTCTTCCTATTTTCTTTACTTTCATCCTTTCATCCCTTTTGTCTTCTTTTTTTTCCTCCACAACTAGTTTCTATTTGGTTATTTATCTTTTGATAAACCTTCCATAATTTCCCCTTTTTTTCTTATCAGTTCTTGCCTTTTACCTTTTGTATTCCCTTTTTCCTCTTTTCATCTCATTACTCATCTTTTGCATCTGTGTGAGTATCTGTGATTTATATCCCTGCTTCAATTATTCATTTTTCTTCTTATCATCTATGATCTTCATCCTTTATCTTTATCTCATTACCTTTCATTATTTTACACCATCCTCTCACTTTTCTCCATTTCATTTCATTTTTCTCATCTTAAGGACATTCTTTGTTCTTCCTGACCTTTTTTTTCCTCTTATATGTCCATGCTTGGATCCTTCCATCCTTATCCACCTTCATATTTATATGAAACCTTATTTTTTTCTTCACCTATCTCTTCATCCATCTCTTGGTCCACCTTCACCTCATCCCTTTTTGGATCCCCTTTATTTTCTCCCATTTAACATCCACCTCTTCAGAGTGTGGTTACCAATTGTATCACTTCTATGTACATCTCCTTATCTACTTCCTCATTTCTTCCATGCCCTTTCTTTAATGAATGAAATATATTTAGGTTAGTTACTTCAAGTGTATCCCTTGCTTCCTTTAATGTCTTTGCATGTTGAGCTTGGATAGTCTTTTTTGTCCCTGTCTAACTACTCCCTTCACCCTACCTATCACCTTTTTCCCTTTTAAACCCTCTACCCATTTTGGGATTATATGATTATAACATATAAAATTTTATGGCCTCAAATTTATTCCATTATATTTTGGTTTACTGAGAGATATATACCGATCCTATGACTCTATAACATAATCAACCATGCCCACAAGCTCATATGACCCACAAGTGAGTATGAACACCACTAGCTATTAGGATACAAATTCCTTCCCCATCTCCTTTGGTATTACCTAATTTGAACCCCCTTTTTTGAGATGTTAGAATCAAAACTAAACTCACCATCAAATAGAATATTTGGGGTACCCATGTGTGGCTACTAGCTATACCCTATCATGTGACCTACCTCCCAACCAATAATTTCCCTTGATTTTCCCTACCTGACCTACAACTTCTTATGCAATGTAATATGCCTAATCTTTAGTCACATTTCACCCAATAACCTATTATAGGAGTACCCTCTTCCACCAAAATATTTTCCTCCTTGGTCTCTTTTAGACCTATTTCTTCCACCTTCTATTTCAACTCCCCAATCTACCTATCTTCATACATTCTTATTCTATTTTTCCTCTCATTTTTTCATTTATACCTTTTATTTTCCTTCTTATTTCAACCCAATCCCTCATTTAATTAATATTATTATTATTCACCTTGCTCCATATTATAAAAGGCCTCAAATTCTTTCTCTAAATTCCCTCAAAACTCAACACTTATTTCGGGGCCCCACTAGCTCAAGGGTCAAGGGTTTGAATCTTCACCAATTCTCATTTACCCACTCTACTATTTTACTTCCTTGAATCATTGAATAATACCCTTTCATATCTTATTAATGACATTATTGTGGAGTGTGCATAATGTCAGCTTATTTAGATGGTGATGTATGAACCCATTGGGTCATCTTGGAAATTCAAGTAGTGCCAATTTTTTTAAATCTTGGTAAAGCATATTTCTCCCTTTTTAAAAATGGTGGTATAAATTTCACATTTGAACCTGCTTATCCAAGGCTGCATATTCCTTTTGCATATTTGAAGAAATCATCTAATTGCATCCTAGGTAATATCATCCATCGTTTCTACCAAACCAATCAGATAGCTATTTGATAACCATATTTTCTACCCTTTGGTGCTTCACTTTCTCTAACATCATTTAATTAGATGTAATCACATGATACATCAAATTGGGGAAACCAAGTTAACCAACACTCCCCACCTCTAAACAATTACATTAGGCCTGAAGTTCATTTTGGACATTATGTCCATGAAACTATGGAGGTAAGATACACTTTCCTAGTGCATATGGAGTTGGTATGGCCATCCCATTCCAACCAAAAAACCCATTTGCCCACGTCCTCCTCAATGTTGGCCATTTTTGACCTAAACTCATTTCATATTTTGTGATGACCTTGCCTTTGTCCTTTTGACTACAATGACTATACTTTCGATGTTTTACTTCTTATGCTCCACCTCATGTGTAACTAGATCATTTGTAATACTCTATAGGAGTACTTCTTACCTTGGATACCTATGAACAACATTAACCTTGTCTAGATGACTTGATAGGCTTAATCTGATCAATTATGACTAATGTTATGGACTAATTACCCTATTGTATATTCATATAGAACTTGACATTATTTTTATCAACATTGGTCACTTTATTCTTTTTGAAATCTTGATTATCACACTTAGTCACCTTTTGTGAGCCCATTAGCGTTTCACATGCCAAGCTACCATGTGGCACCACCTCATGCCTCCCCACCAACTACTTATCAAACCTGCACCTAATTCAGCCTTTCCTCATCAACTCTAAATTTGAGGGAGAACACCTCATCCAATACTTGAGGCACTTTGACCTTCAACCAAGTTATTATTTTTTGTTTTGAGCTTGTTAATTCAAAGCTGCATAATAAAAAGGGGCAAAATGTAGACACTAGAAAATTGTACACTTATAGTTTTTAATAACTAAATTCCTTTTAAGACCACCTAAACATCCCCAAACCTTTTTAACCATTAACCAACCTCTCTTAATCTAACCAAATAACTATTCTCTTATTCACATATTACTATTCAAAAATACTATTCAAAAGTACTATTCACTATCACTATTCACTATGGGATCCACTATCACTATTCATGATGACATGGCAAGTGACATGGCATGTGACATAGAAGGTGATTTGAGAGGTGATATGGTAAGTAACATGGCTTAAAAGTGAGATGGCTTGATGTGTGACATCATACCCCACTTGAGACCCTTTCCTAAGGTGTTTAATGAGCTCATTTAAGCATCACAAGAGTCCCCCTTGAAATATGGTGAATTTTCCCTTTAGAGGCCATTATTCAACATGTACTTTGTTTTCACACATGAAAGTGGCCTTCAAAATGGGATGCCCACCTCTTTAGTTCTTTGGAAAAAATAAAGGGCACTATATCCACCCATTTTTGACTTTTTAACCCAAATGGGAGACCCATGAGCAAGATGGGAATCCCAACACCCTCATCTTTTAACTCATTCATGCACCCACATGGAAAATGACACCACATTTTTTGGGGCATATAGTTAAGTGCTTGGATGAAGACAAGAAAGGGTGGTGAAAAGTCTTTTAGCCTCATTTAGGCCTATGTGCATGATTCCCATTCAAAATTAGACTCATGTGCAAGGTGGGAGACACACCAACCCAAATGGAAAACCCATGATCAAGGTGGGAATCACACCACCCTGATATTTTGACTCATTCATGTACCCATATGGAAAATGGGGCCACATTTTGTGGGTCATTTCTTTGTGTGCTTAGATGAAGACAAGATAGGGTGGTGAAAAGTCTTTTAGCCTCATTTAGGGCCATGTGCATGATTCCAATTCAAAATTGGACTCATGTGAAAAGTGAGAGACACACCAACCCAAATGGGAGACCCATGATCAAGGTGGGAATTCCACTACCCTCATATTTTGGCTCATTCATGCACCATAGGGGAAATGGTGCCATACTCCTACTATTTCCTCTTTTGGCATGGTTCTTGACAATAAATGATATAACCCCTCCCCCCCCTCCTTCTCCCAAGGTTAAGTGGAAAGTTAGTATTTGGTTATTAATATATTTTTGTAGGTATTTGAAGGAGTTAATCATTTTGGAGGTCATACACATCTTGGAGGAAAATAATTTAAAACAACAAAGCTCTACCAAAATTACCACGGGATTCCATCATCAATAACATCAACCACATCAACAAGCCTCAAGGTAATCTTTTTTGGTTTATTTATTTAATATATTTAATTAAGTCATTAATTTTATTACCTTGATGTCTACCCCTTAATCCAATTTCCATCTTAATCCATTGACCTTCTTTACCACCTTTGCCATTGTAATTCCATTTACCTCCTTTTCCCTCTTTGTACCTTTGCCACATTCATCCTCTTTTCCCCATCATCCTTTTGCTACCCTATTTACTTTCTATTTTATATTTTTCAACCATCCATCCCTCTAATTTTATTATCTCAATTGACCCCAACCAAACCATTCTTCTGACCCTTATCAAATTACCAAACCCAAAACCACAACCTTGCCTTAACTAATTTTCAGTATTAGTATAATCAAACTAGTTGCTTCATTTTGGTTAACTTAGCAAAGCATCTAATTTTATAAATTGATTTGTTGTCATTTGTTGTATTTTATTTCAGTTTTATATTCATTTAAGGTAAATATATTTCTTTTATCATTTTCACTTAAGCGTTTTAAATAAAGTGGATTGACAGCCTCCTAGAAAGCTTTCACTTCTAGGATCTAACTCATGCTAGGAAATCCACCCATCTACTTGTCTAACAAACAAGTCTATTTTTATTTTTATTTTATTTACAGGTCATCCTCCTAATATAAAGAGGAGATATCCATAATCACTTATAATAACACATGCACATTCAATATGTATTCTTCCACACCCTTCTTAACTAGTTTCTTCTTTTCACACTTGAGAAAAAGTGAAAATTAGACATAAACACTCACAACTCATTTCCACACCATTGTTCTAAAAATTAGCATTTGGATCAACACATAGAAGCCTCTCTTCCTTGTTTTCTTCAAATACAACCTTCCTCTCATTAATTTTATTATACAACTCTCCATGGTTGCATTCTTCACTCTTCCATGTGTTTATTTCTCTTTTTAATGAATCCACCTTTTGTTTTATGGAGTCTATTATCTCATATACCATGTATTATTCTTATTTACTTTCACACTATTTAAATCTATCCATCCAAAACTAAAATAATTTATCCTATGTCTTCAATTTATTCTCTAATTATATCTTTGGTGGAATTCTTTCACTCTTATTTTCCATATTCATCCCTAAAAAACAACACAAAAATTACATCCTCAACTAAAAAATATCCTCTACATAGGATTCAAACTTTCTTTGATAACAATTGATGTGGCCTTTAACCACACTATGAATCAAACAATTCTTATAACTCACAAACATATACAAATATCATAAATTTGTCTCAAAATAACCTCATATTTATCATTAATTCTCAATCCACACATTACAAAGCTTCATCAAGATTCTCCCAACACACATATAAAATTGGCCTCATCATGCTAAGGAGGATTCCCAAGATTTCATATAGATATTTCATCTTTTTAGACTAGCCTAATTACAAAGAAAATGAATACATTTACTTATATAAATTCAAGGAAGGAATGAAAGAGAGAGAAACATAAGAGACCAAGAAATGGAACCACCATTTCATACGAGTGATTCATGCTAAGAGACAAGAGGTATCCCAAGGAAATCAATGCCATTTTACTTAGGGGATTGATGATTACAAAAGATATAAAGGTTCCTCCAAGGACAAATTTGACCCATATAACACTTGGATGAGTAAGGACAAGGGAGTTAGAGTAGTCCTCAAGAAAACCACACCACCTTTCACAAAGAGATAAAAAAGGTAAATTAAAAGTCAATTTGAAGAGTAAATCTTGTCTCTTACACTTGTATAAGATTCTAAAAGATGGTAGATTTACTTTCTGACTAATCTCAAACCATTATATTTTGTCCCTACTTGTAATTTCAACCCACTCTTATAATTGAGGTCAACATCAACATCTTTTTGTCCCTTGCAAGTAATGTGTTGTCCCATGCCACCTAAGCAACATGACTAATAATTTGGACACATCATCAGGTTGAATAGTGTCTACCACCTCATTAGTGAATAGTGTATCATGAATAGTGCCAACATGAATAGTATTTTCCTTGCCACATTAGATGAAGAGTATGATCTTGATCAGACAATAAGATAGTATGCATACCATGATTAAAACTAATTGAAGTTTCTCATCCATGAGAATGAGCTCTTTGAGGAGGAATTCTCTAATCTCTATTACATTGGTTATTTGTAAGATTAAAAGGTAAAGTGTTTTAAGCATTCTAGAAGGCAAGGTTAAAAGCATCAAAGTGTATAGAAATGTGTGTTCCACAATTATAGAGTCTAGGAAAAACTCTACTAGTCCTTCTACCTTTAAAATGTTGACCTCTAAGAACATATATCTATGGATGTGTATCCTCTTTATGCCATTATTGATTAGTTCCTAATTGTTATCATGTCTAGGAGGAGTCCAACTTGACATTATACTGAAATTTGAACCAAATCAAACCTTAATTATTCTCTAAATTAAATTATGTAAACATACTACAAAATATCAAACCTAATAAATTATGTCTCATCTAATTTTTAAGAAGATTTTCTTTTATATTATGCATAAATTTCAATAAGTGAGATTTAAGTTTATTTCATATATCTTATTTAAAACTTCAATGTTGGTCAAAATAGGCTATTAAATTCTTTAGTCATCAGAAATCAAAACGCCTTCCTTATAACACACAAGCCATCCCAAAATATTAATTGTATTCAAATGTCCAATAACCATTCCATCTCTTAAAAAGATAACACATGCCAATGTTCAATACAATAATATATGTATTCTGCTTGAAACTAAATTTCTTGAAAAAATCTAACATTATTACTATAGACAACAATTATGCCAAATCTATTATAGTTTTCTAACTGAATCACAATGAATATATTGACTCATGTATCTATATCATCATGCTAAGAAAAATTAAAATATTTAATGCGAGTATCAAAACCTTCTATTCATAAGAAAATAAAAAAATATTGCATATATATTCCAATGAATATCATTATAACGAGCATGTATGGCCAAATCTCTATTAAAACCATGTTTCTAACTTCCTTAAAATAACCAAAATTCTATAGGCACACCTTGAGATTGAATTCATACTTAATATTGTAGTTCACCAATAAAAAGCATGTCAACAGTCTTCAAAATAAAATATATTTCAAGACTTGATAGATTTTTCAAAATATACAACATAAAATACAAAAAAATGATCCTGATAATATTCATTTGAACATATAAAAAACCAAAATTTATCTACTACAACTCACATACCAATTAATTAACTATCTTTTTCACCATCTAAAAAGTGTGCAGAAAATGAAACATTCACACCATATTTATATGTATGGAATTATATCATAGCATCTGTTTAAATCAAATATCAATTTATTGATCCAAATATCATGATTTATTACAAAACCTAATACCTACAAAAAAATTGGAGAATAAAACTAAATGTAACCCTATTATGTTATGCCATCACTAGATGCTAAATTGAAAACCAAATAAATATTGAAAAGAGAATTTCTATCTCATTATTTTCAATCAAAACTCACAAATATCTTCATATTTTAACCAAAACCAAACCAATCTATTGTAACTATTTTTTTTTTTGAAAATAAACATAAATACCCTTTAGTATAGAGAAAAGGAGTTATGTAGATAAAAAAATAAAACCTGAGCTCTTTCAAAAAAATAATCTTGTGAAGATAAAAAAAATTTAAAGGATTTAAATATCACCCAACTATAAACCAAAACCTATTGCATTCATTTCAAAACCATGTAATCTTTCATCAAATAAACTTAGAAACATTCCTAAAAATGAATCTTCATTTTCATGCAAACCCTACAAGTCTATCCTTTTACTTGCCTATAAATGTACCCAATTTTTTTCTATTTCCTTCATTACTCTTATTTCTACTCAAAGAGTGCCACTTAGACAAAATATTGAAAAAAATGACCATCTAAAATATATTACCAAAAAATTTTACGATTCAAAGTGAACATTAACTAATTAACTAATGTGTTACAATATTATTTAATGCCAAGTTGGCCATTACTCATTTGACAGCTCGGTTATCACTTATTCCATTTTACCAAGTTTAACCATAACTAAACATGCGACCAAATACCTATTAATTACCATAGATTGATGCATGTACATCAAAATTAAATGCAATGATATCCTCACTTCAAATAGACCCTAATAATATCTAACTATATCAAAGTAAATCTTGAACCAATTAACACTTGTGGTGTCACTGTCAGCTAACATGGTAAAGTTCAAACCTAACTTTGAACCCAAGTTTAAAATACAATACCTAATGTCCACCACCTTAGGAATTTAATTCAATATAGCCACAACTTTAGGAAACTTAGGTCAGAGGTCTAACACCTAGGATTAGTTATTTAGATATTAGCACTAAGGTTTTGATATGAGCTCAGACCTTAATCAAATGATTAAGTTAATTATTAGATTTAAAATAAATTAAACATACAAATAATAATATCTTGGAAGCATTCACAATTACATCTATATGAAGAAATATCAATATTAAATATCAATGATATTTAAACATATGTCATTTTCAAATTATATCAAAACCTTATGATCACAAATATCACTTGAAAGTCTATAACTTTAATCTTCAAATATCACTGAACAAATAACTCACGTGAAATAAATAGACCATGAAAATCTTTCACAAATCAATGCTTAGATAAATTATACATAAATACTTAGTGAAATATATAGATACAACCATAAGTGTTATGCTCACATAGACAAGTCAAAATATTATAAGTTAGCATATACACATTATCCATATAAACTGAATATTTTTTGTTATATCAACTTATGCTTTCAAAACCACTTTTTAATGTTAGATTAAAAACTTCATTAAATGTATTAGTCATAATAATCATTCAATAAAATAATAAGTATTTTAAATGAAGTGATGAACCAGGACCCCCATAAGTATTTTTAGGTGTTACGACATTCATTTTCAATAGGGCAGAATGACTTAGTACTCTATAATTTTCAAAAAAGAGAGGGGGTGTCAAAAATATGCATAATAGAGTCCTTAAGATAGTACAAGATAGATAATAAGATATAAAGTTATTAGAGACATGAAAGGTGATTATAAGGATCTATAATTAAGGAAGAAACTAATTAAATGAGGGAGACGAGTAGAGAAAGAGTGGTGGTAGGTTTTCTAGGTCTGTATGTATGGTTATTGGTCTATAGTGTATGTATGGTCAGTTTTTGAAAAATCATGAAAAATAATCTTTGGTTATGATCATGATGTAATTTTAAACATCATTTAAGTTGGTAAGTATATATTTTGAGTGTTCTTTGATCTATATTCATGAATTTATGATGATTCTATGTTATAGAGGTCTGTAAACAGAGGTCTATGATAATGTATAGGTTCTGTATATCAGATTATGAGTATGTATGAAGACAAGGAAGTTTGTTACAATTTCAAAATATTAGAATTATAATTATGTGATTATATATTATTTAATATTATTTAATCTTGTTTCCTATGTTTATGATGATTTTCAAGCTTTGAGAGTTTGCCAATACAATTTCAGTGACATAGTTAGTCCAAATTGGTTCATGTTGGCCCTTTAGGATGATTAAAGTAAAAGAAAGGATTATGAAAGGTTAGAATAATATGTGTGAGTCATTAAAAATTTAAAAATACCCATTATCAAGGGATAATATTTGATTTTGTGCTTAATTTGAGGTCTTAGGTTTCTTGTAGACCTTAAACCCTAGATAAAGGTTTTGAATGACTAAAATCACTATATCCTGAGATTTAACTATTAACAATTGTTAAGACTTGTTCGTTTGATGGTATAAGATATTGAAAAGGATTTAAAAAAGGTTTAATAGTGTTAAATTACATACAAATAAAAATATTGATAAATCTCAGTCTTGTAGATTTAAATGAGGGCCAAAAACTTGATTTTCTGTGTTTTATTGAGAAGAGAATTGTTGGAATGTGTGATAAATTATTTATTGTATGATAAAAAGTCAATAATATTATTAAAAACTTGTAAATTCATCAAGCATATAATATTGAAATCATATAACCATTGAATCAAGTTAATAGTCCTAAAAAAGACTACTAGTCCTCTTAGAAAGAAGATAAAGTTTCCTATTTGTTTGCAACAGTCAAGTAAAAACTAAGGAAAGACTTTGTTTCTAATGTTAGATAGAAGTATTAATAATATCATCACCCCTTAAAAATTTAATTAATTTTAATCAAGTCCTACCAATTGAAAGGAAGGTTTCAAGCATGAAGAATATGCGAAGACAGAACTAGTGTTTTAGCAAATAACCATGAATATGTGAAAGTTGAATATTGTTTATTGATAGTAGATGAACTTGAAAAGAATTAAAGAACATGTTTTGGTTAATGAGAAAGTATGATAGAGTAATTTTAAATTAATGATTAAATGATAGATATTCAATAACTACTCAAATATAGATTGTAGACCCTATAGGTAGTCAAGCCCAAATACAAGAGAACCTAGTAAGAATAAGATCAAGTTAAGAAGGTGTGTTCTAATTTCTTGGTAAGGATTATTGTAAATGAAATTAAATGGAAGTGAAATAAGCTTGATAAAGTATCAAGAGTATGAATTTGAAGTCTTTATGGAGTTTAAAGTTATCTACAAGAAGGATATAAGCCTTTTGATAATAATACTGGCCTAATGTAAGGTTTAAATTATAGGCAAATGATTAAAGCACATCAAAAAATACCTAGGTTACCTAGTTGGGTAGACCATAAGAGAGGTGTACTTACATCAGATTGAATCATGGTACATTCTCTACATTTTAAGAGGATATTTTATATATTTGAAACTTGTTTTCATTGAGATGACACCTCTTTCAATCATGTATTGGGTAATTAAAACATTTGGGTAGAAGCTAAAGATTGCATTCATAGATGTGACATGTCACTTAAAATTGTTCATGTATCTTATTGGACTTATTTGACTTCATTACTTGAAATTCCTTATCATTTCCCCTCACCATCATCACCCAACTCACCTCGAAATATTTCACTATTTTCATGATTTATATGTCCTTGCCCTTCCCCACCACTTTTTCATTGCTCAAACTCACTATGAAACTTAATGTCTCCTCTCACACAACACATTTTTGTATGAAAGAACATGCAGCCTCATTTTTCACCTTCACCTTGACCAAAAATATTAGATTATGATTTCTCAATACTTCATGCATAAGAGGTATTACAGGGTCAACATCCATGGGTTTTGAGCAAGGTATGACTATCATTTTACACTCTTTCTCTTGATATAACCCCATTTTAACAAAATAGAAAATTACATCCTTTCGAGTGTAACTTGAACCCATGGTGAAATTATTAGTTATATTTCATAAACATGTAATCTAAAACCTTTTAGTGCCAAAATTTTGATAACCAATATTAAAAAAATTTAGCATGATTTATTATGACAGTTCAATAAAATAATAGATTTGAATGATTGATTTTTATATTGCATTCCAAAAAAAGAGAATGTCAAAACACTATTTATAGATTACTCATGACAAAGAAACATTATACATTAGGAATCAGTGTTTTATTTATTTATTAGTTATTTCTTATCCTTTTAATTTATTCTTTATCTATTTTCTTTCTTTATTGGGACTAATAATGGTCTCACAATCCAAAATTATTCATGCTACTTTTCAAAAGAAAAAAACTAAAATTTCAATTATTACATAAAAATAACTTTGATAAAGTATAATAAATGAAATAGAGTGTGAAAGGAATGTAATATATAAATTACTCCTTAAAAAAAATGTCAAAGTAATACATGCGCTCTCGTCATTTAATCCTCTCAATCATTTTTTACTATCAAACTTTTTGAACTGTTCAGTTTGATGGATACCCAAAATTTTGTGCACATAGTATATAGGTAAAAAAAGGGGATTATAGAGCCATACATCACAAATTCCATGTACATTGTTCAATGAATGTAATGGAAAAACAATATTTCCTTCTCTCTTTCCATGGAAGTGTTGAAAACCTACAAGAACTATACAAAATTTTTGAACACAACTCATTTTAAAGATTAACTATACCAAATAAAATTTCAAATTAAAATTTTACAAACACTTCGATATAAAATATCAAGGTGAAAAATATAGTGAGCATCATGTTCAAATTTTTTTTAAAATGTCAATATATCCATTTATATAAATAAACCCAATGAAATACTAAAAACTTGCATGATATCTTCTCTATGCCATAAAATGTTTATTGGAACTATACTCATACAAAACTCTAAAGCATCCATACAAGATTTAATGCATATATATTTCATGACTACATAGGTAGGTAAACCTTTAATCTTTTGAACTAAATAATAAAAATATATATATAACTCATGAACATTGAAAATGAAATAATTATTTTTATTTCTTGAGACTAATGATGAATAAAGGCCTTGAACATAAGTCCATACAATGTTGGATGTTGATCCATGGTTAGTGACTCTCAGCTCCTCCACCATTTCCTTAACCATTGTCCTTTTGTTTCACTGCCATTGGTTCCCTTAACTACTATTATTTGCCTTCACCAATAGGCCCCACAATGTATTAAATTTGAATATATGCATATTGTATCATCATTTTTATTCTTATGACCCTTCACAAGATTTATGTCCCCTTGCCTGTTCATTGATTCATCACTTACAATGAGGTATTTATTTATTGAGCTTACAACTATGAATTCATGTTTCTCTATTGTCCACCAATGACATTATCATCCTCCTCATTTGAACTTCTTACTAGGTAAGTTTGTTGAATATCAAACTATTTAAGTTATAGTAAACTTTCCATGGATTGGTTTTATGGTTTTTTGAATCTCAAACCATTTTCTACACTACCTATTGTACCTAACCAAAACTAGAATTAATGTTATATATAGTGTTATCCGAGTTGTTGAATCTCAAACCATGTTTGTTCTAGTTGCCAATGTTAGATTTTGTAAAATATAATTAAGATAATTTATATAGATTCCACCATTATTAAATAAATATTCTCTAGAGCTTCCACCATTATTATGAGGTCTATAGTTATGGAGACCTTGTATATATTCTCTGTCACTACAAAACTCTCCATTCAATTAGTTTATTATATTCATCCTTAGTCATATGCCTTAGAATCTACAAATTTAACATTACTTTTGTCCATTTTTCAATTTGGTAATCATTGACATCCAATAATGATCAATACATATTTTTCTTACAACTAGGCTTCTTATACAACTTCACATTACAATGTAATCTCATTCTCATATAAATATTTTGACTTGCTTGTATGCCTTGGACTTTGAAAGTGTGATTAACAAGATTGATATCAAAGATCTTAGGATGATGAACATGGATCATTATATGGTGGGAATGTGCATGGATTTGGGGGATAATTCCATGGAAATTTCTAGTAATCCATACGTGTTATGAACATAACATGTATGTGTTATGTCTATAATGCATATACATTATTTGAAATCTAGGCTCAAGATACCGAACCATAATGTGTAAACATTATAACACATACATTTTTCTAGTGTTAGAAACATGTATGAATTCCTATCACTAGAAATGTGTATGCATTTTTAATGTTATATAAAAAATCAAGACTCAAAAAATGCAAACCATCTCATTTTCACTTTTCTCTCCTTGTCTATCCCATCACATAATCACATTTTATTTGTAGTGAGCTTAAAATATTGTAATATATTCATTTTAAAGCATGAAACCTCACCAAATAGATGATGCTACCATGGAGAGGAGGTGAGTGATAAAAAATAAACCTAATAACCTTAAATTTTGGTATTTTTTGTTATTTCCATTATTTAATTGGCAAATTCTATGTTTTAAATAGATCTCTCTTACACAAGATGTCACCATGATAACCTTACATCTAACCCTATTAATAACCCTCCTAACCCTCATATCACTCTTATAGTTCCACAAGATTCCCTAGGTAGTCAAGATGATTTAGTTGCACTCATAGTGGAAAATAAAATGGAAATTGAGCAAATAATTAGGAAATTGAGGGACCCCACTTCCACCAAAACCCACTGCACATATTTGTCCAATACCTTAGAGTTAATATTAGGTCAATTTGACTTGATAATGAGTCAAATTAATAGATGAGCATCATACTAGATAGGCATATGGCTTACTATGTTGAAACTTTGTCAGCACTTAAGCTAAAGAACAAAAAAATAAAATAGATAAAATTTCTTCCTTATTCATGAACCCAACCACTAATGTACCATTTCCACTAACCACTAAACATTTAACAATCCATCGATGCCAACATGATTTGATTAAAGCTAAGTTTTAAGATCTATGTTGGATGGTGTTTGATTATCCACTGTGTAACAACCATGAGGTTCCCTTATATTTTTTGAGGAAACTCTGCTATGAGTTTGTCCTCAATGAGATTATGAACTATTTTGACTATGGTGAGTTTCAGGGCTGAGGGAAATGTTCTACACAAGATCAACCAGGTGCACATCATCTACCTATTTAGCCTACAAGGATCCCTACCCAAAATCCACTTCATCCCAATATTCCCTCTATAGTGAAGGAGGTCTTGGATATTGACACTCTACATACTCTTAGTGCACTTATTGATACACTCATTTATCATACCAGTAGGCTCTTAGTGATTGATGTTGGAGATACTCCACCTAGTGTGGGTACCTAACTCCACCCCTAAAAATATTGTGGTACCATCTTCAATAAACCTTAAGATGATGATGGTGGTGATTCAAAGGATTTGTATGATATACTCTTAATTGTTGAAATTTTGGCATGCACATTTAGTGTGCACATATCAATTGCTACACACATATAGGTATATTTTATGTAATTTTAATGTTAAATTCAAGTTATTTTTGCAAATTTAAAAGCTAATAACTAAATTACACATAAATAGAATAATATATATGTTATTTTTATGTTCCAGGAGGAGACAGTGCCTTCATCATCACAGTCCACAACTCCATTATTTGATTTTATTCAGCCTATGTTTACATTTATAAAACCAACTAGTGGGCCATCCACTACTATTTCTATATGTGTTAGAATGACACCATTAAAATATATATAGAGGTAAACTTTTGAGTTAATATTATATTATATATACATTTATTGTTTGTATATTTGTCTTGTAATTAAACTTATCTATCAAGGATCTCAAAATTTAAGTACACTGATATTAAATACACTCTTAATTTAATAAAGGAAAAAAATTTCCATATATCTTCAATAGTTTATAGAAAACTAAGCAATTTTATGTGTTTATTTAATGACTAGAGTAGACACTCCATCATTATGATCCATGACAAACATAGGCATTGCTTCTACAATGTCATCTACACTTACACTCAGAGTTACATATTAACTTGTAATTTTGAATTGTAAAAATAGATTTATTCTAATAATTTTACTACATTTACTTGGACAAATATAACTTATGTGAATGTATTGTATATGTAGGGTTTTCATATGACATCTGATAGTCCAATTCGGATGATTACTAAGACCTCCTCATGTTTCTTCCTTATTTCACATGCCTATTCATGCAACTAAAGTTGTCACTGACATAATTGAGTGTTAGAAACTGATTGAGTAGGATCATGAGCTTGTAGTAAGTGCATGCTTAAATGATTTTTTTTATTATAGTTTAAAATTTATTTCTTAAATTGGTTTTGTGTGTAGTATGTTAATTTTATAATAATATTTGTATTTGAATAGATTCAAATGCAAGCAAAATATCAACATAGGACCCCCAATCAGAACATAGAATAATCCAAGGAATTCAAGGAATATCCATCTATAATTAGGGCATCTTAGGGAGTATTATTCAAGGAAGGCAAGAAAGGGAGGTTATTCGATGATTAGGATTTCTTAAATGATGTAATTTTTTGTATGCCTATATGGCAATCTATAGATTTTTAGAATTATATACATATATGACATTCAACAAATATTAGATAATATGTTGTTAGTGTTGTCATTAAAAGTTTCACCCTTTGAGGAGGTGTTTTAGGCCTCCTCATTGAAGTGACTTGTGGAAAAACTCTTAGGTTTTGGGTGACCTAAAGATGAGTGAATCTCCAGAGAGGGATGGTTGCCCTACACCTAAATCTAAAACTATACTACTTCAATTATAAGGAAAAGGGATAGAGGGAGAAGGGAAGCAAGGAGACTAGAATAAAATAAAATAAGACGTGATGCACCAAATAATGTTATCCTGGACTTGCTTAAGCATAGATAATGAAGTTTAAAATAGCTGATGGAATACACAACTCACTCTTAAACTATCTATATTAAGTGTTTCATAGATAAGTAGAGATATCTATGGAATCCTTAAGAGGGAAATCATTCATAACTATAGCTAAACCTGCATAAAACATAAGCCTACATAGACTATGAGCTATAAAAGAGAGTTCACTTGCATAGAGGTGATGTGAAATTGGACACAATCAAAGGGAAAAAACTTCACCTTGAGAAGAACATCAATAAACCATAGAACACACATAGAATGAAAGCCATGTGAAGTAAAAAATGGATCCACTATTCTCAAATGTCATTCCAAACATACCAAGAATATTTACAAAGGAAATAGCCATGTTTTTATAGATTACAAAGGAGAAGAGAGAGATGAGAGAGAATAGTCATGGGAGGAGAATAAATTCAATCCAAATTCCTTATCTTGCATGTGATCAATGGTAAGGTGTTTGTCTTGTTGTGTAAATGGTTAAAAAGAGGATCTCTACTTCAGACATAATCAAACCTCTTCTTTGTCTTTGTATCCCACCTCCATGTGACACCAAAAATAGTGCCCCACCTTCACAAATGTGAACACAAATCATGAATAGTAAACTCTTGTCTCTTCCTCCATGTGCACACAATATTATAAGACAAATTATAATCAAATTTTGAACTTATAAAAGACACGAAAAATCATAGAGCCACTCAAAAAATGTGCCCCATCTTCATACATGTGAGCACAAATCATGTGAATCAATAAAGATAAGAGGATATGTCCTTTAGTGATATGCCATGACCCACCTTCACACATGTGAACTTTTCCTCAAAATATTCCATATGGACCATGCCACATCATCTAAAATCTATTTTAACACTATGCCACATCATCACTATGCCACATCACCATGCATAGTCACTATGAATAGTAACCATGAATAGTGTCTATGTGAATAGTGTTTAACAAATAGTAAAATTACTCCCATTAGTAAATATGGTGTGATCTCATGAATATTAGGTAAACCTTTCAATCCATGTTGCAACTGAATGGTGACTAGAATAGTTAATAGTTTGATGACCTCTACAGGATGACTGCCTATTTGTCATAAATTCAGTAACCTTATGTAGTCCATTGGGCATGGATTAATATATGTTCCATCATAATATGATTTCTATAATGTCTGAAATGCCTTGAAACAATCTCTAAAAATTTTAAATACCTTCCTCACAAGTGAAGAATAATAACAAACACATGCACATGCAAGAACTTGGAGGAAAGAAACTACAACTAATCTACTAAAATGATGTGCACGTAACCACTTGGATAAAAGTAAAAAATAAAAAATACTATGTACAAATATCCTTTTAAAAATGAATCAACTAGATCAAAAGGAAAACTTATGAGATCTTTTTCTCTATGATGTGAAGAATAACATGAGGCAAGTTGCCTCTTGGACCTTACTCTTGTTGGCTTCATCTTCATGTTGTTTTCCAATCCATGATCTCAAGTGAAGTAATAATAGAAAACCAATCACCTATGAAGATGAAATCATCATGTGGCTCAAGATCCTTCTCATATTTCTTGTCGGTTACAACCTTAATAATATTAGTTGTAAATAGATATCATTTTTGAAGTATACTATCAAAAATATATTCTACAACTTCATCTTTGAAAATTGAATTGCTTATTTCTTCTTGAATAGGAGTACCAATGAATATATCCTCATCAAACTCATTTGAATCACCTTCATGATCTACAACTACATTTTGATCTTCTCCTTCTGTCTCCCATAAGATAGGTTATTCCTCAATAAGGGATATGGTTTGAGGGTAAGTAATATGTTTATGAGTTTGAGAGGGAATATGAAGTATGGTAGGTGGATCTTAAATTGGATTGGGAATGGAATATTAGTGTAGGAATGCTTGAATATAAATCAAGTTTAGTTTTGATATGAGTGCCCCATTCTCCTCAACAACTACCTCATCCTTTTTATATCCCTATTGAGGTCCTTCAATAGATGCAACTTGATTTTCAATCTTCTTAACTAAGACTTCCCTCTTATCTTGAATGATTTCTTGGATAGACCTCCAAGATGGAAAAGATTTAGGTTTTTGAGGAGGGTTAATGGATTTTTGAGGATATGGGGTATAATAAGGTTGATAAGGAATTCAAGAGGTTCTTGGAACACTTGATCAAACTTAATTTTTTGTCTCTTCCAAATATCCATCCTCTCCAATAAAAAATTACACTACTCATTCCTCTCTAATAGATAATTATATACATCTACATACATCCCAATGACTTCTTCATATTGGGAATTTAAAAAAACTCTTTTTGCACATTTTAGTACCTTATTCTTTATCTCATCCAATTCATTTTGAAAATCTTGGGAATATAGTGGTGGATGGGAAGGAGGGTAGCATGGTTGAGGACAAGGTTGTTCATAAGACTGATATGTCTCATAAGGAGGATAAGAGTGATGGTCTTGGTAGTATGGAGGGTAACAATATTCATAAGGCTACTGAGTTATATAATTAGGGTCATATGAGGACTGATAAGGATTACCATAAGGCTGATATGAACCATCATACTACTATTAAGGCTAATTATATGACTAATAAGGTTCATCATGAGGTTGATAAGGAGTTATATAGGCTTGAGATGCCTCACCAACTTCCATTAAATTTAACTCTACTTAAAATTCATCCATAAAAACTTCATCGAGATAGTAAATTAAAAACACAACTTACTTTGAACAAATGTTAGCGTTGATATAAATAGATGATTTATCATAGAGTTGACATTGATGTTTTAAATGCATCTAAAACATAATATATAGAAGAACAACAACAACAATCCTTCAACTACTTTGGATCTTAGTCACACTGGGCATGCTAAAAATTTGTCATTAAAAGTTGTACTATTTGAGAAGGTGTTTTAGTCCTCCTCACCCAAGTGACTTGTGGAAACACTCTTGGGTTGTATGTGACCTAAAATGGAGTGATTCTCCAAAAAGGGATAGTTATTCTAGTGAATCACCTAACTCTAACATTATACTACTCCAATTTCAAGTAAAAGGGATATAGAGAAGGGAAGCAAAGAAACTAGACTAAAAAAGGAGGTGGTACACCAAAAAATATGATCCTTGACTTGATTAAGTATACACAATGAAGTTTAAAATAACTAATGGTATACAAAAATAACTCTTAAAATATATAGAATAAGTGTTTCATAGATATGTAGAGATATCTATGATAACATTAGGAGGGGAAACATTCATCACCATAACCAACCCTACATAAAACATAAGCCCACACAGACTATGACATGTAAAAGAGAGTTCACTTGTATAGAGGTGAAGTGAAATTAGACATAATAAAAGGCAAAACACTTCACCATGATAATATCATCAACAACCCACATAACATACATAGAATATGGTCCATGAGAAGGAAAAATTCAATTTCATTATTCTTTGAAGGAATTCCAAACTTGCCAAGAATATTTACAAAGAAGAGAGCCATGTTTTTATAGATTACAAAGGAGAAGAGAGATATGAGAGAGAATATTCATGGGAGGAGAATAAATTTGACCCACATTCATTGTCTTACATGTGATCAATAGTAAGGTGTTTATATTTGTGTGGAAATGGTCAAAAGGTGGATCTCTACTTTAGACATAATCAATGCTCTTTTTTGACTTTTGTTTCCCACCTCCATATGACATCAAAAATTGTGCCCCACCTTCACACATGTGAGAAAAAATCATGAATGGAAAACTCTTGTTTCTTATTTCATGTGCACACAAGATTCTAAGATAAATTATAATCAAATTTTGACTTACACAAGACATAAAAATCATAAAGTCACTCAAAAAATGCACCCCACCTTCACACATGTGAGCCCAAATCATGTTAATCACTAAAAATAAGAGGACATGTCCTTTAATCATATGCCATGCCCCAATTTCACACATATAAACTTTTCCTCATAAAATATTCCCTATGGGACATGCTACATAGTATGAAATCTACTTTGTCACTATGCCACATCACCATGCACAACCACTAGGAATAGTAATTATGAATAGTGTCTATGTAGATAGTGTTTATTGAATAGTGATCTTACTCTCATTATTAAACATGGTGTGGGATCATGAAGATCAAGTAAACCTTGTAATACATGTTGCAACCAAATGGTGACTAGAATAGTTAAAATTTAGATGATGTAATTTATTATATGTGTATATGGAAATGTATCTATTATTGACATTATATGCACATATGTTCTTATATGCAATGCATGTATTAGTGCAATTGTATGGAATTCACCTAAAATTCTATTATGTTCATATTTTGTATGTCTTTTTTATTATTATTATTATTATTATTATTATTATTATTATTATTATTATTATTATTATTATTATTATTATTATTATTATTATTATAAACCTACATAAATCCTACAATACATCATATAATGGATTATGGTTTTATATGAGGCATAAGTGACAAGTTAAGTATTAAAACTTATTTATGAGAAATGAGGCATTTTTAACTTCCATTATCAATAATGAAGTGTAATGTTTGAGCATTGATCCAAATTTGAGAATGGATCATTATTTATATATACTTATATTACCATGAAGTGAAATGTTTGACCATTGATACATAATATTACTTTATCTAGTTTCAAAATACTTATACTGATTTATTCAAGTTGTGTAAGTGATGCATGAACATTAGATAAAACATTCAAGTTTGTATATATTAGTCAAAAGGAGTAAATTTGGTCATATTTTAGTCAATAAGATGCCTTGTTATGATTCAATCTAGCATCTACAGTTAAATGATGTATGGTCTTGTGAGGCCCTTAGATAGGTGTGACATTCATAAGGTTTGTCATATAGGAATCATTTTATTTTTCCTACCAAAATGATATATTTGGAAATACAAATGTCTCATGTAAGATCGTAAGGGTGAGGGCCACTTTTGAAGGGAATTAACCTTCTATTCATGACCCTAAAAGTCTACTAGAATATTGTAAACATTCTTTAGTCCTTTATCCAATGTAAATATATCCTAATGTCTAGTTGGGAATAGACTCTATGTAGAGGGAGGTTAGTTGGGAATGAAGAGATAAGTCTTAAAATTATAGAGACAATATTGTGACATCATAAAATAATTCAATATGTTTGCCTATATTGACATGGTTAAATACATGAACTGAGGAGCTCAAAAAGGAAATGAAGAAAAGATAAAACATGTGTCAAGTCATATTGTGCATAGTTAGGAGGATAATGAAGGTTTTTATCAAGGTTTTAGGTCTATAAAGAAGGTTGTAAGTGTATTTTTATAAATATTTATAGTAAACAAAGTGTTTTTTGTTATGAAATTGTGTATGAGAACATATAAGTCTGTGTTGTATTAGGACTGTAATAGGGGAACATGAACATGTTTTCTAATTAATAAAGTTAATCCAACACTTGGAAAGGTAAGATTTGATAGCCTAATTTTTTTAATGCATTATTATTGATTTTTTAGTTTTAAGAAAGGAATTTCATTCAATTATATCCTTTTAGGTATATAAAAATGTGATAGTTAGTAAAAGTAAAGAAAAATTATAATGTTCCACGTATTTCAATAAGTAAATTTTTATTTAGATGAATGGGAAATATTAAATAAGGTTTATAGGAAGTGTTCCAAGTGGTTTTGATCTTAAAAAGTCTATAATTCATGAAAAATAAATTATATGCTCTCAAGTTCATTTTTGTGAGGTTAATCCAAAGCTTATAAGATTGTACTAAAGAGACAAAATTTGGAAATCTTATAAGGATTGTATTGTAGAGCTTTTGAAGGATTAATAATGAAGGTAGATTCCACTTGATTCAATTAAATGTAAGTCCAAGAAGAGGATTATTATCAAAAAAATAATAGTCTCATTGGTTTATAATACCAATCTAAGAAGCTAATATAAAACAAGTCAGATAGACAAATCTTATACCGAATTAAATAATGTATGAAATTAGTCTATCAAGGAATAGTTGAATATTAAGGATAAAAGTTAAAGTCTAGAAGTTTAATCAGATAGAGTTCAAGAGTAGAATCTTATTGGTCTTATAAGACCAATCTAAAGAGGGTAAGGTTATTGAGATAGGGTTAGTGAGAGTAGACATAAAAGAGGTAATTGTAAACCTATAGTTTATAATTTGAATCAGACCTTAATGAAGTAAACCTACTAAGGGTTAGTAGATCAAGAATTATTCATTAAAAGAAACCTCAAAGATAAATTAAGGACAAATATTAAGTACAAAAGTGGGTTGTCAGCCTAAATATCCTAGGATAGGTGAATGGTATTAGACCATTTGTCATCAATATCTAGTTTTTTAGCCAAAAAAACTTCATTGGAGTGACTTATAAATTTATGAATTGAAAACCACTTTCTAGTATTAAAGTAATTATTTTGGTCATTTCACATTATCATTTAAGTATTGGAGTAGAATTCTATTAGGTGTTTTGTATTAGACCTATGGCTTACAACTTAATTCAATAGCTCTTGGACCTCTTTATGGATCTTAACCTTATATCACATTACTAAAGATCTATCCACATTTTAATATGTTTTATTTCTCCATATACAAATTCAATCCTCCTACTTTATCACCTTTTTAACAAGAACTCAAATTATCCCAACTTTTTAGTATGACAAAATAGTATTGGTCTTGAAAGGACCAATAAAAAAAGATAATCTATTTGAAAAGGAAAATTAAATTATATAAAATTAAGAAGATAATATAAGAAATTTTATTCATTCAAATAAGTAGGTAAACCTAAAATATAAGATGCAACCATATAGTTTCATTTAGACTTAATAGAAAGCCTTGAATAGGCCTAAATAGTTTAATACTATCCACAAATATAGTAAACAGTTAGAAATTTTAAAAACATAGAGTGTGTAATTGTGGGTAAATGGGATATTTGTAAGTGGATTTAGGCCACTTGCATCACATTCCCTATTCATCATGCAAAATGATAAAACAAAACATCTTCACGTATGACTGCAAGTCATATATGATTTTATAGATATTAAAGTTATATATCTTCAAAAATTACATATATTTACATGACCATGACATTCATATCCACCCATAAACACATTTTAAGTATTGTTTTGAATCTTGGAAACACAGATAAGATGAGTTATCAATGTTGAAGCTACAGTTAAAAACTCTATTTTTGGTGTTTTTTATCTAAAAATTGGAACTATAAAAATTTTTAGAGGGGATTAAAATGTCTAGTATAAATTTCTTGGTCTGGCATCATGCCCAATTAACAAAACCACCACCCATTCTGGGCTCAAGAACACCCTTTACAAAACATGGAAAATGCATATTTTTAGCCTAACTTCAGACATGCATAAAATAGAGATTGTAATTTGTATGGATGAAATGTATGATCCCTCATGTGATTTTGAAATCCATCTCATTTTAACCCAAATAAAGTTTGTCTAAAATTAGAGAGAAATTTGTAGTTCAAATTATAGTAACGGGTCCTAAAATGTAACATTTTGGTAATGAAGAGATAACTTCTTGAGCTCTAACTAGAATTTATAAAATAACTCCATTTCTAGTACTTTTTGGTTGAAAAATGACATTTCCAACATGTTTGGATGGGTGGAAAATGTCTAGAACTAGGTTATTGTACTCCTATCATTCTCAGTTGAAAAACTCATGACCCATTTCGAGTTCAAGAATGTCCTTCCTAATACAAAAAAAATGTTGTTTTTTAGCCTAACTTCAAACATGCATTAAATAAAAAATTTAAGTCATATTGATGAATTTTAAGATACATCTTATGCATGTAAAATCCCTATAATTACACCTTATATCTATTTGATGTAAACTTAGACAATTATTTGTGGCAAAAGTTGTTGGTGATCAACCAACAAAGTTGATTACTATATGAAAGCAACTAAATGCGGAATTAAACCAAAATTGAAAACAACTAGAAATCAGAATCATCAAAGAATAAGAGATACAAGAAACCACCCTGAAAACTTGTATTAAACTCTTGGAAATACAATTGAATAAATCTCTCTTTCTTCCACACCTCTCTCAGATGTACAGATCTCTTTCTAGATCTCTTTCCCTCAAGAGTTCTCTCTCTCAATTACAATAAACTCCAACAACCTAGATTGATTCACATATATTTTACAATACTGTTCCAATAAGCTATGAAGATCTAATCCTATATATAATATTAGGAAACATGAGCATGCATTTAAAACCATTAGATATGTCTCTTAATCAAGGGCTCAAAATAGTCTTACTAAAGATAGAGATGCAGACATAAGACTAACACTTAATCCTATCATGCAAACATTCTGTTCATCCATGAAAATAGCATTTTGGACGCACAGGTGACCGACATCGGTCCCTTCCAGTCTGCACATGACCGACATTGGCCAATATATGACTGATGTCGGCATCTCCTAGTCGACTCCTGATCGATGTCGGTCACTCCTAATCAATGCCAGTGACTGTGTAACTCTTGCAACCTGCAACTTACTCATTTGGTGAAGCTTTTAGCTCCACAACTCAACAATCTCCCACTTGGAGATAAATAGTTGCACCAGTACCTATACAGTAACATCTTCTAGCTTCTCCATCTTCAAACTCAATCATGAAGACCAACAAAAGTTGAATGAAGATTCAACTTCTCCTTTGTTATCGGCTTGGTTAACATATCAGCAAGGTTCTTATCTGTATAGATCTTTTTCAGCTTCAACTCACCATCCTCCAATACATGTCTAATGAAGTGGTACCTAAGCTGTATATGCTTTGTTCTTGAATGAAAGGCTGAATTCTTAGCCAAATGAATTGCACTCTGACTATCACTGTATAATTTGTAACTCTCTTACTCCTTTCCAAGCTCTTCCATGAACCATGTCATCCATATCATCTCTTTGCTAGCCTCTGTGACTGCAACATATTCTGATTCTATAGTTGACAAGGCAACAACCTTTTGTAACTTTGAAATCTAGCTAACCGCCATTCCACTAATAGTGAAAACATATCCTGTGGTGCTTCTTCTACCATCCAAATCACCTGCCATATCCAAATCTACATATCCATGTAGAGAAGTGTTTGACCCACCATAGCACAAATGTCTACTGCTGGCCCCTCTCAGATATCTAAGGATCCACTGAACTGCTTTTCAGTGTTCTTTCCCTAGATTGGCCATATACTTACTTACAACTCCCACTGCTTGGGCAATATCAGGCCCAGTACAAATCATTACATACATTAAACTCCCTACTACGGAAGCATATGGAAATCTACTCATGTACTCTACCTCATCATGTGAATTAGGACACTATTCTTTACTCAACTTGAAGTGTCCATCCATAGGTGTGCTTATTAGTTTTGCATCCTGCATAATGAACCATTTCAACACCTTGTTCACATAATCCTCTTGAGACAAAATCAACCTGTGATTTTTCCTGTCTCTCTTAATACTCATGCTAAGGATTTTCTTTACTGCTCCCAAATCCTTCATGGAAAATGTGTGAACTAATTTTACCTTAAGCTCAGAGATATCCTACATGTGTGATCTTGCAACCAGCATATCATCTACATACAACAACAGAATAATATATCTACCATTATCCAATCTCTTAAAATACACACAATGGTCAGATTGACACCTACTATAGCCATGCTTGGTCATAAACCTATCAAACCTCAAATGCCATTGTCTAGGAGCTTGCTTAAGACCATATAATCTCTTCTTCAACCTACACACAAGCTTCTCCTTACCATTGACCTCAAATCCTTCTGGCTGATCCATATATATTTCTTCATCCAAATCTCCATGAAGAAACGATGTCTTAACATCAAGCTGCTCAAGATGTAAATCCTTAATAGCAACTAAAAACATTACAGTCTATATAGAATTCATTTTAACTATAGGAGAAAAAATCTCACCAAAATCAATACCTGGTTTCTATGCAAATCCTTTCACTACCAACCTGGCCTTATATCTCATCTGTCCATTCTCACCTTCCTTCAATCTGTAGATCCATCTGTTCTTCAGTGTCTTCTTTCCTGTTAGAAACTCAACCAAATCCCATGTTTGGTTCTCTTTCAAGGAATCAATCTACTCATTCATGCCTAGCTCCCACTGATTCTTGGATTCCACCTGTATTACTTCATCAAAACTCTCTAGTTCTCCACCATCAATAAGCAATAAATAGTATAATGAAGGGGAATATCAAATTGGAGGTTTACTTACCCTTTCTGACCTCCTGATGGGCATCTGAGACTCATTTACAACACCTTGTCTGCCCAAATTCTTTGATAGTGACCGACCTCAGTCACCTCTAGGCTTGTAACTGACCAACGTCGGTTCCATATGACTAATGTCAGTTCCTTTCTGACTGACATTGGTCCCTGTCTGACTGACATCAGTTCCTATATTGCCAATGTCAATTCCTACCTGACCGATGTCAGTCTCTGTATTTTATTATCTATGATTATTCTTTCCCACGAGCTCATTTTGGACCGTCACCTCATCCAATTCTCCATTGCTCTGCTAGATTGTTTCAGCTTCTTGAGCTGATCACTATACATCACTTTTTCATTGAAAACAACATCACAGCTCCTAATTATCTTATTAGTTCCTAGATTCCAAAACTTGAATCTGAAATCTCCAGAGCCATAACCAATAGATGTGCACCTCATAGACTTAGCATCTAGCTTCATTCTATTTTCCTTATCAACATGCACAAAAGCTTCACAACCAAAAACTTTGAGAAATGAAAGATCTACCTTTTTACCTATCCATGCCTCTTCTGGAATTCCACCATCCAGAGTTGTAGAGGGTCCTCTGTTAATCAGGTAAACTGCAGTATCCAAAACTTTTGCCCAAAACTCTAAAGGCAAACCAGCATGTAATCTCATACACCGTGCATGCTCCATTATTGTTCTATTCATCCTTTCATCAACTCCATTTTGCTGAGGTGTCCTTGGAACCATCTTTTTCCTATGTATTCCATGCATATAACAATACCAGTTGAACTTGTAGCTGTAGAACTCACCACCATTGTCAGATCTAAGGCACTTCAATCTCCTGCTTGTTTCATTCTCAACCATAGCTTTCCAAATCTTAAAAGTGTCAAAAACATCAGATTTCTTCTTTATACAATAAACCCATACCTTTTTTGTAGCATCATCTATGAAAGAAACATAGTACTGTGATCCTCCAATAGAAGCAACCTGAGCTGGTCCCCACATGTCTGTGTGAACAAGCTCTAACTTGTACTTCTTCTTCATTGACCCAGTCTTGAGAAAACTCACTCTCTTCTACTTTCCAAACACACAATGCTCATATAAATCTAGATCTATGCTTTTCAAATCTGAAAGCTTACCTTTTGACTTAAGAATAGACATTCCCTTCTCACTCATGTGACCAAGCCTATGGTGCCACAACTTTGCATCTACATCTGAAGTAGATAATACAGAAGGAGAATTATTAGTAACACAATTACATAAATAGAGAGTACCTACTCTCTTACCTCTGGCCAATACAAGTGTATGCTTGGTAACCTTCCAAGATTCAGCTGTGAGAGTTACTGTGCAACTCTAATCCCCTAACTTTCCTACAAAAATCAGATTCCTCTTCAGGCTGGGAACATGCATGACATCTCTCAACACCCATGTGTTGCCATTCTGCATTTTCAGCTGCACTTTTTCTTTGCCAACAATTTTACAAGGCTCATCATCCCCTAAATAAACTATTCCAAAATCTCCATGGACATAGTCACTGAAATATTCTCTATTAGGGGTAGCATGAAAAGAGGCAACAGAATCTAAAACCCAAGATTCTATATTATTATGCAAAGAGAATATAAGAGCATCTTGTGCAACTATACCTGCAACTTTTGCTTCTTATTTACCTTCATGCTGATTGTCCTCTTTAGGTTTTGACCAGCAATCTTTGCTTAAATGCCCTATCTTTCCACAATTCCAGCAGGCTATCTTCCTGCCATTTCTGGATTTGGATCTACCTCTCATCTTTGACTTAGACCTTGATCTCTTATGCTTGCCCTTCTCTTTTTGCCTTCCCCTACTTTCAAAACTTAAATTGTTCCCTGATGTTTCCTCTATGCTTTTCCTGCGAATTTCTTCATCAAGATCACATCAACAACATCATCTACTTTTAAAATATTTGAAGCAGATGCAGTATTACTAACTACCATTACCAAGCTATGCCAGCTTTCAGGCAAAGAACATAATATTAAAAGAGCCTTAATTTCATCATCAAACACTATTTTGACTGAATTTAATTGATTTACAATTCCATGGAAATCATTTAGATGATTAGATACAGATCCACCTTCCTGCATTTGCAAATTAAATAACTGCTTCATAAGTTATACCTTATTTGAAGCTGAGAGTTTTTCATATAAATTTGTTACAGTAGTCATTAACTCTACCATTGACTTTGCCTGTGATAAACTAGATATCACAATAGATGCCAGACTCAATCTTATGGATCCAAGAGCCTTTCTATCACAAACTTCCCATTCTTCATCTTCCATGTCTGTGGGCTTCTTTGCATCCCCACCTAACGGTAAGTATAGATCTTTCTAATACAAATAATCCTTTATCTACATTATCCATAATTGGTAATTCTTGCCATTAAACTTCTCCATTCTCAGTTTGCTTTCTTCTGCCATTGCTAACTCCCACTCAAATAGAAATCCCTACAGAAATCCCTGTGAATGTCCTGTAATCAACACACACTAACCAGATCTAAAACACCTGTTAGTGAACTTGAGCTCTGATACCACTTGTTGGTGATCAACCAACAAAGTTGATTACTATATGAAAGCAACTAAATGCAAAATTAAACCAGAATTGAAAACAACTAGAAATCAGAATCAGCAAAGAATAAGAGATACAAGAAACCACCCTGAAAACTTGTATTAAACTCTTGGAAATACAATTGAAGAAATCTCTCTTTCTTCCACACCTCTCTCAGATGTACAGATCTCTTTCCAAATCTCTTTCCCTCAAGAGTTCTCTCTCTCAATTACAATCAACTCCAACAACCTGGATTGATTCACATATATTTTACAATACTGTTCCAATAAGCTATGAAGATCTAATCCTATATATAATATTAGGAAACATGAGCATGCATTTACAACCATTAGATATTCCTCTTAATCAAGGGCTCAAAATAGTCTTACTAAAGATAGAGATGTGGACTTAAGAATAACACTTAATCCTATCATGCAAACATTCTGTTCATCCACAGAAATAGCATTATGGACGCACAGGTGATCAACATCGGTCCCTTCCAGTCTACACATGACCGACATCAGCTGATCTATGACCGACGCCAACATCTCCTAGTCGACTCCCGATCGACGTTGGTCACTCTTGACCGACGCTGGTGACTGTGTAGCTCCTGCAACCTGCAACTTACTCATTTGGTGAAGCTTTTTGCTCCACAACTCAACAAAATTTGTAGTAATGAGTCCTAATATAAAACTTTTTGGTAGTGAAGAGATAAATTCTTGAGCTCCAATTGGAATTTATACCTCCAGAACCCCCAGATAAAAATCCATAACTCTAAGAACATCTAGATAGGAAAATTGCATATGATCCAATAACCATTATGTTAAAGTCCACTCAAAAACACATTTTCATTACTGTTCAAAATGTGGAAGCATAGAAAATAAATGTCAAAGTTTTTTCTACAGTTGAAGAACTCCATTTTTTATGTTTATTATCTAAAGAATAGCACTATCAACATGTCTAGATGGGTGGAAAATGTCTAAAACTAGGTTCATGGATTCCCATCATGTCCGATCAACAAATCTAGCACACATTTTAGGATCAATAAGCCCTTTCCCAACACACACACACACACACACACACACACACACACACACACACACACACACACACACACACACACACACACATATATATATATAATCCTGACTTCAAACATGTGTAAAAAAACTATAAATCATATGGATGTGTTAGGTATAGTAGGAGCCTACACCAAGATTTATATCATCCCTATGAAATAAATCTGAACACAGAGATAATATTTCAAACACAATAATATTCTCACACTATAATTATATTATGCATGTATTAAACTCATATGGGATTACAAATTTATATAAGAAAACTATTTCCTATAATTGGGGAGATCATATCTCCACCAATTTATCACATGAATACTTAATCTTCTTATATAAGTACCAATATACAATTGACTATATATTAAATAAAAACTAACATATAATCATAATATTATTTTAACAATATTATGATAAATAATTACTAACCAAATATATCCAACAAACTAACGTGCATCATGGAAATTTTGAAAGTTGAGCACGCGCAGATGCGAGCGCAAACCCCAAATCTGAACCAGGGTGCCGTTGACCTAGCGGAAGGCATGGCTACGGGTTCTGCTTCGAAAGGACCTGGGAATGAGGTTAGAATCTTGAGTGCCCACCCTTTGGCAGAAGGGGGTTCAGGTCCTGAAATGAATAAAGCAAAAGTATCCCCTATTCCTGGTTCTGCCTTAGGATCACTGGGAAAATCTTATGTGGATGTGGCTGCCTACGAAGCTGGAATACATGTCGTGAAACTTCAAGCTGTTGCTAGGAGACCGTGCATCACTCCAGTAAGTGCCTTAAATCCTGTCAGGGTCAATCTAGACCCAGAAACTATTGAAGAAATCTTTAATCGAGTAGAGTATTTTTCAATGTTTGGGGCAATCTATAGATTTCATGGCTACTAGCCATCCCTGGTAGATCTACATAGCTGGATCTCCAAAACATGGCTGCCACTGATTGATGGAAATGTTGAAATTTACCCTTGTGTTAAAGGTTTTTTCATAGCTTTATTCCAAATTTCTAAGGACAGGAAGACTATTCTGTCAAAAAATAATCTTTTATTGCAGGGTAAATACCCTCTTATGGCCAAACAGTGGCATAAGGATTTCAACCCTCTCACGGAAACCTTCAATAAGATCCCTGTCTGGGTCCGGCTCCCTAATCTACCGATACATTTATGGCAAGAAGCGGTGTTTAAAACCATCGGAAATGCTTTAGGAGAATTTTTATATGAAGATGATGAAACCAAGAGTATTTACCGCTCGACATGTGCTCGCATTTTGGTTGAGGTGGATGTTTCTAAGGGCCTTCTAGAGGCGATTTGTTTGGAATCCCCTAGGGGTTCTTAGACGCAAATGTTAAATTATGAAGGTTTACCTTTTCGATGTAGAAAGTGTCACCAGATGGGGCACGTAGCAGTCCGGTGTACTGCAGGGAAATCCAAACCAAGGAGTTCACCTGCGTGGTGGTCAGAAGTTGAACATGAACACTATTTTGCTAAACAACCTGATGATGTTTCGACTGATTCAGAGAATGAGAATGAAATGAGTATCCATTCTGAATCGACGGAATAGGTGACTCCGTTGGAGACTGATCCTGTTGATGGTACTGCGGACATCGGAGATGGTGTTCTCTCGGAACTGATTATTGAGGAGGTGGTGGTTCCTTCATCTATTTTGAAGGCTTCTCCTAGGAGCCAGAAGTTGGCTTGTTCTCATAAGGATTTTGCTGAGGCTTTAACCCCCCCTGGACTTCAAGGATCATGGCCTTCTGAGGATTGGGTTGTTAAGGCAGCTAAGGTAGAGGATGGGTGGATAGCTGTTAAGAGGAAGAAGTCTAAGCCTTTGGTCCCACCTCTAGATATGAAACTTCAGTCTTGTAAGAAATAAGTTTATTGTTTGTCTAGCTCTTGTCTGCTATTTCAGATTTCTGGTAAATCTGGTTTTTCTTATGCAGGTTCCAGGCTATTTTGTATTCTGGAAGTGCTTAAGGCTTATCTTTCTACTGATGTATAAGGGTTTCGAGGCCCCTTCAAAACCTATTTTTACCTTAATCTAAAAATAGTGACTTATTACGCTCATAATTATTCACATTACAATATACAAATTAATGTGAGGTCCAATTATTCCCTAAAATTATGCCTAGGCCTCACATGGTAATTTGTGTTTCAAAGGACTTAATGAAATTAATGAAGGAAGACATCAACTTCTTATCAACCATTGACCATCGAGAACACATCAATTGAATTAGTGTAGGAACTTTGAACATGAAAAAATGCCATTAACCATTCACTGAGGGAACCACATCAACCTAAACAATGTGGGAACTTATCAGTAAGAAGCATCTATTATATTTAGCTATTGTCTTTCCAAGAACTAGCTTGAATAGAATTATATGCCAATACATACTCTTAAGTCTTCATACTATTATCTGAATCTTACTACATATGAACACTACTATGTGAAGAATGTATCCTACATTTACTCCATGTGACTACAATGGACGTGTCATTGGTCGATCATCTCCATAAATAAAGTAGTTAAAGGATATATATAAATAGTTTCTCTCCTAGCTATTTCCACATTCATGTATCTCCTAAACACCTTTTTTATAGAACGTACTATGTGAGAAAATATGAAATACACCTCTTATTGATCACACATACAAACAAATGCTGAAAATAAAAAATGCACACACACACACACACACACACACACACACACACACCAATATATCAAGAAGCACCCCTTAATTAGTGGCTAATGAAAGGTGTATAAATCCTCCATCATCCAATGTCCTCTAACCTCCAATAGGTTTCCACTTACTCATTCAATGTGTCGATGAAGCTCAGATGCAACTTTTTGAGGAGAAATCCCCCCCATAATTTGGATGTAACGTATAAATGAAAATGTTTCCTTGTAAAAATAATTAATTTTAATTTTGATAATTTTGACATAAAACTAACTCTTAATACTTGACTCATTTTTTAATGGCTAAAAAAATGACATACTAAAAAATGACTTTTTTGACAACAAAAGACTAATGATTTTATTGATACACACATTGGACTTGATTTAAATATTTTGAATTTTTAAATTTTGACCACTCAATTTTATTTTGATAGTACTATCATTTGAACAAACAACTTTAACAAAACCTAAAATTGACTATATAACCAAATAATATAAAAAGGACTTCTAAAACTTAACTTTATGACTAACAATTTTTTAGAACCTATATAAATGCAAAGTTGATTAATACTAATATGCATGTAACTATTGGCTTTGATGACAGACCATAATAGTAAAATAACTCTTAAGAAATGTAAACATTCAAATAAAGGCTATATAATAAACTTTTATGACTTCATTAATGACTTGATGGTTACATGATGAGATGCTTGTTTGATGACACCATGGAAGTCTTTGGATATAAATTTAATATGAGCAATAATTTGAGCCGTTATGTCAGACTTAGGATCTTGACGTGGAGGTATCTCATTGTGAAGATAATTATTGTCCTAATACATGGGACAATCAGCCAAGACTGTGTAAACAAGGCATTCAAAACCATGGTAGCATGTGTTTCTCTTAAGTTCTTGGTCTAGATTGCTAGTTGTTCCTAATGTAGTTGAGTGCCTCTGAGTCAATAAGAATAGAAATAGACTAGATCTCTTACTAAAAAAATGCATCCTCTTCCATTATTTTCACCATTGTAAAAAAAATACAAGTGAATGTCAATGATGCATGGATTGTATGGTAAATTTTTTATTGATGGCAGAGTTGGATGTAAATAGAACCCAAATTTACATGTTTAATGGTTACACTTCAATTTACCCAAATAAATGTTCAGATCTATACAAATATTTTTTTTGTGTATGATTATTCTAGTGAAAATGGAAGCTATATTTAACTCTATATGTTTTGAAGATAACTCATGTCATATTGACAAAGATGTAGAGCTCAAGCATGTAATTGCATGAATCAAAATGACTACATGCATGGATAGTGATGCATTAACAATGCACAAACTAGGAACTATTGTGTTTGGAGACATCTTGATTGATATTCAATGTAAATGTAGACCAATACTCCTTCAAAAGCATAAATACAAAATTGAATAATCAACTAGTAAATAGGCACAAAGGACTGCATTCAACTATATACATCTACTAGGATGTTTTATTTTCCATGTTGGAAAATGACATGCTTTGCTCAATGTAAGGTTAAACCAATGGAGATAGAAAATCAAAATTCCATATGTGGTGGATTGTTACTTAGGTTTATACAATGAATCATTGATCCTTGATATTCTTAACTCACCTAACTTTCTTTCAAAGAAGTGAATGGTTTCCTCTAAAGACTCTCATGGCTAGATCCACCTACTTTGATATTGATGTTAGGTATAGAAGGATCCTACATCAAGATTTATCTCATACCTATGAAATAGAGCCAAAAACATATACAATATTTCAAACACAATACTATCCTCACACTATAATTATATTTTGCATATATTAAACTCATATGAGAATATAAAGTTATATAGGAAAACTAATTCCTATAATTAGGGAGATCGTATCTCCAATTTCTCACCTGAATACTCAATATTATTATGAGTAACAATATAAAAATAATTATATATTAAATAAAACCTAACCTATAATTGTAATATTATTGTAACAATATTAATTTAACTAATTACTGACCAAATATATCTAACAAACTAGCTATACGTAATAGTGAATTATTACTCTCATTATTATTCACATTACGATATACAAATTAATGTGAGGGTTAATTATTACATAAAAATATGAGCCATAATATCCCTCTTATGCATATGAAATACCTCTAATTTCACCTTAGACCAAGTTAGTATAAACCTATATAGAAATTTATGGCACAATTTGTAGTAATATATCCTAAAATGTAACTTTTTGGCAGTGAAGAGACAACTTCTTGAGCTCCAAATTCCATTTCTACCTATGCGACCCATAGGTGAAAATCCATCACTCCTAGCACATATAGATATGTAAATTACACATGATACAATTACCATTATGTTCAAGTCCACTCAAAAGTGCATTTTCACTACTATTCAATAGTGTAAAAACACTGACAACAAATGTTTTTAAAGTTGAAGATGTAGTTGTAGAACTTCATTTATGGTGTTTATTATATAAAACATGGTACTAATGACATATTCATAAGGTAAAAAAAATTATATGAAAAAGTTATTTTCCTCCCATCATTCCCAATCTACAACCCCACCACCCATTCTAGGCTTGAGAATGCCCTTCCCAACACAAGAAAAATAAAGCTTTTTAGCCTAACTTTAGACATGCATAAAAAAGAAACTATAAGTTGTATGGATGAAATATAAGATCTATACTATGCATGTCAAATCCATATATTTATAACCTTTATGAATTAGGTGTAAACTTAGAGAGAAATTTATGGCACAAGTTGTGGTAACAGTCCTAAAATGTAACTTTTTGGCACTAGAGAGATAACTTCTTGAGCTCCAACTGGCATTTCTTCCTTTGGGAACCCCAAGTGAAAACCCATAAATCCAAGCATGACTAGATAGGAAAATTACATGTTCTTTAATAACAATGACATTTAATTCCATTTATAAGTGCATTTATATTACCATTCAGAAATACATAAACACTGATAACAAATATTGTCAAAGTTGAATATGCAGTTGGAAAACTCCATTTTCAGTGCTTCTTGGCTGAAAAATGACACACTGATAATTAATTGTATGAGGTTATTATCCTCCCATCATGCTTTGTTGATAAACCCACCACCCATTCCATGCTCAAGAATGCCCTTCCCAACATAAGAAAAATGCATATTTTTAGCCTAACTTCAAGCATGGAACCAGAGGTCTATAATTCCATCCATCCACAAAAAAAGATAATATTTTAAAAAAATTTCCAACCATTTTCATAGATTTATAAATATAAAAAAGGTCATTTTTAGTCTTTTTTAAGTTCTTGGCCTTGTTCTTGTTCTTAACCTTAAGACAGGGTTTTAGTCACTAAAAGTGGTCTAAATTGAAACTGACCCATACAAATAAGTTGAAATTTGGTAGATAACTCTATAATAAACCCCTTTATGTATTATAGTTTTTTTCATAATTTTAAGACCTTTTAAATCTCTAAATATATGATTACATCATTCAAGTTTGTAAAAGTCAAGAAAGTGAGGGTTTTTGATTAAAGAAACTTATATATCTCCTAAACTATTACCTCAAATGAAATTAAACCTTATAAACACTCGATAAATGATAATATTAAGAATATACAGGTTATTTTAATTTTTTTAATAATATCTAAATAATCTTATAAGTGACCATGTGTAATTAGACCTGTGTCTAAATGAGCAAAACAAGGGTTTATGATACTAAAATTATCATATCTTTGAAATGATTTAGAGATAGATCTTATTAATTTATATTTTGATTTGGGAATTTGTATATAATGTTTTTAATATTATTATATATTATTTTGATGTAAATATAGGCAAAGAGAAAAATAAACATGTAACATATGTGTTAGTAGGAAGATTTCTATGTTTTGTGAGAATTAACCATAAGAAAGGACATAAATTATTGAAACCATATGATTAATGATTATATTAAGGGTTCATATGATCTTATATAAGTGGTTTAATGAGTTTATCTTGATTATAGAAAGAGGGTGATGTAGGAACATTAGCTAAAAAGATGTAAATTTGAACATATTAGCCAAAAGGAGTCTAATGAGTCATGTTGTAGTTAATAAGGAGCTTGTCATGCTTTAAATGTCTTGTAATAACCATACTTGTCTGTATAAGGTTATATCATGTCCATTGTGATATTTTTAAACTTATAGATTTGAAATATTTGACTTATAAAGCCTCATATTTGACTTGTTGCCAAAATGAGGAATTTGAATATTTGAAATAGTTTTCAGGACTTTAGGAGGGTTTTGAAGGTGGTAAAGGGCTTAAACATTATAAATGGATTCTCAATGTTTATTTAAATGTTTTAATATGTATTTTATCCTCTATTTAAATTAAACCCATTTTAATATTACTCTAGAAGTCTATGCTACATTGGAAAAAGATAAGAAAAGTATATTATTGAGAGAAGTTTGGATTCCTACCTTCAAAAGTGAATTAAAAACTCTGGATTAGGATATCCTATGTGGAGATAATCCATGAAAACATCAAGTAATATATAATAAATACAATTATATTATTTATAGGAGAGTGGATAGAAGGTCTCATATGGGAAGAATGGGTTTATTACAAGGGCTTGTATGGTCTATCAGAAGTCTGTATGGAAGATAGATGAATAAATAAAGTTTTATTTTGATGATTTCTTGGATTATCAGAATGTGAATAAAATTTAAGTTACATTTTTAATGGTTATTTAATCATGATTCATGTTTTATGATGGTTTTGACTAGTAAATGGTTGTGAATAGAATTTTGTTAAGTATAATCTGATAGAAAGATGGATTTCCATGTGCTATTATGGTGATAAGTCTTATAGAATGTTTTTTATAATATGAAAATGATGTGTAACTTCAAATAAAGCTAATTATATGTTTTTAAAGACCATATATATTGATAATTTTTCCCTTTTTAGCGCTCTTGGGTCTGAGAGGTAACATATAGTCTGAAATAGTCATAGAGAAGTAATGTTTTGATGAGTTATAATCAATGTTTGGGGCTGATAGTGATGTATAAATTTTCACAAGTTGTATAATTCATGTTAAATTTTTAATAAATCCAAAAAATTAATTATAATTCAATATATGTATTTTTGAATACTCTCAGCTTATATTCAGGAAACTAGGTTTTAAAAAGAAAATCTTATAACTTTTGTTTTATCCATCTAAATGATCTAAAATTTGGCATGGAGTTAGGGGAAATTTTTTATATTCTATTATATGTGGTTTAAATTGTATAATAATAATATATAATAAGTTATGATGTATGTAGGTTCTACAAACCTATAAAACTGGTGAAGAAACCCTGTCAAGAACTGAGTTAAGGTCTAATGTGAGTGAAGAAAGGTGGTACAACAAGGGCAATGATTATTGAAGATAGAATTTTAAAGAGTAATAAAACCTAGTGAAATGATAAGAGTGGTCCAAGTGTTATTTTAATCTTGTAATAAAAGGTGATAAGTCTTAAAATAGGCCTAGTCTATGTCTATTGCAAGTTATAAGAAAAGGTGTTCAAGAGACGGTATGAAAAGTTGAGAAGAAGTTATAAGTTTGAACTTGATAACATCACATTGATATGATAATATATTTTTAATAGGTATAATGGAGGATTCATATCTCAAGATATAAATAAAGTAAGTTACTATTCCAAGAAAAAAGTCTTAAGCCTAAGCCTAGAAAGAGAAAGTTTATGGGCCCTTTGGCCATGGTGGTTTACATAATTAACACTAGAAAGATTAAATAATATTGTAAATCAATAATTAAAGATGAAGTTTTTTTATTTTTTAGTAGATGCATGTTATTGATTGTGTATGAATAATATATTGAGAATGAAGGTTAAAAAATAATGAGTCTACAAATAAGGTATTAAAGACAATAAAGAACAAGTCCATAAATAGATAAGACTCATTGGTCTTAATACCAATCTAAAAATATAATCAAATATAGAAGAGATAATAAGTAGACATACCTAAAAGAGAGATTGTAAACCTTTAAGATATTTTTGTGATTGGAAACCTTAAATAAGGATCTTAAATAGGTCCACTATTAAATAAAATTAGTTGAAACATAAGATACATAAAGAGGTTATTGAAGATCATTAACATGAAAGTGGTAGTCTACTTGCATCAGAGAGAAAGTTGGATTGTAGATATGTAGACCTGAATGATAAGGCTATAAGATCAGTGGTTTTAGAGTGAAAATTTAAATCAATTCTTAAGTGAAGGTGAAACCCTATATGATAGATTAGGAGTGTCAAGGTGGACACAAAAACATTGAAGGATGCATTGGATAATTTGAGTTTGTGAAAATATGTCATTCAAGTGTCAACCCTGAGGGATTAGATCTAGAGAAGGACAAAAGAGAGATTGATTTATTTATTGAGATAAAGATAGATATGAAGCACGGTGATAAGGTATAGATAATTCAAGTAGGAAATTTACATCAGTAACCTTCTCTTAGCTTAAGAATATGAAATTATTTATTAACAGTGTCAACTGTGTGAAGGTGAAATCTTATTTTTCACCACTATCCTATAAAAAATCGTTAGTAAGCAATCAAGAATTAAATTTATGCAAGTACTACCTTAAAAATTAAAAAAAAACATTTTGTATAATTTATTACATTTAACTTTTACAAGTCAACATACCTGTGCATTTCAATCCAACAAACTATAAGGATCTACTATAATCTTGATAGTATCAAGAATAACTTCATGGTTTGACTTGTAAACTTTCCATAGATTCATGTTCAATGGCCTCCCATGATATTTTTGAAATTTAATATTCATTGAAAGAACCAAATATGAATATTTTTGTATCTTCCTATGCATTTTAAAGTATTCAAACAACATAATCTAAATTTTTGATAGGATATCATCAAATCCAAGTTCCAGTGACTACCACAGACCCTATGGGATTATCAATGTTTTCTCCATCTATGACTGGGGAATTTAATTTTTTATTTCTATTTACACACTAATATAAGTATTAATTTTTTCCCTCTTCATTATCCTTATCTGTAATAACTACAAAAACATGCCCTATATCATAGAAAACAAATTTTAATGACACTATCAAGATAGATAATGAGAATAAATAGTACATAATGATTAATCTTCTACCTAGATACACTAGATTAGATACATGGTCAAATTCATATGATAATGTCAAATATGTAAGTTGCAATGCTAGTGGAACTTGATATGTGTTGATTGGAATTAGAGGTTTACAACTATAATCCTCTAACCACTCCTGTGACTCCCACTCATTCCAAATAGATTCCATGCATGCAGAACAAAAATGTGCCAAGTATCTCAGATGCATAGTTTAAGAACCTACATTTGAGCTAAAAATTGAGTGGATCTCACTTGAACCCATTAGATTCATACAATACTCATAGTTTACCAAGTGTTATTTCTCCATTAACCAAAAATTTCTATGAATAGTTTAATGAGAACATGTACCATGGTGCTCAAAAAAATTCTACTATTCATAGACTCTTCAAATTTCAACTCCTCCCTTTCAAGGTCTATTTTTACACATGCTCCAGCCTTGTCATGCTCCCATTTTCCATGGCTAGCCTTAGTAAAATTCCAAAAATGCTATATGCCAATGGTAACATGCATCTTAATCAAACAATAAAATCTTCATGTATTCTTGAATTATAATGTGTAATTATTTGACCAAATGTAATTTTGATTGAAAGTAATCTTCCTCTTAGCTTTAAATGTTCATCCAACCATCTAGATCTATGTGGGTGCCTTGCATTCTCATAAACAATTTTTTCTCTCAATTTGACAATAAATTTTGAATCAAATATCTATTTTTTAACAAGCTCACACCTTTTAGATTTTTTTTTCCATATTTTACTTACTATGTAACAAATTTGTATTTGCTCAAACCCATTAATTCCTATCTAATTACATTTGTATGCTCCTCATGGATACAACTTTTTAATTTTGGCAATCCATCACAAATTCTATTATTTATATCAGAATATGTTTTCTTATAAAATAATTGAATAAATTCTATATTTGATTTTGATGTAACTTTTGTGCCACACTACTAAAAAATGTTTTTAGTATGTAAATTATAATAAATATGGTAAAAGATATCATAGTGCATTGAAATTTAAACATGTTGCCTATAATAAAAAGTGGTGCATATGTGATTTATTTTTACATAAAAAGGTTTGGCCATCTCAAAAAATATTTGATTAATATAAATTTATGGATGTTTTTCTAAAAACATAGAGTAAAATTGTGTTTGATTCATATTGAATAAATGTTTCATATGTGGTTAAGAATTACAATAACCAACTCTTATTTTCACTAAATCTCTTGCATTGGTTGAAACTCTTGTATTTTATTTCAAAAATTGTGCAAGTAACTCTTTTAGAGTATCCGCCATATCCTTGTCCTTTCATGGAAGTCTACTAGAGAATTCCTAGAGCTCGTTGCTATTGGGTTCATTAAGTCTTTCACATCTTTGAATTACTTTAATTAATGTTTTTCTATTTATATCAAGTTCTCAGCTCATTTTTGAAATCAATCATTTTTTTCTTGTTTGACCACTAACTACACAAATTATAATTACATGCCAAACATCATTAAAATATTTATTACATGATTTTAGGCTTATAATATGATATACATAGTGTATATTTTCAAAATTTTCATTATCTTCATCATCCATGTTATATGTTTTTAGTCCTAATGTGTACATCATAGGTCTCATCGTAGGTGAAATAAATAATTGACATATTATCAGCATAAACTAATTTATGAAAGAAACTATTCCAAATTTATTGAACCAGTCTTCTTGAATGGTGGTCAGACATTTTTTTATGCGTTGGTTTCAAAATATTTTAATCGACTTCAATTAAGTACTTATTTTTTATATGTATAATTCTTAGAGGTGTTGTTAATGGTAGCATTTCTTGAGAGGGTGTTTCAAAATTATCACTATTTTCATTGTCTAGTAGTGGGATGATATTTTCTTCATTATATGTTTCCATGAAATTTTATTCACTATTAATTTCATCCTTATTTTTTTACATGAAATTCTCTTCATTGTTGGGGGGTAAAACATAATGCTTTGAATGTGAACTTCCAACATTATCTAATTAATTATTATCAATTTCATCATTATTCAATTCATTATTATTAATACCATCATTATACAATTCAATATTTTTAATTGGCTCATTATCTAAGGCATTTGGCTCATCAAGATTAGTATTTGTCCTTTATCTATAATTATGTACTAGAATTTGTACCTTGTGTTTTTATCTCAACTCTTCTAATTGCTTTGATTTTTTTTTCTTCAACTTCTTCCCCTTCCTCGAAGGTGATCCATTACCCATTAGACAATTTATAGATTTTCAAAGGTGGGGTTAAAAAAGTGCTTGAATACATAAAGAATACACAGATGATGTCTATGGAGACAAATTTCTCATTTTGGGTTTAAAATAGTTGTTAAAAACTATGTTTTGTCTATAGAGTAAATAACATGTACACATTATTTATTTTATAGTTCATCCCATATAACTATGTAATAAGACTATGTTACAATGCATTTTCTCCTTTAATTAGCCTCTTAGTTTGATTCATGTCCACATTAGGTTCAATTAGAACCAAGATCAAGCTACCAAAATTACATCAACATATTTTTGAGAGAAACTTATGATGAGGAGGACCATGATTTCTCCAAATAAATAACTGGAGTAAACTAAAGAAGGTGGAGATATATGGTTGTGAATGAACATTTTTCAAACAAGGTGCACTTTAGGAGGAAAGGTATGCAAAGTAATCATTGATGAGGGAAGCTGTGAGAATATGGTTTTTGAGGAAATGGTAGAGAAACTATGATTTTATTTTGAAAGTCATCTTAATCCCTATAAAATTTCATGTTTTAAAAAGGGTAATGAAGTCACTATAGATAAGATGTGTTTAGTTAAGTTTTCTATAAGAAAAACTTATAAGGATGAATTATAGTGTGATGTTTTCCTATGGATGGATGCCATGTATTATTGGGAAGACCTTGTCAATTTGACAAGAAACTAATTTATTAAGGAGAAAGGATCACCTATAAATTCCTAAAAGATGGTACACAGGTAGTATTACTACCTCTAATGAAATAAGGACAAGTGGAGGGCATGTTGTCCATAAAGGCATTTGTCAATGACATGAAGGAGGTTGGTTGTTCTTATACCTTGATAGAAATAAATTAAGGCAAAGAAGTGGTGAAAATTGTAGCAAAAGAAATAGAATTATTGGAAGCATATATAGATGTAATACCTAATGAGCTACTAGATGGTTTACCACTAAAAAGGGACATTTAGTATCATATTAACTTGATTCTAAGACCATCTCTACCCAATAAAGTAACATATAGGATTAGCCCAATATAACATGTAGAGTTGAACAAGTAAGTTACTGAGTTGGTGAGAAAGGGGGTGGTAAGGGAGAGCTTCAGACCTTATGCAACCCCAACATTTTTTACTCCAAAGAAAGATAGAGTATGGAAAATATGTGTGGATAGTAGAGAAATTAACAAGATTACTATCAATTATATATTTATTATAACCTATTTGGATGATATGATGGATGTTATTGCATGATCAAAGTATTTCATAAATATTGTTCTCAACAGTGGCTACTACTAGATCCAAATTCATGAAGGAGATGAATGGAGGATAACACTCAAGACTAGAGATGGCCTATATGAGTGGTAGGTGATGGCATTCGGATTATCTATTGCACTTATCAAATTCATGAGGATGATGAACATAGTGCTATAGGATTACATTAGTAAGTTTATAGTGGTTTATTTTGATGATATTTTGATATTTAGTAAGACTTAAAAAGAGAATTAAAACATTTGAGAATGGTGTTATAAGTGTTAAGGAAGGAGAAAATCTATTCAAATTTTATGTAGTGAAGGTTTATGAAAGATAGTTTGGTATTATTAGGATTTGTAGTTATTAAAGATGGTGTTAGAATGGATAAATAAAAGGTGAAGGCAATTGTTGAGTGGCCTATTCCAAATAGCATCATAGAGGAAAGACATTTTCATGGCTTGGAAATTTTTTATATAAATTTCATTAAAAATTTTAGTAATACTATTTAACCCATAACATAATGTATGAAAGGAAAAGAATTTGTGTTGACAAGGGAATCAACAAAAAGTTATGAGTTGTTAAAAATAAGATTATAAAAAAACCTATTTTAGAATTAATTGATTTTAAAAAAGTGTTTGAAGTGGATTATGATGCTTCACATGTGGGAATTGGTGTTGTGTTAAGCCAAGAAGGGAGGCCAATACCATACTTTAGTGAGAAGTTGAATGAGGTAAGAAAGAAGTAATCTACATATAATGTTGAGTTATATGCCATTTTACAAGCATTGAGACATTGGAGGCATTACTTGGTGTCTAAGGAGCTTATCATATACAATGATCATGAGGATTCAAAGTGAGAGAATACTTAAAAGAAGTTGAATAGTAGGCATGCAAAGTGAATGTCTTTCTTGTATGGATATGGTTTTTTGTTGAATAAAAAATCAAGAAAGTAGAATCAGTTAGCTAATGCTTTGAGTAGGAGACTGGGGTTGATAACTACTATGGTGAGCGCAACACTTAGATTTGAGTTTATTAATGAGTTATATGACACTGATCCATATTTTGGAAAGATATTTGAGTAGTACAAGAATACATTAACAAAATATGCATGTAATATTTAGGATGAGAACCTTATTAAATATGGGTATCTCTTCAAGGGAAGACTATTATGTATTACAATTGGGTCTTTGAGAGATAACATTATGAGAGAGCTACATAGTGGTGGTTTGGGTGGACATTTTGGTAAGGCTAAGACAAAAAAAATTGTAGAGGAGAAGCAGTTTTGAACAAAGATAAAAAAGGATGTGTCAATATATGTTTTAAGATGTAATATATGTCAAGTGGCTAAAGGACATGAAAAAAACATAGGATTGTACATGCCATTACCAATTTCAAGAGAACCATGGACATATTTAATTACAGATCTTGTGGTGGGATTACTAAACACATAGAGAGGTAATGACTCAATATTTTTTGTTGTAGAAAGATTTTCTAAGATGGATCATTTCATTGTATGTAAGAAAACCAATTATGCCACTAGAGTTTTGGAATTAATAT
>JARHVA010008989.1:135000-137500 GCA_037957365.1 Torreya grandis | reverse complement strand
CCATCACATCCAAGTTCATAGATGAGGTTGAGTTGGATGTTGTTCCATTGGACATATGTGGGATTATTTTGGGAATCCCATATATTTATGATAGAAAAGCAATCTTATATAGAGAGGAGAATAATTACTTACTTGTTAAGGATGGCATTGAATATATAGTTAGAGCACATCACATTAGAACAAGTCTTTCCTTGGTTACAACAGGGCAAATGAAAAGACTAGTTAATTCAAGAAAGACTTTTTGTCTCATATTGATTAAGTCTAAGGAAAAAGAATATTCTCAAGCTTTGGAAAAGTGTGATCTTAGACACAAGAATGAATTGGTTGAAATCATTTCTACTTATGATGATGTATTTCAGGATCCTAAGGGCTTACCTGCCAAAAGGGGAGTTCAACATGAAATTCAGCTATTGTAGGATTCTCCTCTCCCTAACATTGGCATGTACAGGTTATCAGTGGTGGAAAATGAGGAAATCAAGAAATAGGTAATGGATCTATTGGATAGAGGTATTATTCATCCAAGTTCATCTCCTGTTGGTTTTCCATTTATTTTGGTGCCAAATAAAGATGGCACTTAGCGAATGTGTGTTGATTTTCATGCTTTAAACAAAATTACTATTAATAATCATTACCCTCTTCCTCATATAGATGATTTGTTGGATCAATTAAAACATGTTATTTATTTCACTAAGATGGATTTGAGAAGTGGATATCATCAAGTAAGAATTAATGAAGGTGATGTATGTAAAATTGCCTTTAAGACAAAACAGGAATTGTTTGAATGGCTTGTTATGCCTTTCGAGTTGTGTAATGCCCCGGCTACATTCATGAGATTGATGAATGATGTTTTTAGATAGTTCCTTGATGATTTTGTTATAGTTTACTTAGATGATATATTGATTTTCAGCAAGTCATGGGAAGAGCATGTGATCCACATTAAGAAAGTCATGGATGCATTATGAAGGGAAAAACTTTATCTGAAAATGTCAAAATGTGAATTTGGCAAGACATCTTTGATATACTTGGGTTACATTATAGGACAAGGTAAATTGAAAATTGATCCTGAAAAAGTGGTAGTCATTGTTAATTGGCCTACACCCACTAACATAACTGAGGTTATGAGTTTTCTTGGTGTAGTACAGTTTTGGAGGAAGTTTATTGCTCAATTTTCATATATTGCATCACCTTTGCATTCTTTGAAAATTGTGAAATAGGTCTTTCAGTGGGGAGGCAAACATCAAAAATCCTTCGATACTTTGAAAGAAAAGATAAGTACTGCTCTGGTCTTGGCACTTCCTAATATACAACAACCATTTGAGATCGAGACAGATGCAAGTGAGTATGCTATGGGAGTTATTTTAATGCAAGGTAAGAAACCAATTTGTTATCATTCTGAAACCTTTACAAGTTCAGTAAGAAAATATCCAACTTATGATAAGGATTGTATGCATTGGTTTAAAGTGTTAAAAAATGGAAACATTACTTAATGGGCAAAGAAACAATAATACATACAAATCATTAGCCCTTACAGTATCTCCAATCACAAACTAAGCTACAATAGTCTAGACATTTTCATTGGATGGGTTTCTTACAATAATTTCATCTTGTGATCAAGTATAAAAAAGAAATTCAGAATAAGATTGCAGATATGTTATATAGGCCTCCTATGGTTGTTGCATCTATTCTTTTACCACATGTTTCTTTGTCTCATGAAAGTTATAAAGAACAATATGTGAATGATCTTGATTTTTAGGATGTTTATAAAGACTTGATGAGTAGTAGACAAGTAGAAGAATTGGACTATCATGTACACAATGAGATCTTTTGTATCATTTGGGTAAACTATGTATTCCTCAAAATGAGAGGGTGCACATGATTAGAGAAGCACATACTTCTCTTATTTATGGTCATTTTGGAGTTACTAAAATGGTTGCACATTTGAAAATGTATTGTTATTGGCCTCATATGCAGGAAAATGTTGCTAAATATATAAGGGGATGTACTCTTTGTGCCACAAGTAAACCTAGTAATAGGAAATTGGGACTTTACACTCCTCTACCTGTTCCTACTCACCCCTGGGAAAGTATATCTATGGATTTTGTGGGGTGATTTCCTATGACACAAAGAAAATATGAATATTTATATGTGGTTGTGGATAGATTTAGCAAAATGTGTGTTTTGATTCCTTGCACTAAGCAGATTACTAGCGAAGGCACTACATATTTGTTCTTTAAACATGTATGGGTTCATTTTGGTTTGCCTACTTCAATTATTTCTAATCAGGATTCTTGATTTATTGGGGAGTTTTGGTCAACTTTGTGGGGACTAATGGACACTAAATTAAAAAATAGCACTGCATTTCATCCACAAACCGATGAACAAATAGAGGTTGTGAACAACACTATGGTACATTTGCTTAGGGGTTATAGCAATAAAAATCCAAAGTTATGGGATGAACAATTGTGTTACATACAACATGCATATAACGAGGCACTTCATT
>JARHVA010008989.1:102500-130000 GCA_037957365.1 Torreya grandis | reverse complement strand
AAATCTTATTTAAAATAAGAGATGAAAATATGGTATATGATATAGTGATCAATTCTAAAATGTTATTTTTATGCAATCAAGAGATATGTTCATTTCTTCCAATAAACATTTCATCTTTTGGGACCTCCAATTTCAAATTTATAACTTCCAAAACATTTGGATAGGAAAATTATATATGTTCCTAAGATCATGACCTTCAAATCCACCTAGATATGCATTGTCTCAACTATTATGGCATGTATAAAAATTGACAACAAATGTTGTCAACATTCTAACCATAGTTGTTCCACCTCAAAAGCTTATTGGATGAAAATTATAATTTCCATTATAGGGTACCACTTACCTACATGAAATATTTTAGTAAGTAATTATAATTTAAAATTATATGTGTTATCTACAAAATCAATAAACATTGATAAACTTGAACACATTTATAATTGGGAACTCAACATAACTTGGAATATCAATCTAATGAAATAGTAGTATTTTCTCTTATACTGATATTAGAAATAATTTATTCATAGTTAAAATCACAAACCTTTCATAGATTGTTTTGCATTAGTTCCCCAATATTTGAGAAGTTAAATATATATTTTTTAAATATAAATTTGAATAGTGGAGTATCTTCTAATGTATTTCATATTATTCAAAAAACCATGTACATCTTAATTGTTTATAGGATATCATCAAATAAAATTTCTATTAACTACCACAGACTTAGTGAGATAGTCAATTTTCTCCCCATTTTTGATTGTGGAAGTTAATTTAATTTTTGTCTACACACAAGCACAAGTAGTATTATGTTCCCTCTTTATTATCCTCATCCCAAAAAATGAATTTACATTCCATACATTAAAAAATAAATTATTTTTTGATAATAATTATGATATATAATAAGAATTTATTACATATTGATTTATAATTTAATACTTTAAATATAAAAATTAAATCGTACCTAGTTGTACTAAATTAGATACATGGTGAAATTCATGTGATGATGTCAAATCTATAAGCTATAATTATAGTATAAAATGATGTGTGTTGATTAGACTTAGAGGTCTAAAATTCCATTCATCAACCCACTTTTATGACTCATACTTGTTCCAAAAAAATTCCATTCATGTAAAACAAAAACATGTCATGTGCCTTGTGTGAATTTTCCAAGTACCTATATTTTATTTATGGATAAAGTCAAAATCATTTGATTTTGTTAAAATCATATAATTCTCATAAATTTATTGGATTAAAAACCACTAAGAGAGGGGAGCGAATGAGTGTGAAAATATTTCATTCAATTCAATTCATCATTCTTTAATCATTCAAACTAACATAGAGATATAACAATGCATAGAAGAGCAACCATAAAGCATGAAGCAAGAACATAACACATGAACACCATAGATATGTGGTAAATCCTAATTGGGTATAAAAACAACTATCACACCACTTTGAATACTATCCTATTAGTAATTAAACAATCATTTAGTGAGGCACCAACCACATAAAGAACACCAACCCAACTAGTCCTTTAACAAGCTCCAACTTGTAAGGAGGATGAAAACACCTAAATGACTTTACACCAACCCAAACACTTAAATTAAACTTATACAATATCTAAAATACAAGGTATATCTAATTCCCTTCTTGACTATGTAGCAACCTGGTCAAGAAAAACTTGATCACTTTCACAACTTGTTGATTAAATAACTGATGGTGATTTCTCTTTCAAATCTATCTCTTATCTATCTAAATTACACTCTCTATCATAAAATTTTAATAATCATATTATGAATATACTGATGGTATATCACCTCATTCATATCACTTCAACCTTGTACCCCTCTCAAACAACCTTCTAGGCTTACTCGTTAAATATGCATCTTTTAGGCTCATTAGGTCAATTGACCTTATCACCTACATGCATAATATATGATGGATGTTCATGAATAATCCTATGAATATTTTCAATTTATACATGGCCTAAGTTTTATCTTCAAATGATCTCTTTTGTCTACTTATTTTTTATTCCTTTAACTAGTATAAATAGGCCAAATAGGCCTTGCTTTTATATCAAATACTTCCTCTTACCCATATTGTTCAGACAATAACCTTAACATAATTGGTTTAACTTTATAATGGGTTTAAACACATGTTTAAATCAATAAAAAATAATCACACAAGTTTATAATTACCTTTAAGGGCCAAAACCCTATTAGGCCCAATAGAGACCTAATGGAATTAGGTCTATCTTAAGCACACATTGCACTTCTGACCCCTTGGACTAATTTGAGACTTCATCAATGATTTAAAAAAATAAAAAACATATTAAATAAAACCATTATAATATTAAAATATGTACACACCACCTATAAGTTAAATAAACCACTTCAACCATGCTATTAGGCCTACTCGCCATTAGTCCTTTATACACAGGAAAAGTTTGTCTCTCATATCTATTGGACATCACCTAATAAGTTAAAATAACCCAAATTGATCAACTTTACAAGCTCACTCAAAATTGTACATAGGATCCAAAATATAGTCAAGAAATTTTGAATTTTAACAACTATAAAAGCACTTATCAAGAATAAAAACACATTAAAGTTAAATTTTTATATTAATATAACATCAAAATATTAAATATATACTTAAAATCTAAGCAAAACACCCTAGACTCATCTTTGCAATATGACCACTCAGAACTGCCTATAGCTCCAAACACACAGTCATGTAGAAGATCATATTTAGTAATTGAAAGGAAAATTTCATGAATTTTAATCCATATTAATATTTTTTATGAGACATATATATCAATACCTAATGTATATATATTGATCTCTAGTGTCAATCATTGGTATTATAGACCAATTTGTCAAGCTACTCTCTCATAATCCTCACATAGTCTGACAAGCCATTTTGGATTTCATGTTTCAACCTCTAAAAATATATTTAAATATTATATAAAGCATGAAAAAATCATATAAATACCAAAAAACTTAATTTTTTTTTAATTTTATACATTTCATTTTGTCATAGGGTCTCACACTCTTTTGCTTTACTTGGCAAACCTAGAATAATCATTTTTCCTTAAGACACAATCATGATGAACATGAATTATAAATCCTATTGGATCATAATAAATATATTATAGTTAATTTGGATTATACTAAATAAAAATTATAATAACTTCAAAAAAACATTTATAGATGTCTAATATCAAATGAGGAATATATAGACCAATATTTAAACCTTACTCCTTCACTATCTTCACTCACTCAGATAGGTCATCTTGAGAACACTTTTTTGAATTTATGTGAGAATATTAAAAAATTATAAACCAAGAGAACATTAAGAATTTTAAAAAAATAAATACCCCAAATAATTTAAATCCTTCCTAATCATTTGAAGCCAATCCCTAAACATATTCTCACTTTGACTAGTTTTTCTCACTATCTTGACTCTTAGTTAGTTTAGTGATAAGTTAAACTGGGTGAGAAAATTAGTTGACATAGGTGATATAAATTTTACAAAAACACCACATAAATCAATAATTATTATATACCTTCAACCTCCATTCATTTTGCAATCTTGAACTGGTCAATCTTGCTTATAACATTAAATTATTTAGAAACAAGGGCTTTTTTTATAGGTTTTGCCCATTGCCCTAACAAACCATTTCCACCTAGAGATTCCTGATTGAGTCCTATACCACCTCCAATCAACAAAATATCATTAATTATTCATTTTAGGAAATTTATAACAATATTTTCACCATTGGGTCAATATGAAGGTTTTGAGAGGGTTTTAGACTAGTTTACCTTCTTAACATTTATTCATACAACTCTATCCTCGAAACCACCTCTTAATAATTTTAAATAATTATTATGAACCTTTTTCATCTCTCCTAAAAATCTTAGGACACCATGCAAATTTTACACATGCTAATGAGCATCAAAATATCCTTCTTGGGCTCTCATCTTCATTATGCATGCATATGAGACCTTCAAACGTGTTTTCTTGATTTATCCTTCAAATTAGGACCTAAAAATTCATTAAAATTCTTTAATAAACCTATAACATGTCGAACCATGATCACATGAAATTTTGACATTTTGGGAACCCAACTTGAGCCCTCATTAGGCCATACAATGTCTTTATGCACATTAGGTCTTTAAACTACCAATTATGCTTTGTCCTTGGAAACACATGGAAACCTATTGAATTTTTCTCAAAAAATCATACACATGTCATATACCTTAATACCATTTTTACACAAGCTCACAAGCCTCCAAACGGATCAAGAATCCTCATCATGCTTTACATGATCTTAAGACAAAGTCTATGAGAAGACATCCAATGAAGCACTTACCCCTTTAGGTTACTCTAAGAGTCATGTGACTGAATCAAAAAATATCTCACATTATATTAACACTTAAATAAAAACATTAAATCTCAAAACATATCTATATCATCATCTTCAAACCTCTACAAACCATTTCCATGCTTAGAAACTAGGCCAACAAATAAACCTACTAGGTACCATACCCTTGGACACCTCCCTACCACTATAGATGCATTTTCCACATTATTCACATGTTTAAACACTTTATCATATGCTCTACCACTACTATTCACTCTTAGTCCTATGTTCATTCATCTCCTAGACCCATCATGCTCCTTCTTGTACTAGACTAGATATCCCATGCTCAAGCCTTCTCATCACTTCATGACATCATCCTACATCAAAGACCTATAATCATTCACTTCATCATTCCTCACCATGCATCAAAATACATTAAAATGGATCACCATACCTCATTCTTATTTTGACATCAATGATCATACACAAACATATGACATCAATGACAACTTGCAATAATCTCCCCCTTTGTCCTTGATGACAAACCATATTGATGCCAAACCAAAAATGAACTGATCCAACTTCTTCATCAATATGATATTTCTCCCCCTTTGAAATTAATGATAAATGGTCTATACAACTAGCACAATGTATTTTCACTTCAACTCGATAGTGCTTACTAGATAAACTTGACCAAATGCTTACCTTAGAATGATAAAACTATTATCTCTCAACTTAACTTTATGAGTCAACACCTTGAATTATGTCTATCATGACTCCAAACATATCCATAATCTCTTACCTTATATTTCATCATTTTCTCTTGAACTTACCTGAGCCCAGTCATCTCTTCATAGCTTACCCCTGATCCTTGAACCTGAACTTGATGACAACCTACTAAAATATTTCCCAAAGTAACACATGAGCTTCTCTTAACTTAGACTTATTATAAACCTTAGGATTTTAAAATTAGACCTAAATCTTGACAAATCTTCTTGATGACATAAGATAATCAATATCTACTCTTGTTTGATTTTCACTTAGGGTAACTATAGATGTTACTTGACTTAGAATTATTTCAAACAAGGTCAAAATCTCCTTCTTTGTCTTCATACTATGTGCATACTATAGATCTCCTTTTGACCAATCCAAATAGAATCTCACCTCACCTTATATTCATATCTATTTAAGTAGACAACTTCTTAAACATAGAGATACAAATTCCTCCCTAAGACCACGCTATCTTTTCAAGTTTACCCAACACATCATTGGCATGGATACACATGAACATCAATATTCTTTCTTGATATATAGTAACACCTAAATAAGGGACTCCTAACTTTGATAAAGCATCTTCTGGAAACCATATTAAATTTTATCTTTAAAATATCTACATATACTAGGCATGTCTATAAACAATAGCATTGTTCTAAAGAGCAATATTAGACATCTATACACATATATATTCATTGTCCATATGCCATATCAAAAGGATTATTCATGAAATAGTTTCTTTATTTTATTTTTCATAAGCCATAATGGCTCAAAATTAGTTTATAATGAATTCCACATGGCAATATGCTAATTAGGTCTATGAGAATTCAATCTTTGTGACATACCTCTGTCAAGAATGTCATGTTATATAAAACCTCCAAGCAAGAATATTCATATCAGTCTTGTACTTCACACACTTTTTCAAGGTCCTCATACACTATTCTCATGCATTATAGGATTCTAATGTTACCTTGACATTCATAAAAGAAAATTGAATCCCCATGGTAATGATTAAAAGCAATCAAATCTATAGTCATCTTACATTCACTATCTTTTCATTGTTTAATTATCCCATGAAATCTTGAAAACTTCATTCATACTAGTTATGTCAAAAGTTTCAAACACCTACATCATTATCCAAAGTTACCTTGTTCATCATTGACTATACCCATAAGATACAGTCATCTTCTTAGATCTTCATATCCTCATTGGTCTTTAGAACAATCTATAACTCATATGCTTTCTTAGAAATCCTCCATTGGATCTTGTCATCTCAAAATTTATATACTTAACAAACATACATGAAAAAAAAGGATATATGATCATACATTTATAGCTCATGAATGCTCAAACATACCTCAAATAGTTCTCATAAAAATACTCAAGCTTTTAACAAACCTCTTTCTCATCTATGATAGTTTCATAGACTCAACTCGACTCCTCTTTCTTGATGATCAACTCATCCTTCACTTTTAGACCTCTTTGTGATGATATAAATCACTTCATAACATTTTATTTCAAGGTTAAAACAAGATTATTACAACCTCAATCTTCATGAACACCTTAAAAATAGCTTGTCAAATCTCACTAGAACATTATACTAGCTTACATGCTTCTATGTTCATCATCATGCTTTAATAAACCTGGCAGGGTCTAGAATTTAGGTCTATGTCCAAACCTAAACCAAATAATACCTTCCTTATACCATGCCAACTAAACAAGTAGACCACCTTAGAATGTCTCTGATTCAAACACCTTCTTGTCATGAAACATCTTCTGATATTCAATAGCCATCCACCAAGCTTTTTTCTTCCATAATTTGATAAACATATTGATATTACAACTCACCTTCACAAGCCTAGCCATTTTGTGCTTCTCAGATCACCTTCAAGATATCAAGCCTCCTCTAAAGGACCTACTTTGATACCAATTTTTTTAAGCATAACCACTAAGGGGGGTGGGGGTGTGGTGGAGGGGTGAATAAATGTGATAATATTTCATTCAATTCCATTCATCATTATTTAACCATTCAAACTAGCATATAGATATAACAATGCATAAAAGAGTAATCAAATAAGCATGAAGCAAGAAAATAAAACATGAACACCATAGATATGTGGGAAACCATAATTATGGATAAAACCCATTGTCACACCACTTGGAATACTTTCCTATAAGCAATGAAACAATCATTTAGTGAGGCACCAACTCCACAAGTAGCACTGACCTCCCACTAATTAGGCACCAACCCAACTAGTCCTTTAGCAAGATCCAAATTGAAAAGAGGCTCCAAACCCCTAATTAACTTGAAACTAACCAAACCAATTCAAGGAAACTTCTACAAGCTCCAACCTACAAGGTAGCTCCAACTCCCTTCTTGATTAAGAACCAACCCACCCAAGATAAGCTTGATCACCTTCATAATAACTTGTTGCTCAAACAACTAATGGTGACTTCTTATTCAAATCTCTATCTCTCTCTCTTATCTATCTACATTCCACTCTATATAATACACCTAAAATAATCATATAATGAATCTATTTATGGTCTCTCACCTCATTCAATTCATTTTAACCTTTTATCCCTCTCAAACAAGCTTACATGCTTACTCACTCAACATGCCTCTTCTTATCTCGTTAGGTCAATTGACCTTATCACCTACTTGAAAAACATATGATGGATGTTCATGAATAATCCTTTTCCCCTTATTTAATGTCTACATGACCTACCTCTTCTCCTCAAATGAGTAATTTTATCTACATATTTTCTTATTCATCTAACTAGCACAAATAGGCCAAATAGTCCTTACTTTTATATCAAACACTTCTTTTTACCCATATTGGTCAGCCAATATCCTTAACACACTTGGTTTACCCTTGGAATGGGTAATAACACAAATTTAAAAAAAATAAAAAATCATCACATAAGTTAGTCATTACCTTTAAGAGCCAAAACCCTATTAGGCTTAATAGAGACCTAATGGAATTAGGTCTGTCTTAAGCACACATTACACTTATTACCCCTTAGACCAATTTGAGTCTTCACCAATGATTTAATTTTTAAAAAAAAAATAATATATACCAATTCTAATATTTACATAGGTCCACATCACCTGTAATTCAAATTCACCACTTGAACCATGTTATTAGTCCCACTTGCCATTAGCCCTTTATACACAGGGAACATTTATCTCTCATATCTAAAGAATACATCCAAATTTTACAAAAAAAATAATTAAAAAATAAAATAATATATACTCCATTTCCTCATGATCACCACCATGTCAATTGGACATCACCAAATAGGTCAAAAGACCCCAAACTGATCAACTTTACAAGTTCACTTGGAAATGTACATAGGCTCCAAAATATAGTCAAGAAATTTTAAATCTTAAAAAATGTACATGAACATTTAATGAATTTAAAAAAAATTAACCTTTGAGACTTATATAACATCATTATATTTAATATATTCTTAAAATATGAGAAAAACACCCCAAACTCATCTCTGTAATATGACCACTCAGAACTGCCTGTACCTCTAAAAACATAATCATGTAAACATTAATTTTTAATACTTGTAAATAAAATTTAATAATTATAATCCATATTAATATTTTATATTATACCTATATATCATTACCCAATAGATATATAACAAAATATAGTGTCAATCGTTGGTCTTATAGACCAATTTGTCATGCTACTCTCTCACAGTCCTCACATAGTCTGACAAGCCATTTTAGATTTCATGTTTCAACCTCTAAAAATATATTTAAATATTATATAAAAAATTAAAAAAATAATATAAATACCCAAAAACATAATCAATTTCATTGGATACATTGGCTTTTTTCATAGGGTCTCACACTCTTCACTTCACTTGGCAAACTTGGAATAATCATTCTACCTTAAGACACAATAATATTTAACATGACTTATAACTCCTGTAGGATCACAATAAAGATATTATAAATAATTTGGATGATACTTAGTCAATATTATAACAAAATAAAACACAAATTTATAGAGGTATAATAGAAAATGAGGAATATATAGAACAATATCTGAACCTTACTCCAATATCTTCACTCACTTAGATAGGTCATCGTGAGAATAGTTTCTTGAATATATGTAATGATCTTGATTATTAAATATATGCAAAAATACCCTTAAGGTAGGGAAACACCATATAATACTCCTTTAGGAAGGAATAACTCCACAATGTCTCTTTGAGGGGATAACCTCCAATATCCTCTTACAATAGAATACTCAATGCTTACTTGATTCATTTACCATGATATTCATCTCCTATATATATACATCTATCTAACCCATGGATGGGTAACCTCCTAATCCAATGTAGGCTGACCATTACCCAATGTAATACTTCCACAAGCTACTTTATTATCCTAATATATTTTACCCATATAACTAAGGGGATGTGTGCCACATGTCGGCATCTCCATCAACCCATATATCATATCCCTAGGTACATAACATTACTTCCCTACTTGACATGTTTCGTCTCCAAAACATAGGAAGAAACCAAATAATGAGTGTGCTTCAAATCATTGCACACTTGTCTCCAATCTCGATCATCTACCCATCCATATGTGATCTTGGCAGGTGATAGCTCTCCAAGATTGTTTCCAAGTTCCCTTGTGCTCCTCTAATTTTGTTCATAATCATAATTAGAATGCCTTGGTGTCCTAGCATAATTACTCCTCTTTTTATTCCATGTACCATATTCTGTTGCACTTCTCTAATTCCAATCATGACCATAGTAGGTATTCTTCCATGCATAGTCATAATGATTTCCCCATTCATTCCATGTGCCATAGTATTTTTTCTTTGGATTCCATGCATATCCATAATGATTGGAAATTTTATTTCCTGTATAGACAAAATGATTGTTATTATGACACTTCCTCACCTAGTTCCATGATTGTTTCCTCTCATGATGATGTGGGTGTCTATATACCTCAACATTTTCCAATACATTTACCTTATCCACCTTTTCTTCTACCTCTTCCACCTTTTCCTTATTTTTATCTTGAGTAGATGAAGTGGTCATTTTTAGTGTGTCTTTATCTATATCATCTGAATCTTCATCATGTTCATCACCTATTTCCATCTCATCCTCATGATTTACCTGGATTGTTATTGGTGCCTTTTTCACTATGATATCTTGTAAAGTGATCTTATTTTTCTTGTACCAAAACTTCATGAACTTTTTCTAAACATTAATATTCATTGTTCCCAAAGTCTCTAACCATAGATATCTAAGAACTATAAATATATCATCCATATCCAAAGCATAAAAATCTGAAAGCAAGACATATTTTTCCATACTAAGCTTTAGATCTTCTAACATTGAAATATTCTTACCATGTACTTGAACCTCTTTTATATTCTTTGCTTGAACATGTAGATGCTTGGACACATTCATGTTGATGAATTTATACTTACTAGTAGGGTTTATGGACACAATAACCCTTTTCTTTTGAATGCATCCATGAAATTGAAAAATTGACTCAGATTTCTTTGGAGCCAAATAATTTGAACTTTTATCATCCAATTCTTCTTCTTCTTCTTCTTCTTATTCTTCTTCTTCTTCTTCTTCTTCTTTTATTGCTTCTTCTACTTCTTCTTCTTGTTCTTCTGCTGATTCTTCTATTTCTTCTTCTTCTTTTTCTGCTTCTTCTTCTTCTACTACTTTTTCTACACCCTCTTTTTCATTTATATCCCATCGATCTAGGAAGGTTTTCTCCATTACTTCCCATGAAGAATATTGTTGTGCAAAGCTCAATTCATTAGTCCACCAATGTTTTGCAAGCCCAGACAAGGAAAAACATAATTCTATTTTCCATAAAAAAATTTAGTATTATTATCCTTAAAATTGAGCCACAATTCTCAGCATCAACATCATCTTCCCCTAAAAATTTTTTCAACTCCATGATCCACAAAAAAAATTAAGGTTCATGAAACCCTAAAATGTCAAAACTGACCCATAAAATTGCAACAAATCACTCCAAACAAATCAAAAAAATTTGCATTTTTTATTGTGCTTCTCTTATATCTTCTTACATCTCCAATAAAAATTTTGAATAAAAATTCCCTGTATTTCAGAAGATATAGCGAAATTATTCTAAAACCTAAAATAGAAATAACTCCCTCAAAACGAATAAAAAAATCTCATTTTTTTTACTATGACTTATTTTAAGTATTATCCATATCCAATAAAAATTTTGTCAAAAAATTTGAAACCAATCAAAAGTTATTGATGATTCAAAAAAAACTAGGGTTTCGCTCCACAAATGGCCCAAATCGAAGCTCTGATACCACTTGTAATGATCTTGATTATTAAATATATGTAGAAATACCCTTAAGGTAAGGAAACACCATATAATACTCCTTTAGGAAGGAATAACTCCACAATGTCTCTTCGAGGGGACAACCTCCAATATCCTCTTACAATAGAAGACTCAATGCTTACTTGATTCATTTACCATGATATTCATCTCCTATATATATACATCTATCTAACCCATGGATGGGTAACCTCCTAATCCAATGTAGTCCAACCATTACCCAATGTAATACTTCCACAAGTTACTCTATTATCCTAATATATTGTACCCATATAACTAAGGGGATGTGTGCCACATGTCGGCATCTTCATCAACCCATATATCTTATCCCTAGGTACATAACAATATATGTGAGCATATTAAAAATTTATAAACTAAAGTAACATGATTTATATGTATTAAATAAATACCCCAAATAATTTAATCCATTCCTAACCATCTGAAACCACTTCCTAAACACATTCTTACTTTGATAAGTTTTTCTCACTCTCTTCACTCTTAGCCAATTTAGTGATAGGTCAACTTGGGTGAGAAATTTAATTTACAAAAAGGCTATAAATTATCAAAAAATCACCATGGACATCAATAATGAGTCTTTACCTTCAACTTGCATCAATTTTTTAATCTTGATGTGGTCAATCCAACCTGTAACATCAAATTATTTAGAAATAAAGGTTTTTTTATATAGGTTATATTCACTACCCTGACAAATCAATACCACCTAAAATCAAAAAAAAATCCTTAACTATTCATTATAGGCACTTTTTAACAATATTTTTATGATCGAGTCAATATGAGGGTTTTGAGAGGGTTTTAGACTAGTTTATCTTCTTAACATTTGTTCATATAACTCTATCCTTGAAACCACTTCCTAATTCTTGGAAATAATTATTATGACCCTTTTCCATCTCTCACAAAATTATTATTACACCATAAAAATTTTACATGTGCCAATGAGCATCAAAAAATCCTTCTCAAGCTCTCATCTCTTCATTCTACATGCACAAGAAACCTTCAAATGTGTTTTCTTACTTTCCCCTTCAACTCAGGGCCTAGAACTTCAAAAACATTCTTGAATCAATATAAATAAACCTTCACCATCATTTTTTATACCAATATTATATGTATATATTTTAGAAGCTTTCTTTGTCCCTTGATGCAACCCTCTTATTGAAATTTGGCTTTTGAAAATTAGAACTCAAATGTTTCGATTGCTGAAACTTACTCACCTTATTGATGCTTCAACCTAGAACAAAGACTCTTTATCTTTTTTTGTTATATATTTTGATAAAAGCAATTAGTTGTATCAAAAATCTTGTTACTAATATTAGTACCTATGGAAATTCTCCTAAACTCTCCCAGAAGGGTAAAATCTACATAACTTATGTAAGGCCCACTGTTTCCTACAAACTTTAGATATGTGCTCCATATAACAAAATCAGATTGATTCATTACAATAAAATATTTTTTCATGAATTGATATGCAAAACCATACCTTTTTAATCTTTAGTTTATATATGTATATTTTATTTTCTCCAAAGTGTGCACAGTGTTGTAATGAAGGGCCTCCAAATAAACCATGAGGTTCCCATCAAAATGGTTTTTGACTTCTAAAAGAATTCCTCTATGCATCCTATGAAGGATCAGAAGTGTGTAAATTGATTCCAAATGTGTGATATGAAAAATTTCCATATATTTTTAAAATCCTAGAAGCAAATGACTAAACACCATAATAACATATTCAAAAAAAAAAAAAAATTAACATGATGTTTACCTTGATTATGTCTAGAAATATTACCTAGATCCCTTGTTTGAATGTGTAAGAATATTCAATAAATTTGGTCTATGGGTTATCTTAAATCAAAAAAAAATCCATGATGTAAGTAATATTATCCCCCCCTTAAATTTAATAAGAATTTCTTTCCTCAATTTGTGATTATTTCCACATGAATACAACCCATCACAAATCAAATACATCATGCCAAAAATAGGAACTAAAAATAAAATAAGGAAACTATTGTTTCTATATTAATTGTACCATATATTACACATGGAATATTAATGCATGAATTTTCATTTTATTCCATAACTTGAATAATTATTCTCTCTATCCACATATCAAATTTGAAGCCAACTAGAATGCTATGATTTTACTTACCTAGTTTCTGATATGCTCCCTTGCCATTATCAAATAGGAGGTGGCATACTTTTATTTCTTGCATTTGACCCATTAGTTACAAATTATTATCCTTTTCATCAATCACAACATTATCTTTATGTTCATCTATAGTCAATTTCAGCTTCCTTCTTATCCAATTGCATTGGATGATGAAATTATTTGTAATAGTGGTATTGTCTTAAAGACTCCACATTTTATATATCTCAAAATATCACTAGGATGCCCCACCCTTTTGTAAAAATAATTCTCAACTTTAGGGAAAGGGTCTATGTGTATTTCACTACAAATCATAACTTTCACTTTTTTCTTGTGCTTATCGTACTTGCCATGATGACCAAAATATTAAAAGGATGTAGTGTAAACTAAATATATGTCATGATAATATCTTTCATATTTTGATTTTAATTATAATAATGATCAAAATTAGTACCACTTTATTCATTTATGAGGTTAAACAAACTAACCTTTTATGGTCCTTGGTGGATTAAATAATCAATCACTTCAACTTGCAAACAATAAATTATTTTCCTTAACACATCCTTCTAAATTTCCCAAACATTATGTACATTTAAAGCTATTTGTTTCCTAAAATATTAATTTTAATGACCCATGAAACAAATATTTTTCTTAATTTTATGTAGGTGATGTTTTACTTGAGTGATTATCATCTTATCTTTCTTATCCCTTTTCGACCAATCATCACAAAAAAATTGAGTCCTCATTACAACCTTTAAACTTATCTATAATGTGGTAAGTTTCATTTCAACAACATGAACCACTTCAAATTTTTGTAACAAGTGTCTCAAACAAACACCTAGATCCCGTACTCTTAAAAATCTTTGAACTCTTTCATCCTTCTTATGTTGCTTTCCAAAATGACAACATTTTTGGAATAATAAAGTGTGAAGCATCAAATCTCTACTGTTATGATTACTTTCATGCCATAAGCTATATTCATGAATATAATCAACTTTATTACCATTAGTTTTTTATTTACAAGCTTTTTCAAGATGAAAACCAACATTATTATCCCATGAGGAACTTTTCTAATGTTCATGTCCCTGAATAAGGTCATTCTAAAACTCCTCCTCATAAACTACTTGATTCAAAGCATTCCTTTAATTTTTATAGGAATTATCTAAATGTTTATCTTCATTTGTTGATACTTATGATACCACAACACAATCAACTTGATGACACAAAATATTTTTCTCGCCTTCACATGTGAAAATATCCTGTAAATCATCCTTAAGTAGTATGGATTAAATATTTTGAATATTTATGGGTGAGTTTTGAATAAGAAAAACTTTCTTACTTATGCATTCAATAATTGATACTTCATCCTTGACTTCATTAAGAGGATTATTTTTTTGATCTGTAATCTCAAAATTCATTAAGTTATCAAATTTCATACCTCTTAACTCCATGGTATATTTGTCTAAGTTTTGTTTCCTTTCACTTTCTTATAAATATGAATTTTTGTTATGATCCAATATCATAATAGATTCCCTAACCTTTTGTCATTCTAATGTATCCAACACCTCTTTTGGTTATATGGTCTTATTTTATATATCCTTTGATTCCTTTTCTATCTTCACCTCTTTTTTATCTAACATATGTGACTTGTCTCCCAAATTTATTTTTAACATAATGGAAGTTTATTTCCCTTGAGTTCATTTTTGATATCATCCTTTTTTTGAGATGTTTTAACTTGAACTAGATTTTGTATTCTATCCTAAAATGTTTGAAGTGAATTTATCATTTTATCTTGGTTCCTCTACATTTCCATCATTTTATTTTTAATAGTTTCTTCATTTTTCCCATCTTTTAATAATCTCAAGAATCCTCTCATGATAAAATATTCAATGTACCCTATAAGATAGAAATATCATGGCTCTCATACCACTATCGTGTCCCCAAAAGAGATATTTTGTAAAAATACTTATACTATAAAAATTCACATTAACATAGGAATCATAACATTAATTTTCAAACACTCTCCAAATAATTTGTAAAAATACAAAGAGATACTTGAATAAAATTAATAATATCTTCATAAGTAGAACCAAAATTTGACAATTTTTACACAAAAACTTACTAATATTTTCCTATTAATGAAATATGGTTTATAAACATGTAATATTATTTTATGATATAAAAATATCCATCCACACAACTCTAAAAATATGAAATCCAAAGATCCACACATTTACAACAAATAGGCTACTACCAGTGCCCTAGATTTGATAATTTTAGTACTAAATTACTTCAGACTTCCTACAGATCTGAAAGGTGGAATCTTAGAAATTTATATATAAAAAAATAATAATATACAATTATTATAAATTTAACCAAAACAATATAAAAAATATGAAAATCAAAACACACCAAAAGACACCTAAAAATATACAAACAACTCACCAAAATATGCATAAATAACACCAATCATCTCCAATGTAATCTCTAGATGAGATCACCTTTGGGAATAAAATGGGATACATCTTATGTCTTTGAAATAAATGGCTTTTCATCCATTAATATCCTCATATGAGGGTTTTCATACTCAAATACAAAATTGAACTGTAAAGTCCAAGAATTTGTTGAAATGATAAAAGATATCACAAAATGAAATCATAACATATTAATACCCAAGTGAGCCCAATATGGGCGACAAAATCCCAACTCATTGCTTTTGGGAGATGACATGAGTTACATAAATCAACTATTTTACATCTTTATCCACTTTCCATAATTCACTTAGGTCTTGCCTTTTTCATATTTTGTTTCTACTCCTGAACTTTCCTAAATTTGACCCACTTATCTTGAGGATAAGAATACAATAATAAAATAGGAAGTTTACTTGGAAACCCATCATTATCCTCTTCTATAAATCCACACCCCAATTAATAAAGGTCTTTAGAAACTCATAATTATGCTCTCTTAAAAACCCACACCCCACTTTAGCTAATAAAATAATTAGTAATAATATTTAATTGATAACTTGGCCCTTATTATAAAAAATAAGAAATAATGAATATTTTGGGTTAAAATAATCAATATTAAATGAATTTATTTTCCCTTCTTATTTTATAAACACAAATTTGATGTTATAATGAGCATTTTCTCCACAAGAATACATTAATTAAAAAAGGGACATCACATTATACTGTATTTAGGGATCAAGATATCATGAGATAAATTATAATTTTTTGAGATCACATTCTATTATGAATCACTATTGGATCCATTGCTAAATTTATCTATGTTATGTAATTTTCATTTTATATTTTTTCATTGTCAATATTTCTAAAATATCATTATGGGATGTAAAAAATATATAGCTAATTAGTATTACACTAGTTAATAACCTTAAAACATGCCCCAAAAACATTCCATCCCATGTCACAATTCATGAAATAGGAGTGATGAATAAAAGGAACACAAAACTCATAAGTCATGTTTTTATTTTTCAACAATTGACAAAGACATTGGGGGTAATCTGAAAATTAGATAACTAGTTGCCATCATATTTAAGATATGCCTTCCTAACTCTGTATATTTATTTTTTCCCTTGTGTGATTGTGTAATAGTTAAATTAGATGCATTCATTTTGAGCAACATATATCCACATCACACCAATGATTAGATTACCAAGAGACATTAAAATGAGAGACTAACATAATGGAGGTTTGGAGATTGCAACCTCTACTCATGTTCTAGATTAGGTATGGGCATGACAACCCTATAATTAACATTTATAAAAATATTAAATACTTAATTAAAAATAATTCATATATGATACTTAACATTATTAAAATTTCCAAATGCACCCACCCCTTTTCTCAAATTACAATCTATATTTAATATTTGATCTTATATTTACCTATTAAAAAAAGGAATCCACATGAAATTATGTGGAATTGACATAAGTTAAAACTGATTTAGAATCATAATTTTCATTTTACCCCTTAGCACCCATATTTTGATGTTGTACTTTACACATTGGAAAGGCAGAGCTTGCTTGTCATCATTTATTGCCAATTCTCTTTCAATTTTAGATTTCTAAGAACTTATAAGTCATATTTTTTACATAGTAAATGTGAAAAAATGCTTTTTTTACACACTAAATGTATCAATTAGACATGTTCCATATGTATTGAATAATAAAATAGTGAAGACTTATATTGATTGAGAGGTATTAAAAGTTTTGAGAGAGAAGAAAGCCACATTCCTAGTCAACAATGCAAATGGGTTTTTATTTTCTAGCAGCTTTATGTTTCTCATAAAAACTTTATTTAAATAACACATTAAACAAACTTCTATATTTTAAATACTCATTAAAACTCATTACAAAAAATAAGTTTAATCGAATGCAAAAAATAAATATCCACAAAATGGATTTATTATAATAGTAAAAGTTAGTCGAGTCATATTTTTGATTTATTAATCACTCACTATTCTGTATATGTCATTGGTCATTGATGATTCAATGCAATTTTGTTAGAAAAATTCAAACCCTGTGGTTGTCTCCAAGAATCTTGTACCATGTATCAACAAAAGGATAATATGAATGTATTCATTCTCCAACTTCAAATGATAAAAATCAATCAAGTATGAAATAGAGAACTCATTATAATAAATAAACACATATAAACATAAATATATAAATAATTAATAAAATAATTATCATTTAAAATTAATTTAAAATATACAGTTAATTCAACTTAAATATCAAATGATAAAATGAAAATATAAATACTAATTACTTTATAACTCCTATCCAAATTAAATTTAAAAAAATTATAAATAAATAATTATTAAAAAAATTCAAAGTATTTCAATAATTAACAAAGTGGAGGCTATAAAACACATCCTCCTACTTAGCTCGTGACTCTATTCACCTTGTATAATCATCAACTTTATTAAATAGAATATTAAGATGCTAATTTTCTTTTATTACTACTACTTGTTGTATTGATATTTTATCCTCATAACTCATTAAAAATGACTAATTTTTTTCTTGTTTTTAGATTTTTTAAACATAACTATATATCTGATGATATTTACAAGGCCATTTTTAATGTATCCATGTCATTATGATATGCCTTAACCAAATTGCACATTTATGTTTATGTTTGATGTGTCCATGCGGCCCATAAAAATGGTTAACTTTCCTTGCTTAAGGCTTTGTTAACATCCATTAAGATGGAGCTAAGAAAAATGGTAATGGTTTAGGTAAATGAAAATAGTTAAGCCAAATGTTAGGGGTTAAATAAAATTAACTATTAAGCTTAGTTGGACATAAGATGTGCACTAACTAATTTTAAAAAAAAAATTATACCCATTACATGCATGTTTTTCCCCTATTCCATTTCTAATTTTCTATTACTCTCTTCATTTTATATTACTATTTTCATTTTCAACCTTTGAATGATCTTATTGGTCATTAATTGATTCCATAAGCATGTATTACATTCACAGGAGCATCCTAGAGAAAGCATTTACAATACATGTTGGTTACCTATAATGAATTACATTATCTACATTGTTGAATCTCAAAACCTGTATAGCATAATATCAGTTTAATATCTCATAAGGGCACAACTATTACATTTATGTATGAGAAACCCATGAAATATATAACATATTTTAAGGTAATACAAATAAATTACAACTTTAGGACATAATTTTAGTTTGTAAAATTTCAAGACTATTAATAAGAAAATTAGGTTTATTTATTCTAATGCACAACTTATAACTCTACTCACAAAAAATGCTTATACATATTCAGTTAGATTCTTTAAATTTGAGATATATCTCCCAATTAATCTAACTACATATCTTTGGTAAGAATAGTGACATATAGTTTGAATTTTTTTAGTCTAAATGACATTCTAATTATTATTTTAAAATATGGGAATGGTGAATAAGTTTTGATAGTTGTACTTAAGGAGACTAGTTTAACTATAATATGGGTCACTTAACATAGGAATGACTGAAGGATAAATTTTGGATGTAAACCCTGTGCTAATGTGTCTTTGTGATCACAATAGTAAATTGAATTGTTAGTTAGAACATGGTTCATTAATAAAGGTTATTGGCTATGATATATTCTACCAAAATTTGATTCTTATTAATTGCATAATAATTCCACATAAAATTAATATTAGTATAAGAATAGGATTATTACATAAGTGAATATTTATAACACCTTAACACATACAAAAATAATTTAATCAAAATGGGTTATTATGAAACCATAATGAAAATAACATGATGGCATGGTAATGAGGAATAACTTATTAAACTTAGTAATGTTTACATAATGCTCTTTAGTTTCAAATTGTCTCATCCTCCCAACCTTGTACCTAAAGGAAATGCAAATCAATTTAGTGATATTGGAAAATGTAAAATAATTGAGTACTATATTATGTGGTTTAATATCTACAGAAGATAATACTACTCACTACACTTCTAATTGTCCTTTTCAATTCCACTTTCAAAAACACCCACTTCATTAGTTATATAGTTGTATTTACAAATCATTACAAAATATCCACAAGTAAAAATAAATTAACCAAGAATAAAGTGATTTATCAAAACACCATTCTATATTTAATGGATGTGAAATAAAAGCTTAAAACTAAGAGCAATATGAGAAAAAAACAAAGAAATTGTATTGACATTAGGATTTATACTATCTAGGATGTTTGATAAGATTATTGAAAACAAAATTTTACTATCCTTAATATTTGAAAAAATCATCACATCTATATTTAAATTTTCCTTTGAGATGAAGATATATCATTCAATTCTAAAATTTCATCATTTCTACACAAATTTGCAATTTTTTAACTATCCATAATGTGTGACAAAAATCATCACTTACATATTTTAATGTTCCTTTGAGATAAAGATACATCATGCAAATCTGAAATTTCATCATTCCTTCATTGATATGAGGAAAAAAAAATTACTATCATTAATGTGTGAAAAAATCATCTTATTTGTATTTTAATGTTCCTTTGAGCTACAGATGCATCATGAAATTCTGAAATTTCATCATTCCTACATAGATATGCAATACCTAGTTTAATGATTCAAGGATGTAGATCTTAGAGAAGTAATGAATATAACATTAAAAGTACTTACAATGTCAAGTTTTAATAAGTATTGTCAATGAATGAATTTTTTTTTATGATCTTATAAAAATTCAAATGAAACTAGTTGGCTTGATTAATTTACATACATAAAAATAATTGCTTATAAAATCAGATAAAGATATGTAGTTGGAAAATTAAAATAACTAAAAACTACATAACAGACTATGTTATATGTCACAAACAAACAAGTTGCCACTAACTCCAAAAACAAATTTAAAGGAATCATTCTTTTATATTGGTGTGTCTTACTTTTGAATGGAAAGTCTCCCTTGAGAATCAAGAATACTCTACTTTTTTGTTTGAGTTGTAACAACACATCTAAAAATTTATCTTTAATACTATAGCGAGCATATCTATTTTTGGGATTATTTTCAAACAATATCTATGTTTCACATTGCCTTAGGATATTATGATTAAACTTTGTACATCTATTTTTTTATCATCATAATTAAATGTTAGAAGTGATATTAATATTTCTTCTTAAATTTGGTTAAGATAATAATGGATGAAAATCACAATTGATGATAAGGATTACATCATTACCAAGGGCTTACATTGGTAATCAATTCCTTCATATAAAGTTATTAAGGATGTGCTTTGTATCTAGGATCTAATCACTTAGCACGTAAATCTTGGAAGTTTCACTTAGCATATTTTGTAGAATCCATAATTTGGGCTTAATTATCTTATTGTTGAACCCATTAACAGTGCCAAATGGCTATATTCTAGTTTTTTTTATAAATTTTATATAACCATCAAAAAATAAATTGACAACATTATTAACAGATAACTTAACTTTGAAATAAAATCATGCATGCTAAATATGGCACGTGCCATTCTCTACAAAGAAGTTATTAAATGGTCCTTATGATTTTATAAGTTGTTACATTATATCATTTGAGGACAACATATATATTAATATTTTTTCTATTTTTTACTATTTTTCATACAATCACATATGTTTATCATTGTCCCTTGTTTGTCAATGATAATTCTTTATTAATGTTGTTTGTTTATGAATGTTAATTTTTTATCAATGCCGCTTGTTTATGTATAAATTAATAAGTCTACTTTTTTTTTAGATTTTTCACTTCATAGATGGCATCTAAGTAGAAGATATGTTTATCTATTATAGTGAAACTAACATTTTCTAGGTAGTTTTCTTCCAATGAATTAGAATGGAGTGAGGTGAAGTGCAATGTAGGCAATGATAATGATATTATTTCTTAGATATAAAAAGGTCATACAAAATACTTTCTGAGTGGTTAATGCAAGAGATTGGGGTATAAAACTACTTTATATATAAATTATATTTCATTCCATCATGTGCCATATGACTTGAAAAAAGTACTATTGATATATCTCTCTAAAATATAATTTGAGTATGGTGTCTTGTAATATTTTTTTTAAAATACGAATTGGACCTTTTTTTTTATTTTAAATTATGTATATTTTATATAAATATTGGTGTACATATGGATCCAAGGATTATAGGTCTAAATATGATGTGTATTCTAGCATTAAAAACATTGCGAAGATTGCTATTGGAAGCTAACCTGGTTATAAGCATTTACATCATGGATGCCAATGTCATTTTTTTAATCTACAAGTTGATTAAGATGTAAGATCAAGATTTGATTATGTATAAAAAACATGGGCCATACATATTTTAGTGTAATTTTGATCCATGGGAAAGATACTAACGAATATAAGGGAGTCATTCTAGACATTGGCTCCATACATTAGTGCTAAATTAAAGGATTGGGTGGACAGATTGTTGTTGTTAGGTATGACCCATGAAATTATTAACTAAAAAGATTGGGACATGGTCCATGAAAAATCATGTTATTCAAAGGTTAGATAGAGAGGGATGATTTCATGACTACATATGACATGAAATATTTAGGGAATGATGAAATCAATAAAATATAAATTTGAGCCTAATGATGTAGATAGTGTTAGAACATTTATCACTAAAAATATTTAAAAATTATTTGTGTCTAAATAATTTTAAAAATATAAACATAAAGGCAACCCTTTCTCTTAGGCCTTTAGTTTACTCAAAAATGTGAGTGGATTCTGAAGTTTTCACTCAATATTATAATTTTAATGGATTCCATGAATGAGACATATGCGTAGAAGGTACTGGTGGATCCTCAACTTTGAATATTCACACTTATTATCATATAATACTTATGTTTGTGTTTTATGATTAAATTCATGTTGTAGATGCTTATCATATTTGATAATAGCCATAATGGACTTCTCATTGCATGGTTGTTGATTTTGAGGGATATTGTTTTGAAACTAACATCATGGATGTGGAAACAAGTGGTTAGTGTAAATTTTCATATGTTAGAATGGAAACCAAGTGCTTCATGGTGGACAATGATCATGTTCAAATTATTATTTTTAGGTAAGTTTAGCCCATGTATAATACAAATATTCCTTGTAGTTTTTTAAAACAATAATTTATTTACTATTTATTTACATTTAATTTGTCATTATGAGTCCACTAAAGTGTTTTAGTGCAAGTTTTACCTTTGCAATTGGCACTGAAGAGAGTGTGGCTAAAAAATTGATTGCAAAGGTGGTTGATGGTGAAATAATCAAGATAATATTTAGAAGCCTAATTGAAATAATGCACAAGTCTCATATTAAATGGACAATGATTTGTGATACGAACCTATTCATGGAAAAATATCCATCTCAAGAATCATTCATCAACTACTATAAATATAAATGGTTCCATCATATTGTCATGTGGTAAATATGTTTGCATAAATTTCCCCATGAAGGGTAAGAGACAAATACTTCCATATAAGTATATCATGTTGATCTGAAACACATGTTTTTATATGAAATTAGGGTTTCTTCCCATTTAAGAGTGGATTAGTATATCAATTTCATCTAAATCACATATTTTTAAATGAAATCAGAGTTTCTTCTAATGTTATTATAAATGAAAATATTTTCAGTGATGGGGATGACCCCAATCATCCATAGATTCATAGGATCTATGGATTGATAGACAAGACACTTCTCACTCTTCGAGTTGATGGGATAAGTATTCATGTACTTGATAATATTTTTGAAGATGGTTGTAATAGGTTTTTATCAAGGTCAATTTTTAATACCGATGAGGTGAATCATCCACATGCCCAACCTTTCTAATATGTAGAATATGATTATGAGACTAGTATATGACATTCAAGAGATTTTGTGGAGAATATTTTAATATGTAGGTATGCACAACTGGAAAATGAACAAGCCCATTTCCATTTGAAACATAAAGTGCAATCAAATCATGTTATGTTTTAGAATGATTTGGATAGAGTAGCTACAAAATATGTAAACCAACAATAGTTTCTATGAATAGTGATATTTATACCTTGAACTAAAGTTGTTTAGGTATCCATTTTATCTAATGATATGTTATATGATATAAAATATTGAATCCCTTTAAATTTCAATTTTGGACATATGAAAAAACATAAAAAATGATGTAAATATAGAAATGTGTATATAGTCACAACTGATTTCATCATGTGGTTATTTTTTGAAAGTGTTTATGGCTCATACCTTCAGACAAATAATGTTTTATCCATCTAAAAATCATGCTTTGTTAGAAATATTTATTTATCTTTTCTAAGTATTTATATTTGAGTAATGGGAAGTAAAATTAAGAAAATTATTTTAGTTAACCAATTCAGCACACATGATGTTAGTAAAAATTTTAAATTTCACATTCTTGTGAGACATTCATATTCATATTTTATAGATTTCACAAGCTATAATCGCACACACACACACGCACACACACCCACACACACACACACACACACACGAGTTCATAGTAAAGGAAGATTACATATATGTAAAAGTCAACAACTGGTGTGAAATGAAACATAATAAATGAATTCATTACCTATGATTATTGTTATCATCATTGGAGTTAGGCAAAATTGATGTGGTGGGAGTTATTGTTGGGAATGTCGTGCATTGGAGTGTAAAATTTGTCTGAAATCTAATATCTTCCTCATAAGTTTTATTTTGTCTTAAATGATTAGAATTCTCTAATTCCAAATAAATATCCCTAGTTCTTGCAACAACATCATAGACTCTTAGTGATAAATTTTGATCCTAAAGCCACATATGAGCCTATTATTTTTATTTCCTTACACATTCAATACAAATATTTAACTCATTATTCTCATTTTCAAAGATGATATGGTTTTATTTATTCCTTGAATGCTTTCCTTTAGGTTCTCCTACATATATTTGATAACATTTTCCCATTTCTCCTATACATACAAACTACTCTCCAAATGCCTGAGTTCACAATCTCAAAGGTCCTCATCCACCTTTGCATTTATTTTTTCAATACTTATATATTGGTCCACAAAATTATTTGTTGGGCATATTGGAATCTATAGAGAATCAAAACTATAAATATTTAGTAATTATATGTCACTAAAAAAAACACATGTAGTTCTATGAAGGGATGTCACCCAGATTCTAATTATTGGCATCACAATCTGTACTCAAAATATCAATCAATTTCCTCCTACTAGGTTCATTGGCTCCTTTCCTTTCATTTAATATTTATTTTTGTCCATTACTGAACAAACACAAACATTGTAATCTGATGATATGTAGGTTTATTGATTCCTTTTTTTTAATTAGATGTAGAGAAATGACATATGTAGAAATATGGATAATAGTAGAAAAGGGAATTATATAGACAAACAAGATGCAAAACATTATATAGGATATAATAAAGGGTGTTATTTTTTGTGTGTCTATGTGTAGATTTATGTTTTAAAATAATGTCAATACTTGATCTATGTATACCATTATAAATAATGTAAAGGTTGTGAGTTTTCCCTTACCTCCAATAAAGTGGATAAACATCCTTACAACTTTGATACTGTGGTTTTATAAACTTACAATGTGATTTCATATCAAGATAACATGGTAAAATGAGGACATACAAATTTTATATTATCAAGTGAGTAGGGGTCCTCTATCATGATCACTTTTGATTATTATTTCACTTTATAATAATGTATTTTCATTCGGATTCATACTAAGAATTTCAATCTCTTGTAACATAACTCAGCACATTAGGGTTCAAGATGTTCCATTACATTTCATTATGATCCATATAGACATGGCACTTGTAGATAATACATTCCATGTGGCATTGAAATTGTAAAAGGCATGTGATAAATTCAAATCTACTTAAAGAAAACTCAACTATGTCAATGAAATTCATTGTTCCTTATATCTCATACTTTATACCCCTTCACCCAAAGTTACTAAAAGGAGAGGATAAATGTTTCTAACATATTTTTCATTTTGTACGATCCTTTTTATATGATAACCTTTATGAAATTCTTTTAGGAAGGACAAAATTGAGTAAAATATCAACTTGCTTATTTTACATAAAATTTACTTGTCTCACATGTATGAAAATCTAACTAAAGCATAAATAGAAGGACATGGATCAATTTGAATTTATTTATATATAACAAGTGTGTGAAAAAAATATAGATTGGATAAAGTAATCAACTGAAATCCATTGCAATACTTTTTATATCTAGAGCATGGCTAAATTGGATCTGCTGAACCTAATTAAATGAGAACTTAACACAAAAATAAATAAATGAGAGGGTTCCAAATATATTAGTAAAATAATACTATGCAATAACCCTATCTAGGTTTAAATACATGAAACAAAGTTAATCTAGTGTTATAAAATCATATAACACAATCTGGGATGGTTAAAGTAAACAAAATAATCATGATATCATAGTATGCAAATGGGGCCTATATAACCTAAGGTGGAAGATGAAAACAAAATAAAACCTTTTAGTTATTACAAATTTAAGTATAGATTTAATATAGACAAGGAGTTATACATTAAAAAAGTATTACCTTGTGTAATATCTATCTATCAAATGAAATAACAAAATTTAGAGATACTTACCTTTGATCAAACCTGTTGATTCTAAATCTCCCCCTTGATTAATGGTTTTTTATATATATTTTTATGGATTTTTAAGGATAAAACTATATAAATAAGGTCTATTTTAAAATACTCCTACTTTGCATCCAAGACATCCTGAAAGATAAGCTATCTTCCCTCCAAGGCAAACCCTAAGCAATGACTCCTTTAAATTTAATTGTAACATAATTATGAATTATAGTGATGAGAGAAATGAATGTTACTCTATATTGGATTGAAATTAAGATCATAATTATATAAATGGATAGGTTTTAAACCTTTAGGATTTTTAGCTATAAAAGTCAACGAATGGGACTCTTTTTGAAAAAAGTTATTGTTAATTCAATATATATATTAAAAAGTTATCATTAGTCCTTGAACTATATCAACTAGGTCAAATTAGTTCTATAATGTGTGATAAAACTTTCATACAAAATTAAACCAACCTGACTTACAAGGAATAATGGGCAACATGGTCGACCAAGCCGACTTTGTAGGAAAAGTGACCAATCTAATTAAGGACTATTGAAAATGAAGATTTATTAGGAGATCATGAAATTAAATGTGTTGAAACAAGTAGTATATATGTAACTTAAATTATAAAAAACTATATGTACCCATACACACACACACACACACAC
>JARHVA010008989.1:60000-95000 GCA_037957365.1 Torreya grandis | reverse complement strand
ATGAAAATTATTTAAAAAATATGAGTTAAATGTGTTTTAATTTTTTTTTTAATAACTTATGTGTAACCTAATGGGGTTTTAGAAAGTTTTACACCATAATAATCTATTGAGATTCATACAAGGATTCTATATTATTTTACTAACTTGAGTTATGAAATGAAGATGTAAAGTGGATATTGAGTTGTTAAGCACATTATCTTACTATTGAGTATTATGACATGCACAATCTAATCCAAATGTTTCAATGAAATATGAAATCTTCAAGGGTTCCACCCTCTCTAGTCACCAGCTATAAACTAGATAACATAATGGCTCGTCTATATAAAAAGGTGTATTTGTTCCATGTCATTTTATCTATAATTTATATGTGTTACTTTCATATTGTCATCCTACATAAGGATTAATTTATACATATTTTATTTAAATTTTACATGAGGTAAATTTTAACATGTGATTTACACTCAAGATCATTCTTCATAGGTAAAATCAAGTACAACAATCTTCTTTTTACTATAGTACTTTTACTTTGTTTCATTACAAAAATAAATTGGAGGAGGGCATGGAAAGGGGGGCAGAATGTAGACACTAAAATTAATATTTAATGCTAAAATAATGCATTTTTGACCACTCCTTATGCACACCTAATCTATGCTCAATTCATAGTTTTAAAATGTTATTACTCTAAATTTATATACAGATGAACATGTATATTAAGATAATTCGATACTAAATATTATTATTATTTATTCCAAGTAGTCTAGACTCATTTTCTATTAATTCATAACTTTCATTTGATTATATTTTCTCCTTAGACAAAATCACTCCATTAAGACAATCTTGCATGCTAGTTATGTTTGAATCCACTAGTTTCATCTTTCCACCGAATACTAGTTGATTTCCCAAATTCAAACTCATTCTAATGGGTCATTATGTATGTTTCAAAATACCAATTCAAAGAAATCCCAAAAGGTCCACTATATTAGCAAATTTTATACTTATTTGCTCATTAGAGAGAAAAAGAGGCTTCTATTATTGCAAACCCCAGATATTATCTAACTACAGAATGAGAGGAATCTACATATTCTTTCCAATATTAAGTCCATACAGTGAAAAATCCCTAAGCTAGATCTAATTACAATAGTAAGGTCAAAATTCATTTGTTCAAGCATAGAATCACACCAAGATTGCACTAGCATATAATATTTCACAAGTATTGTACACACACACACATTAGTATGGGAGAACAACAAGGAGATTAATCCCTCTTTGGAGTATTAGTATATAGGCAACACTCAACATAGGGTGTTGAGGTCAAGCATAACCCCAACCCCTTGCCATTTACCTCAATTTAACTATTTTTTTCCTTCTTATCATTGAGATAGGGTTAGAGTGAATATGAAGACACACAATGGCTTTCATAGTAAAATAAAGGTATCCTATGTAGGACCTACAAGTTAATTTACATCTATCAAAATTTATAAAGAGATCAAAAAAACTAAAGGATGAAATTGCACTCTACAAACAATAATGCATGCTGACTAATTCCAAACAACATGACCTTATCCCAGAATAATGTGAAGCCCTATTCCTAATTCACAACTCCACTCAACCTCACAATCATTCTCACATTCACTGTTGTAATCCTATATATCCAAGTTTTAGCTAAGTTATTTATTTCTTAATACTTTCCTCTTTTAGTATGTTTTCAAAAATAGTAAGTTCAAATTAGTTAAGGGGATTATTTTATATCTTATGTATTTTGATTTACTTGTTTGTTTGTCTTAATTAGATTAAACATATAATCCAATTTTTTATCAAACACTTTGTTTGATACTTTTCTACAATCTTCTACCTCATCTCCTCTGAAAATGGAGGTGTGAATGCATCCTTTAATTTTAGTTCAGATGTAGTACTACTAATAGGCATTACTATATTATCCCAAGAGCCTAGCAAAGAACAAATCAAATAGGTACACCTCTCTTCATCATCTTTTTTAACTTCAATAGAAAAAAATTACTTACTATATTGTTGAAGGTATTGAGATGATTTGAAATCAAATCACTATCATTCATTCGCAACAAATACAACTTATTTCATAGGGAAAGTTTGCTCACTAGAGACTTTACATGATAAACACTCAATAAGTGTGCACTTAACTTAGAAAGTCCTACAAAAATGGTGTGCAACTGAAAAAAAGGGAAAAAAATAAATAAATAAATAAAATTGACATAAAACCTTAACATAACAAATTTTTACTTGTTCAATAAAAAAATAACTAATTGTATTTTTACTATATTAAAAAATATAAATAAAAAAGAACATACTTATTATTAAAATTAAATATAAATCAAAATTAAAAATCACATTAACTTCAAATACATGATATTTTATGGCTCGATATTTGTTATTCATCATGTAGAACAACACTAAGTGTTAAAACTAATAATCTTCCCTTAAAAACATAATAATGCAAAAGCACTGTGCAGTCGGTTATATTGACCTTGAAAAAAAAAAAAAAAAAACTTCAAAAAGTATCAGCGCTTGTTTTCCCTTCCTTGTCACAACCGAAAAAAAAAATCTTTCCTTAAAAAAGCTGATTCATGTGTTTTTTTTTTTGTTGTTTTTTTTTTTTTTTTTTTTTTAAATTAGTCTATGAAAATTAGAATAACCAACTGGGAAATTGTCAGTACAGTCAATCGTTATTAAAACAAATATAATAAAACAAATCAAAATCTAATAATTTTTAAAGAATAGTGGAAAATTGATTCAATTTTAACCAAACAAAAATTAGGAGAACATATAATAATCGCATACGATAACTATAATTATTAGTTTAGTTTTTACCATGTGCTTTAGAGTGTAATCACTGGCAGTGAAATGGCAATTTGATTAAAAATTTGTAAACAATGGCAGTGTCAATACAGTGCAATGTTATATATATATAACAAAATAAAATTTTAAAATTAATCAAAATCAAAAGTTAATCAATTTGATGTGTACTTTTTAATTTTTTGATTTGATGGATAGTTATTTTTTACCATCTTCACCTTAAAAAAATAAAAATATAAATTATTATATATAATATTTATAAAATAATATATAATATATAAAAAAAAAATTTACATTTCTATTACTATTTTTTCAACTTTTTATTTTAATTATAACTCACTCATAATAAAATAATAATAATCTCTTATAAATTAATCTTTATATAACAATCTCTATATATTATTAGTTGGATATACATTAATTAATTAATATAAAACATTAATTTTTAATATGTTATAAAAGTAAAATTAAAATTTATAAATATAAAAAAATATTTATACATTCTCAATTTAATTAAAAAAGTGAATAATAGTTAAATAAATTTTAAATAAAATCAAATCATAAGAAACAAACATAATTTACTGTCAAGTTAAATTTTCAATTTTCGTTTTACCCTTTAAAATTAGATGAAATCTTTAAATCATATGAAACAAACATAATTTACTACTAAATTAAATTTCCAGTTTCTATTTTACCCCTTACAACTAAATAGAAAAAAAATTATTTATAATTTTTCATTACAAAATAGATATTATTTTAAAAAAAAAAAAAAAACCTACTCAATATCATCCAGTTGCCAATTCTCTTTCACAACACAACTCTATATAACTTTCAAAATAGTGACAAATCCAAACTTTAAATAATGAACTTTCTACACTTTACCATATAAATTTTCATTTCCAAAAAGTATATAAAATTTCATTTTCATTAAATAGTAAATATGTCAACATCAGATATATTTAATAATTAAATGTAATCACCAAAATTATATTGGGAGAGACTGACTTAAAATTTACTAATAAAATTATTTTATTTATAAATATTTAACTATAAATTTATAAATAAATTTGGTAGATTATATATTTCTCAATGTTTATCATTAAATCAAAAAACTTCATTAAATTAATCGAAAAAAAAAAGAGGGGGAATGGCATTCATATATATACACTCATACTCTAGTGTTGTAATAACTGGCAGTGGGTGGGTTGATTTGTAGCGGCCCTTAATCCTAATTTATTTGGATCTGAAAGAATATGTTCTTAGAAATTCAAATCCACTAGAAGATGTGCGTCTGTTTTTCTGAAAGATGTAAAAGGTATTGACAAATCTGATTGTGAGTTATATTTTCTGAACTAAAAATAAATATTTAAATCATTTAATTTGTATTTATGGATGGTATAATTTTTTTTTTTAATTAATTTATAGATATAGGATTGTATTAATATAATAAATTATTTTATTTTTTAAATTTATGGTATATATTGATGTATGACACAATTATGTTTTGATTTACGTTAATTTTTGCATTATAAATTTAAATTTAAATTTTTTATAGGAAATCATCATTAAAGATATATGGAAAGTGTTTATATCATATTTAGATCACATTTTGTATCATATATTACATCAAGGCTCATGTTTCTTTGTTATTGATAAGGTCATCAACTTTGGTCAAATTGTCTTTTTCACTTTCTAACACAATTTATATCAAGAAAATTAGATGATGTAAATTTATGCTAGAGAAAAATATAATTGCATGTCGTTGATGCAAACATTGATGCAATATGCACCACGAAAAAGGAATTTTCTAAATTAGAAAAAATTTATCTTTCCAAATTTAGTTTGAACAATAATAGTAAAAATTGAGTTTTTGACACAATTTCATTTGCAAATTAATATAAATATAATAGTGAATTGATGCTCAATTTTCTACTTATAATAGATTAATAGTTTTTATAAATGTGTATAATTAAATTTAAATTTAGGAAAATAAGGTGACCCATTTTTTGACAGTTTTTTTTCCATTAACATAATGTGCCCCACACAATTTTTTGTGTGCCCTTTATTTTCATTTTATAGAAGGTATATTGAAGGGAGGACCCAAAAAGAGTCACTCCTATTCACACTCTCATCATTGACATGAGTAATTATCATTATGTGTGCACTTGCCTTCTCTAGCACAACGTTGAGATTGGGATCCTCTTATACTCTATAAATATTTCACTCCTTAGAAAAATTTCCCCCAAAATTAATATAAATGAAATAAAAATATAATTGAAAAACATATAAATTCAATGAACAATGAAAACACTAATTAGAATTACATATTTGAGGGAGATGGTCTATTAAATATTGGTTGAGGAAAAGTGGATGGCCAAGATTCTCCTACCACTACCATTAATCTCTTTATTATAGTTATTTAAATACTCATTTTATATATATATATATTTATTTATTTATATTTTATTATTCAATCATATAGACTTTTACTTATTTCTTAATTTTTAATATTTTAATCTAATTTATTATATTAAAATGAATTTTTATATTAAATAATTAATTTAACTTAATGTTTCACATTTTTTAAAATAATATAATTATATTTCATCTCACACATATATAATATAATTTTAAAATTTTCATTTTAACTCTAATGCCAAATATATTAAATGAAGTTGAAAGATATTTTATCAGTACTTGCTTGGTATTATTGTAAGGACCTCGAAAAAATTAATTTCAATTGACTATCATTGACAGCCAATAGAAACCTGCTTCTGGTTAAAAATCAAAATGAATTTCTAATCTTTACAAAAAGATATCAATTATTTATTAAATTTCCAAGTTATCATTAAACTCTGAATAATCTGAGCTAACTGCAACCAATAAAAACCCTGCTTATTTTGTGGGAAAATCCCAACCCTTGGTCGGGCTCCGATGTTTTAGTGCATAAGGACAACTCCCATAGAAGGCCACCTGTGCCCTTGGATGTAGCAGTGTGGTAAGCAAACCGCATGAAATGATAGGGGCTTCTGAGGACAAGATAATTTGGATAATTTCAAAGGTTTGAGTAGAAAGAAAACAATTTGAGTTAGGCTATGCGATGGATCTCTCGTACACCTGACGACAGACTGACCAACCATTTCTAGGCATCATCCCATTTTGAAGGGGCTGGTTTCGAAAGCAACGCTAGAACTGCTCTAGGATGAAATGACCTCAAAGCTGTTAAAACCGTTAGTGTTGCCATTACCATTGGCATTATCAGGCCTATGTTCATAGGCTTAGCTAATATGCATACCTATAATATTATTGGCTATCCAGCTAGCTATCATGTTTTTAATCAATTTATGGATTTTAATATACTCTTCATAGAAGGTGCCTTGCAGGTGAGAGCCGAGGATGATGTTTTATAATATTCTATTTAGATAATTGTTTAAGCAATTTATGTAAAAGATAACTGTATATAGAAGCAAGCTCATATATAGAATCAAGCTCATATGCATCGTTTAATGCATATCTATGTCCCCATCAAATGCTTTGGAAAAGCAGCTCAGAAAGGTATGAAAAACACCCTTTATGTTGTAGTTACATCTTGATGGGGCAGACATGTTCCTATGGATACGGGTTCCAATTTTGTTAGACTTACAATGCAGGGTCGAACCGTAGCAATTATATAGCACTAGTACTATGCATGTATCTTGGCAGTTGTTACAATTATTTTCTTAGTTATTTAAGTCCTATCAGAATAAACATTTACTTTTACGCTATTCAATACTTCTTAGAATATATTTGGGTAACTGCTGATTATAGTTTTTTCTGCCTATCATTTTCTCATATTTTATATTACTTACTGAAAGTAAGTTAGAATCATTTTAAAACTTTCAATAGCGATTAACATATGTTATTTGTGCCCTTGAGTATTTGTCAAATTATGTTTTTTTCTGAAATTAATTTTAATCTCCTTATTCATTTGAGATGTGTATTGAATTCATTTTAAAGCACAACAAGCATATTGGTGACCAATGAATATAGCTATGATTGCTTTGATAGCTCTAAAAATTAAATTGAAGCACTGGCATCTGTTTAATGAATATGGGTATTTTTTAAATGGTGTTTAGTCATCTATGACATCATAATACTCTTTGAAATTTTTAGCTTTCTATAAATTATTTTCTACCAGCGACTTTAAAATCAGTAACAATCATTTAATCTTCAGATAATGTTGTCTGAAGCCACCTTTTTAGATATTATTGTAAATTTTCTTATCTCCATGTTCACAATTTGATTATGCAACACAATAAGCTAAATTCCCTGTTTTCTTCATATTTGTTTATATAATTTTTTTTGCCCTATAGTTTTTGTTAATGTATGCATCACATGACACTTGTAACTATCACATCTGGTGAGATATATCTTTCTGTTATGATTTCGACATATGAGCTACAATATACCTCCATTGTAAAATTTAATATATATATATATATATATATATTCTTACAAGCAAATACTAAAATCACAATGCTTATTTTTTTATGTTTATTTTAAACTAAAACATAAAAATATTTAATTATTTTGAAGGCTTCATTTAAAATTTAAATAATAAATATATAAATGAATTTTATAATAAAATAAATAAATATAAATTAAGTTGACTCTCTATCATTGATTGCCAATTATCTTTCACAACTTGAATATCTTTCAAAATCTTAGAGGAAGCCAAACTTTTCTTAATAGTCTCCAATTGTTTTTTTTTTTTTTTCTTTTATCGAAAAGGCAAATATTTATTTTTTAAAACAGATTTCTTTTATCCATTGTGGAAGCATCCATTTAAATGTTATAACATTCCGTGGATCATGTGCAAATCTTTCTTATTTTTTCTCCCGTATATTAAAATTTTCAAAATTTCATTAAAGCCGGTCTTCTCTGATAAACTTTCTAAACCGCACACTAAATTTTCCTTTTCAAAACAATTTTACTTTGTCCAACGTAGGAAACTTCTTCTAAAAGAGCACAGTACTACGAGGAAACTCTTATACATCCGTGACCAAGTATTTTGCATTGCTTTGTACATCAATGTGTATCTCAATTCTTGGGAGTTCACTTTGTTCTTATATCGTCAGTATAATTTGGATTTTCAAATATGTGCTTGTGGAATTCGAGGTATGTCTTGAGTGCTGATATGTTTCAAGATTACGATCATATATATATATATATATATATATAAAATTAAGTTTGGTGTTATAATTTATATTATATATATTTTTATCATATGTGATAATATAAATATTATTATGTATTTATTATGTTGTTTGATAATATATTTTTAATTTTTATATTTGTTTGACGTGAAATTTATAAGTTTAATATTTTCAATTATATGTTTCAATTATAGATTGACACATATACATGTCGTATGTAGGGCATTCTACATGATTTTTAAAATAATTGGGATGTTCTCTGATATTTTGAGATAGATTATATGGGCCATAATAAACATGATTAGTAAATTTATCACATTGAGATTATTCACAGATGGATTATGGCATTTTTATATCACTTCAAGGTACAAATGGACTAAATTTGGATTATAAACTTTGTTCATGTAGAAAACTTTATATTTCTATGTTGAGTATTAATGGTGGATGACAGTATTATCTAAGCATATAACACTTAATATTAGTCTGCAGTGGCTTTTTTGAAGTTTCAATCTATATAGGAATGTGTGTCAATGTTTGAAATTTATATGCAAATTTGTTTCAAAGGTTTCCCAAAAGAGTTTTGATGATATTTATATTGGAGCACTTGGGGTTTTTGTTACTCTCAACTTCTACCATTTCTATTTCTCTAATGGGAGTTAATTAATTTTATACTTCTCAATTCATGGATTTAGTAGTTACAACTCCTTTGGGCATAATTAAGCTATGACATTCTCTAAATGAGTTTAACAATAGGTAACTTCATTTCTCTTGGAGCAAGTAGAGTATAGCTATCAAATTTATTCTTTTATCCATTTAATTTATAATTTTAAATTCTATACTAAAATGGGGGCATTTTTAGACACTTAAATTTGGTAATAAATACTTGAAAACATCAATTTTGACATATCCTAACATACTTACACTTGTGCGTAGATATATGACTCTTGTGCTTTCTACTCACTTTTTGTCTTGGCCAACCTAATTTACCATCGCATATATTCAATATCACCACAATATATGAAAGAATACTCCATAATCCTAAGTAGACTACCATCATATTCCAGATCACTAATTCACCCTACCATGATAGGGCTGGCAATAGTTAGATAAATATAATTTGCCACAAATATTTACCTCTTTTGACAGCATCCAAAAATACTTAGTGGCTAATTTTCAAGTTGGGATGTCTCCATAAGGTTAGCATAGACATGTTTAATATGTCAATCAGTTTGATAAATATTAAAGAGTCATATATAAATAAAAATAAGTCCTAAGGTCATACCCAATAACTAACTAGATCACTATTTGGTATTTACATTGATAAATCCATTGACACTCTCTTTAGACATTATAAAAAGGACATACACATCTAAAACCACTCAAAGGAGTTGACCTAGAGCCAAGTATGAATACAAAATACATGTCAACGTTGCATATTGTCAAGTGTCCAAAGCAAAGTATTGCATCATAATCTAGCATGACCATGATGGTGCACACACAACCATATGTAGGATAGTTCTATGTATGGTTTGAGTGCTCTTTAGAGAATTGGAATGCAGTTGTCCCTTAATCACCCAAAAGGAGTTATTGGGGTTATTTATCTAATATATATAACATTTTTCCATGTCAATATTATATCACAATGTTGGGAAATTAGTGTTTCATGGTAATATTTAATGATTACGAAATTCATAATGTAATAAAGTGAGTTATTTGGTCATTAAGCCAACTCACATAGATAGGAGTTACTAGAGTGATTATAAGAATAAATGTGATGAGTGATATTTTGAATGAGAGATATTAGGAGATATTGGATATGCTTTGACTCCTCTTTTATAGGAGAAAAATAATGTATAAATATCCCTCTCTAGTTTGAATAAAGTGTCCTAAATGAATTAAATAATAGAACAAGATCATTAGTGTGTATTTTATTTATTGTGTAATAATATTATTTCTTATGTTTAGCTTTGATAACCTATACCAAATATAATATTTGGTATAGAGCCATCTATAGTATTTTCTGTGAATAATTTGAGAGTCCTAGAGGGTCTTGAGTTATGTTTAGATAATTTTATGAGTGTTTAATAGGTAATAGCATGCCATTCAGTTATTGATAGCTTCGTCTCTTTCCACATGAGTTATTTTTTCAAAAGGGGATAACTCCACATTCTTCAATTCACCTACAAATCTATACATTCTTCCATGCATCTTGAAGCACAAATAATCATTGAATCCTGATAGCTCATAAATGCATTGTTATATTTTACAATGGTCAATCCTTCCAAGATTGATTTATCATCTTGGTTTGAATTTCTTTTAACCATTTTCAATTGTGGACTCATATTATTTGGAGACTCAACCTCGATGACCTATTTGTGTTGGATCAGTGTTGGAAATTTACTCAAATCACCCACTCTGAACATCATTATAGTTCAAAGCTGGTCCATTCACACTTGCATTGCTTTGGATATAATGTCACTCACCTTCTCATGCAATTTTTTATGGATTAATTACTTATGTTTTGTTATTTTCAAAGTCATTAATAAATTGTAGTGTAAATTGTATTTTTTTATCATCTTGTCAAAGTTAAGATTCAACAAAGAAATTGTCTATGCCTATGGTCATTTTGTGTTGTAAAAATATCAAAAGAAAAAAGTAAATAAACACATTATTGCTTGTAGGTGACATCCATTTTGTGGAGAAGATTTCTCTTTTAACATGAAGTTGGTCCTCAAAGCCTTATTTGATAAGTAAGTAGACAAAATTGAAGGATGGAGGAAATGGAGGTTAGAAGCTATAGAGAGACCTCTCATCATTTGTTAATGATGGGGCCACACATTGTATTAGTGGCACTATTCTCTACACTAAATTGACTAAAGTTTTGGGTATCTTTTAGTGGTGGTGGAATTTACCTTTGCCATTTATGATTGAGTGGAAAAAATCATCTATAGAGACTATATACGAAGACAAGGAGGACTTAATGCTAAAATATTTATGTTTTTGCATTTTATTTTATGTGGTGTGTTGAATAATTCCGTATTTTATTAACATGTTATGAAAAAATCATATTGTAAAAGAAGATTATTTTTGGAGGGAACAATAAGATAAAAGTAATCTTACTAAGGATTGTTCTAGGGTTTGTGGATCTTAATAATTTAGAATTCAGTTTAGAAAAGTGGTTAGTGAACCAAGGAATTCAAATCAAGAATTGATGGAGTTGTCCTTGATTTAAGAAAGTTTTTGAAGAAAAGTTTCTGTAAAATATGATTTTTCTTATCATGCTCACATCAAGAGGAGGAATGATATTAAATTAGTGTTTCATGGTAATATTTAATAATTATAAATTTCATAATGTAATAAAGAGATTTATTTGGTTGTTAAACCAACTCATGTAGATGGGATTTTTTAGAGTGTTTATAGAGATAAGTGTGATGAGTGATATTTGGAATGAAAGAGATATTAGGGGAATAGACATGCTTTGACTCCTCTTCTACAGGAGCAAAATAATGTATAAATATACCTCTCTAGTTTAAATAAAGTGTCCCAAATGAATTAAATAATATAACAATATAATTAGTGTATATTTGATTTATTGTGTAGTAATATTATTTCTTTTGTTTATCTTTGATAACTTGTGCCAAATATAATATGCAAGCGAAACTAAGGATTCAAAACAAGGAGAAGAAAATAAAGGTTTATCACATGGGACCAAGGAAAATAGGAACATACAAAAATAATCTATAGGTGTAGGTGAAACAATTTGAGACAATAGGAACATGCATATTCAACATGTAAAATCTCATCAGATATTGGATGGTCCTAGTTATCATAGGGTTTTGAGCTTCTTTGGTAATGTCTATGCCATATTTGAGTTTATATTTATCAATCTGAATAGTTGCATAACTAATACAAATATTTTTAGAGACTATTGGACATGAAGTGAGAAACATAAATAATAAAATCAACTAAGTGAATCCCTCCATTTACTTTTTCAAGTTCAAGTCTTCTAGGTGTGATATCAATCTTTGTTTTATATTTAAAATTTTAATGGTATATGCCCTAGTTTACATAATATGAATTTTGATGGTTTTATCTTATTTAGATTCAATTAATCACAAAATAAATAAAATAGTTATATCTAATAAATATATTTTGAGATATAAATTTCAAAAATTCACCCCACATCAAAAAAGGTAGGCATATATCATATACTAAAGTTTTCATGACGTTGTTTTGTATCAAGAATATGAAAAATAGATCATATCCTTTTTTGATATTGAAATCAAAGTCAAAGAAAATGTAGACACATAAAACTAGCCACATGCCATTTATTTAGTAGTAATTTATATTGATTTAGTATTTTTTCAATGTATGGGTAATTCGGTCCAAATTAGGCAATATGGGACCTCTTTTTTGGCTTCAAGCTTATACGATTTTCCTTATTTGTGCCTTATCTTATCTTGTCCTGTAGGACCCATTTAAGTCAAATGCACCCATGTCCCCCTCACTCAGCATAAGTGTTAATAGGGTTATGTTTGATTAAAAATGTCACTTAAATACATAGAAAAATCCTATCCTCCATTTAGAGATCTAGAAATCATCATATAAATTATCATTATTTCAACTAGCCTTGTAAATTATGGATCAATGTTTGAACCCTTTTTAAATTTATCTATGTTATCTAATGGGTTATATTCCAATAGTGTAGATGATGGTAAAAGTTTATTGCCACACCATCTACCAATTTACAAAACCACCTAAAAGGGTTGAGGATGAGTTTGAGTGCCAGGGAAATTTGGCACAATGGATATCCCTTGGTCGTTGGCACTAACTTGGAGAAGGTATAATTATTTTTCTACCAATAAAAACACTCTAAGGGGCCTATATATATCCACCTTTAATCATTTATTTGTCTATTATATATTTTTCCATTATCAATATTTATATTATCTTTGTGGGAAATTAAAAAATAAATAACTCATTAGTCCTATACTTGTTACTAACCTGAACACATGCAACAAAAACATTCCACATACATCTTCAGATATCACATCACAATGTGTGAAATAGGAGTAAGGAAGTGAAGGAACACAAAACTTAGAAGTCATATTTTTAATTTTTGAGACTAAATAGGAGCATTAGGAGTGGTCTTGAAATTAGTTTCCAATCACCTCCATATTTAAGATATAACTACCTACACACACATAATAGATTTGATTATTAATTATATATTATAAACTTAATTACAAATAATGCATATGTCATACTACATAAACTTTATTAAAATTTCCAAATGCACCAACAACTTTTTACAAATCACAATCTATATTTCATATGCTATCTTTTATTTATATTTTAAAATAAATGTCATTTTATAAATTAATAAATATTTTTGTTTTTGATGAATATACATATATTTATGTGTAGTAATTTTTAATTGGTAAATATGAAAATCATTTTTTACAATAGAAAGATGTGATTTGATGGCATTGCTATCAAATTAAATCAAATAAAGTGACATAAGTTGCTCTGAGTTCAAACCCTGCTAAGGACAAATAGTATGTTTTATATCAAACAAGCTTAAAATCTTTGATTGAGAGAGATTACAATAAATCTAAAAATTATAAATGTTTTGCTAAGCACTCAAATTTAGAATTTTAATAAAAACTTACATTTTCAAATTAATTAATTTAAACTAATTAGAATTATCAAAAATATTATATTAAAAACTTTGAAATATATTTTATAACTAATTAAAATTCAAAATTGTAATGAATTCAAATCCTAGTAATACAAATCATATATTGTATGCCAAACAAACTTAAAATATTATTTTGAAAAAAGCTATGGCAAGCATCCTAATTTATATTTTAATATAAACTTGCAAGTACCAATTTTTTATCTAAATTATCTATAATTTATTAAAATATATTGAAAAATTAAAAATATTTTTTAAATTTAATAAAAAATAGTTTTCATTCATTTATATATATTCATACATATAATGAAATTAAAACTTCATTAGAAAATTCATATTAAAAATTATAAATAAAAACTTACTTATTAAAGTTCAATATAAATGAAACTTTTAAATACATGGCATTTTATTCCTCGTGATTTTTTATTCATGAAATAGAACTCCACTACCTGTATTAAATTTAATAATCTTGCCTTGAAAATATTAATAACGGAGATCCATTCTCTATTGAGATGCTTTTCGAGGATTATTTAACATGGTCAACTTTTATTGATTTTTTGTGGTAGTTTTTTCATGTTATTATCTATTTTCAATTTTGGAAAGTCAGAAATAATGTTATATTTAGTTATGAAGATTGTGATATTTCATTCTTTGTTAATGAGAAAGTAGTTATTGTCTCTTCAATGTATTTACAAATTAAGGTTCAAGTGGAGAAGATGGCGTTAGACCTCCGCTGTCTATAGGAGCTCATCGACTACTGAGGGAGTGCCATGTGCACTATGAGTAGAGTTCCACCAAATGACCTATGCCACGATCATCCCACCTTCCCCCACCTGCCGCCCCCCCCACCCCCCCGGCCCCCCTTCGCCCTAGAAGGCACCAAAGTAGAAGTCAATCCTACAACAGGGGCCACTTTTTGCCTTGCCCTCCTCCAAGGTGTGGTTGGAGTGCTTTTGGAAAATTTGATGTTGGCCTTGCTCAGCGATTTCTAATGAGCGCTGTTGTTCTTGCTCAGCGCACCAATGGTGGGCCGATCACCATACATGATGAACCTCTTGATGATTGGACTGCTATGGAGATCCCAAACATAAAACCCCCTACTTGATCGATGCTTCCTAAAGATGATCATCTACCTCTGTCCCTTGGGATGGTGGCATGTACTTGATTTTTTCTTTGGTTTTTTATAATTGTATTTGTTCTTATCATACTCTATTTCGCAGTTTGTTGATGTTTTGAACTCGAATTTTTTTTCTGACAAGTAATGTGGACCATGATCTATTCGACCACGTTACTATATAACCTTCTATATTATATTTTGATTTTTAATATAATATGAAACATTTCAGTAATAAATATTAATAACGCAAAAGCATTATACAAGTACTAATAGGGACAAACCAAAAATAATTATCAGAATATTAAAAAAGCATTTAATTTTTTTTTACCGTGTACAAATATTGAGAACAATTAATAGCCGCACACGATAACTACACTACCATGAGCGCTAGTTTGTAGGTAATAAAAATCAAGTAGCTGTCGGTTGTGAAATGAACATTTTTATTAAAATTGGTAGACTGTGACAATGCCAATTCAATACATATAGCCGATGATTTAAATATAATATATATTTAAATGTGTAATTACATTTAATAAATAATAAAATAATAAAAATTAAAAGTCAATGAAATTGATAGAGATAATTTTTATTTTTTTAAAATTAAATTTATTTTTAAAATTATTTTTATAACTATCTTTAAATTAATTTATTTTTTATTTTTTATTTTTTATTTTTTAATTTCTTATTTTTTAAAATATGAAATATATATTACAAAATTAAAATTAAAATTAAAATTTATGAATATAAAAAATTACTTATTGAAACGCATCAGTAATTTCGCTGACATATAACGGAACAGGGAGGATATACTATAATATATAAAAAAATATTGACATATATATTTATATTTATATTATAATATGTAGAGAATTTCTAATAGATTAAGTAGTTCTTAATTTTTAATATTAAATTAAAAAAATATCAAATAAAAAATAAAAATAAATAAAATCTAATAAAACGCAATGACATTGTTGCCTATTTAATTTCCACCGACTTTTAATCTGTTTTTGTTAACACAAAAGACAAATTCAATAGCCTTCCCCACAATGTCAATTCAATACTCACAACATATAATATTAAATATAATATATATATTTATTTTATATATTATTATATTTAATAGTTTTTTTTATACAAAATAATTAAATTTAAAAGTCAAAAAATTTAATAGAGACAATTTTTTTATTTATTAATTTTTGGAATAGTTATTTATTTTAAAAATTAATGTTATTATTATTTTTTTAAAGAATCTTTTCCATTTTATTTTGTTTCCACAATATAATATATATTTTAAAATTAAAATTGAAATTTACAAATATGAAATAAATATATATTTGCATTTTCTCAGTTTAATAAAAAAAAAGTGAATATATATTTGCTTGTCTTCATTTGTTGTCAATTCTCTTTTACAACATAATATAACTTTTTTAATTATATTTGTTCTGATGATAAATCACAATGAATGATTAATTGTATCGGATTTCAAAACAAATATACAATTTTTCCCAAAAATTATTTTACTCATTCTTATAAACTCTGAAAATATTAAAACTGCTACTTCTAAATGTTAATAAAATCAAAATTGAATATAGACTTTTATTTACAAAATATAATAAATATACCATCACACTATATAAATTTCCATTTATAAAAAATAGTAAATATGTCAACATCAATTATATTCAATAAACAAGTCTATTCAGTAAGAAAGAAAAAATATGTCAACATCAGTTGTATTCAATAAGCAAGTCTATTCACTGGAAAAGAAAATTGTGAATAGATTATTCTGTATGCTTATCCAAAGGCCGGTCTATAGAAAAAGTCAATTATAAATTTCTAAACGAGTTTGATAATTTGTATATTCGTTAAGTCTTAAGATTAAATCAAAGATTTAATTAAATTATTAAAAAATAAATAAATAAATAATTTCAGAATAACAATTACATTCTTCAAATCAATAATGCATGCGCCTATTTAGTTTCCAGCATCTTTCTATTTTTGAGCTTCTTTTTCTAGCGTCGTAATAATTGAACTGCGGGTCGATTTGTAGTCCTAATATAGTTGGCTGCTAAAGAATATGTTGTTAGAAATGCAAATCCATTGAAAGGTGGTTCTACGTTTTTTAATCTATTTTTGTTTAGCGGGCTTTGCAGCTGCCTCAAAATGCCAACCTGAAAAGTGTGGGTCGATGGATGTGAGTTACCCTTTTTGGATTAACAAATCTGATTGTGGATTCCCTGGTTTTCAAATCGAATGCAAGGAGGAAAATTCTACCGGGAAGCTCGCTCTGTTTCTTCCCGCGTTTAAAGAATTTAATGCTACTCATGTTATTGAAAAGGATTTCAAAATTATGGAAATCAATTATACGGGTTACCTCATCATGAATTCGACCTCTCTCAAAGCCGACTCGTGTAATCTATCTACTGAGACAATAAAGCGGTTTGAGCTACCTGAAGAGGGGCCTTACACGATCTCCGCGTCCCAATAGGTTCGCAGTCATTGGCTGCAGAACGTCGGGTACTTATTCATACGGACAGTACGGTCAGGTGAAATGTATACCTGACTCTGAAAATCTTGGTGGTCGAGAGTACTGCAATTTGAAACCAGATAAATTTAATCTCTAACACTATATTGAATAATACAGATAAAATAAATATAAGCGGCTCAACAAAAAATAATAAACTCAGAAGAATCAAGATTCAAGAAAGACTGAATTTCAATTATCCTTTTTTATACATTAAAGTGCTGCCCATCACCTTCTTTTATAGAAAGAAGTGTTGAGTTTAGACCTACTAGCATGCATTGCAGCAGTCTAAAAAACAAGACTGCGCTTATTAAAAATTGAAAACTAAAAACTGCGCCTATGTCTAAAAATAGGACATGCAGTTTTTATTATGTGTCGATCATGCACGCATGTCTTCAATCTCCCCCTACATGAGCAACGGGGATGATGCCAACTGATGTCTTAAAGCAACAAAATTCGCTGTAGGTAAAGCTTTAGTAAAAATATCAGCAACTTGCTCAGATGTAGGGCAAAATTGTAATTCCACTGTCCCATCTTGAACCAAATCTCGTATGAAGTGATGTTTGATCTCAATGTGCTTTGATCTAGCATGAAACATAGGGTTTTCGGTCATTATAATGGTACTGCTATTATCACAATAGATAGTTGTTGGATGTTCCTTAACCAATCGTAGATCTTCCAAAATCCTTCTAATCCATATGACTTGACAACTTGTTGTTGTTGCTGCAATATATTCTGCGTCTGCAGAAGAGAGAGCCATAGTTGCCTATTTTTTACTACTCCATGAGACAACTCTAGAACCAAGTGAGAAAACATAACCAGATGTTGATTTTCTATCATCCACTGAACCAACCCAATCAGAATCTATGTAACCAACTAGCTCAAATTTCTTAGTGGAAGAGTAATGAATACCAAAATTTTGTGTACCACTCACATACCTTAAGATTCTTTTTGCACCACGCCAATTAGACTCATGTGGATCTTGCATAAACCAAGTGATGAGACTCACAACATACATAATATCAGGTCTCGTTGTAGTGAGGTACATGAGACTCCCTACCAAACTTTTGTATAAAGTATCATCTACTTTGGAACTTGCATCCTCCTTAGTTAATTTTTCACCAATGGTTCCAGGGGTTGCAACTATTGTGCATGACATCATTCTAAACCATTTCAATAAATCAGAGACATACTTGGTTTGAGAAATGGATATACCTTCAAGGTGTTGTTTCACCTCCACTCCAAGAAAATAATGCATAAGTCCTAGATCTAACATCTCAAATTCTTGATTCGTTTCTGCTTGAAAATTCTCCATGAGTGATGGGCTATTACCTGTATAAATGAGATCATCAACATAAAGGCAAACAATGTGAATATCATTACCAAGGTGTTGGATATAGAGGGTTGGCTCTAAATGGTTTATGATGAAACCCTTCTTCATGAAATAACTATCAATCATTGCATACCAAGCACGAGGAGCTTGTTTTAACTCATAGAGAACTTTTTTCAACTTGTAGACCAAATGTTCTTTTCCTGAAATTTCATAATCAATACATTGTTCCACATAGACTTCCTCATCAATATAACCATTCAAGAACGCTGATTTTACATCCATCTGATATACTGGCCACTTGTGTTGTGTAGTAATAGATAATAAAACCTTGATTGTATCAAGTCTTGCAACTGGAGTGAAAGTCTTTGAATAATCTACTCCATGGGTTTGTACAAATCCCTTGGCAACTAGTCTTGCCTTGTATCTTTTCACAGTACCATCAACATGATATTTCCCCTTATAAATCCATTTGACACCAATCACCTATTGATCTTTTGGAAGTTACACTAATTCCTATGTATTATTTTTATCAATTGCTTGCATCTCATCATTCATAGCATCTATCCATACTATTTTTGTACTGCTTCTTCATATACAGAGGGTTCAACTTGAATTTTACTAAGCAAAGCAAAATTAGCAATTGGATTCATATTACTCCTCTGATAAATTTTAGTTAAACTTCATACCATTCTTCAAGAGCTTGGACTTGATGCTAGACTTGAACTATCACCTGAAGGTGTGCTAGTAGATGAACCTAGTGAACCTGAGCTTGGAGAGCTCGAACTTGAGCTACTATTGGGGCTTGAACTTTCACTTGAGCTTGTGGGGAGAGGAGGAACATTTCCAACTTCTATGTCTATCATAACTAGTGGTATTTTTTGTTGTGCACCATTTTGCCATTGACATTCTCCCCCTTCATTAAAAATCACATCCCGACTAATAATTTATTTCTTTGTGTCAGGATTATACAATATGTATCCTTTAGTTGCATCAGGATATTCCACAAAGATACAATGTTAGGATTTTGCATCCAACTTCTTCCATTTATGAACTGGAATATGAACATATGTAAAACAACCAAATACAAGAAGATGAGCCACTAAAGGCTTGTGACCACTCCAAGCTTCCTTTGGAGTGATGTTGTGAACTACTTTTATGGCGCTTCGATTCAAGATGTATACTATTGTTACCACTGCTTCTCCCTAATAATAATTTGGAAGATTTTTGGATTGCAACATACTTCATGCCATTTCTATAATGCTATGGTTCTTTCTTTCTACAATACCATTTTTTGGGGGAGTATAGGCTATAGTAAGCTACCTCATGATGCCATTTTTGTTACAAAAATAAAAAACTCTTTGGAAGTGAATTCTCTCCCTTTATTTATTCTGAGTATTTTGAGATAATACCCACTTTGTTTTTCGGCCATAGCTTTAAATTTTTTGAAGCATTCAAAATCTTCAAATTTCAGATTAAGAAAATAAATCCACATGTGGCAAGAAAAATCATCAATGAATGTCAAAAACTAATGATGCTTACCTAAATATTATTCTTGTATAGCACCACAATGTCAGCATGCACAAGCTCTAGAGGAGATTTTTCCCTCCAAGATTTGTTCACCATAAAACTATCTCAACGCTGCTTGCCAAGTGCACACCCTAAAAAAACTTCTCCTTTTGCCTAAATTGTTGGAAGTCCTCTCACCATATGCTTCTTGTGATGTAAATTTAATCCTTGAAAATTTAGATGACCATAACATTGATTCCATAACCATGAATCATATGTGGTTGCTTTGAAAGCATGCATAGTGGTAGAATGCAATGTGAGAGGAAATAACCTATTCTCTATCATAGGAACATTTGCTACAAGATGATAATTAGCTGATTTATCAAATATTTTACAGCAGTTATCTTTAAACACAATTTTATAATTTTTTGCTACAAGCTGCCCAATACTTAAAAGATTATGCTATAATTTGGGCACATGCAACGTATCATGAATATAAGTAGTTTCTCCTTAGTTTTTATAGAAGTGGTACCTTTCTCGATCACATCAACTTATTTATCATCACTAAATTTTACTTGACTTTTTATAGATGCATCTAATTTGACAAAGAGATTAGATTTACCTATCATATGATTAGAGCAACCACTATCCAAGAACCATAAATCATTTTGATTTTCTTTCACCAAATTATATGTGAATAAGGTCAGGTCCTTGGGATCTTTAGAAAACTCTTTAGTATAGTCAGATCTTGATTTGTTCAAGTCAGATTTCTTCTTTTTACACTCAGATTTATAATGTCCATAGTGAACATAATATTTATACTGGATGCTTCTCCTATCCACAAAACTTTTGCCTCTTCCTCTTCCTCTATTATATCTTCTTCCTCTTCTTCTACTATATACTCTATTATTAGAAGGCTCCCCTTGAGATTTATTTATCTCAAAAAAAGGAGTTGTTTATTTGTCTTCAACATTCACTGTAGACTGGAAAGCTTGTACTAAACTTTCTATAGAATGTTGCATACGCTCCTCATGATATTGTAAAGAACCAACCAACTCTACCACTTTGAAGGTGGTGAGATTTTAACTTTCTTCAATGGCTATCACCATTGGATCGAATTTAGGAAGAAGAGATCTCAATATCTTCTCCAAAATTTGTTGTTCTATAATTTCTTGCCCTTCTATTCTAAGCCGATTCACAACATATTGAGTCCTAGTAATAAAATCTTGAATAGACTCAGCTTCTTTCATCCTTAAATTTTCAAAATCTCTTCTTAAGGTTTGAAGTCTTATCAATCTAACTTTGTCAGAACCTTGGTATGCAATTTGTAGAGCTTCCCATGCATCCTTTGACTTTGTCATAACATCTATACAGGGGAAAACTGAAACATCCAATGCAGATTGGATAGCAAATAGTGCTCGATTGTCCTTCTTTTTGTCTTCTTTCAACTAAGTTTGTTGATTTGATGTCAAAGCATTTAGAACATTCTGATCTACAAGTTCTGTGTATCCCACTTCTACTAGTTTATAGAGATCTTGGGATAATAATAGGGTCTTCATCTTTATTCTCTAATATTCATAGTTGTCTCTTGTAAATAGTGGAATTTGGAATGGAAATTTGCTGCTATTTGCCATTCTAGAGATAACTAATAAGCTGAAATTGTTACATGTAAAATAAATTTTTAACAACCTACTTTGATACCAATTAAAAGGAAATAAATCCAAGCTCTAACCCTATACTGAGAGATATAAAAATAATGCAAATAAAATAAATATACAACTACTTAAGAAAAAATAATAAACTCAAAAGAATCAAAATCCAAAGAATCAAGATTCAAGAAAGACCGAATTTCAATAATCTTTTGCCATACATTAAAGTGTTGTCCATCAACTTCTTTTATAGGAAAGAAGTGTTGAGTTTAGAAGTGTTTAACTAGTAGTTTGAACAACAGATCTAAAAATAAAACTAACATGTGTTGCAGCAATCTAAAAAATAAGACTACACTTATTAAAACTAAAAAACTAAAAATTATGCCTATGACTAAAATTAGGACATGCAATTTCTATTATGCGTTGATCATGAATGCATGTCTTCACAATTATGGTTATGTGAAGGTGTCCTTACACATAATTGGAGGGTGATAAATTATACTATTGGAGGTTTTTTTTCTTATAACAATGAAACCCATTATGGTTCTCGACCTTTTTTTACATGTCTACCTTCTAAAAAGTTGATAACAACACAAACCTTTTTTTTGGGGGGGGAGGAAGGAAGGCTTATTATGGTCTCTGTGTTAGATGGGGTATCGACATTCAGAATTACTCTATAGCTAGGTCAATGGGCAATTACTCTTGTAACATCAATGCAGAATGCATAGATTCCACAATAGGGGAAGGCCATGTATGCAAATGTCTTACTAGATATGAAGAATCTAGTTACTCAAATGGCACTTCTTGCATAAGTAAACTCCTTTGTAAATTAGAACACCTTTGTTTGCTTTTATAATGATCCCTCTTTAGGCTATCAAGATACCTGAACCTTTGATAATGATGTGGATGTATAGATGTGGATGAATGTAGCCATGGTGACTTGAATCGGTGCATTAGTCCATTGAAGGGGGGTGTATTTCATAATTTTATAGGGTCATACAATTGTTCCTATGGAAAGGGATATAAAAGAGATGGATTAATTCAATGTGAGTCTACAAGATCAAATAAAGTTTCCATTAATTCAATCATAGGTGAAAATATAATCTACCTCTTTAAGTTTATTCTTAATGTAGTTAATTCAAGTCCACGAGCTCGAATAACTTCCTTATTTATGCAATTATAGGTGACTATGTTGCATGTCTTTGTATGTTTGTTTGTTTTTTGTAAAAGTATGGCTGCTATAAATTTCTATTTTGGGTGAGATGGTAGGCTCTATTTCTTCCTTTGTAGGAGTTTCTTTGGGAGCATGTAAATTATTTTGGTGGTTGAGGAGGTGTCACTTGAAAGATATGAGAGACAAGTATTTTTGATAGAATGGGGGTTTGTAGCTAAAGGAACACATTGCTTCCATGGGAGGAAGAAAAATCATGATAATATTTTCTAAATAAGAGCTTGAAATAGCCTTGAACAAGTATTCAACTAATTTGGGAAGAGGCAGTTTCACAATAGTCTACAAAGGAGTTCTTATGGACAGCATGCTAGTTGTGATAAAAAAAGCCCAAAGTGATTTTTGATGAATTTATCAATGAAATAGTTATTTTCTCACATATCAATCATAAAAAAATTGTGAAATTGTTTGCTTGTCGCCTCTAAACTGAATTTCCATTGCTAGTATATGAATTTGTGCTGAATGGAATACTCTTTGAACATCTACACTTAGGAGAGAATATTTTTCCTAGGAAACATGACTACAGATCACCATCAAGGTTGTTGATGCTATAGCATACATGCATCTTTAAACTTCTCAACTGATATTTCATCACAATATAAAATCCTTAAATATTTTCTTAGACAACACATTTACTCCAAAATTTGTGGACTTTGGTGTTTCTTACCTATGACCTTCTGATGAAATTCACCCAACACAATGGTGGTGGGCACTCAGGGTTATTTGGATCCAGAGTTTGTAAAAAGAAACCAGTTTATAAATAAGAGTGATGTTTTCAACTTTGGTGTAGTTTTGGTAGAGCTACTCACTAGTCTAAAACCATTATTGTCTATAGAGGGAATTGTGTACACTTTATACAACCATTTCTTATCCAAATTCAACTACAACCGCTTGAGTGAAGTCTTTGATCCCAAAGTAGTGAATGAGAAAAACCAAAGGCAAATGGAAAAAATGGCAAAGTTAGCTAAGGCATGTTTGCAAGAGAAACCAAAGGCAAGGTCATTGATAAGAGAGGTAGTGTAGGAGCTTGCTTGGATAAGAGCTTCTATAAAACAATCAAATCTTTATAGTGACGTGAGCCTTGTTGAGCTCAAAGGTGATTCAACATAAGTAAATTTGGATGATTATGCATTGTTAGTGGTTGGTGAGAGTAATTCTAAGGATCCTTACCCTTGGCCATCAATGAGTGAGATTATTACTACTGAGGACCCTTCAAATACATTGATTCAAATTTCAAATATGTATGCACGATGATCAAGACAAGGCACAAAATGAAATGTATTCAATTCATCTTATTGATATAATTCACTCATGGTAATGATTTGTTACCATCCTCTTTATAAAGTGTAACTACTTAAATATTTTTATGAATTTGTTATATAGTGTAACTACTTAGGATCAGGTATTTCCCTTGGAAAACCATTCATAATAAGCTTATTGGTTGAATGACATTCCAAAATTTGTGATATATTAGATAGTGATGAATCACATTTCTCTTTGGAACATATTGATAATGAATACAAACACTTTAAGTAGGAACAGAAAGATTCTCTATTCTTTTGGTCAATTGTAAAATATTTGATTCCTCTTGAAACTTTGAGGTTTCATTCAAGTTAAACTAGTATTTGATTAAACCATAAGAACATCAAAACTATTATTATTTCAACTTGTGGGAAATTAATTGGTCAATGATATGATAATGTTGGCCTATAGACTTGTGGAATATTAATTGGCCAATGATAGTGTTTGAACTATAGACTTTTAGCATCCTAACACATTTTATTTTTTTTGTCAAACATAGTTATTCTTACGAATGACAAAATAAAATAATGAAAATCATAAATCATCCAGATTGTAATGGTGAACACTATAAGTAACATTTTTTATATACGTGATCTAGGCCATGATTTACCAATGACCTTCAATAAAAAAATCTCAAAATTTTAGAAATAATACTCCATTCAATCAAACTGGGGCCTAGTTATGTTTGAATTGCATCTAAATTATGAATACACATTTTAATAGTTATACCTACCAAAATGATTAAATTCTTGTGAAAATAGTTGATTAATCTGATGTGGCAGGTGCCTAGTATTCAGACCCATTTGATTTGTGTCCAATGTGTAGGGATTGCTAGGAGAGGGACATTTAGGCTATGATAAATTCATGTAATTTTGAACTTTTATTGGAAATCATTTCACTCATGCGACACATAATTTATTGAGATTTAGAATTTTTTTATGGCATATGGTTTGATAAAGTGGAACGTATAACATCCAAATTCTAACCACATAAAATAAACAAATGAGATTTCTTGTTTAATATTTAGTTGCACATATAAATGAGGGGTTCAATCAGAGACCGTTTCATGATAATCCACATGGATACACTACTTTAACCTCACATGATGTGTAAAGGTGAATCATACTCTTCCATAAGAGGCAACTTGAGTGCAAGTGAGATAATTTCACAAGTTACTTCAGCAGATGGGAATTTAGATGGATGCAAATCAAAGAAATGTTTAAAATGGTCATATTAAATCCAACTGACATGACACTATATAAATTGGTATATTTACATTGGAGGTGTTTTTATTGAGAAGAACAAGGATAAGATTCATCCAAGGATCTTTTGATATCATTCAAATCATATTGATAGTTGTGACTACCATGAGATCTACCTACAGTCAACCAACAACAATGTAATCAACCTATGGTAACGAAGTCACCCATTGACTTAGCAATAGATCAATAAAAAATGTGATCAACCAACAATAATGCAGTTGACCCACGACAACTCCATCACCCTATAACATCTCTATCGATCGATGATAATGTGGTCAACCCATGGTAACACTGTTACCACACAACATCTTCATTGACTGATGATAATGTGTTTGACCCATGATAATGTCATCACACCACAAAATCCCCATTGACTGATGACATCATCATTACTTGATGATAATGTGGTTTCCTGACATCATTACCATCATTTGATAGTGATGTCCTCATTTAAAGACAATTTCATAAGCCAACAACATTATCATCGCCTGATAACATTACCATCAACTGAATGTATTAGTATCATCCAAGATTAATGTTATTACCTGATGACACTTCTATCACCTAACGACATAGAGATAACTTTGGGAACAAGTTGGTAGAGTTGCAAGAGCCAGATTTCAAATGTAACTTATGAGGCCCTAAATGCATTTTCATGTTAAATGTAAAATACCAAGTTGATTCACATGGATGTAGTCTTTCCATCAGTGGTGGTTTCAAGCCTTAATTTGACATGTAAATTGAGATATACCACCAAGGAAATTTGTAGTGTTGAGACCAATGAACTGTGAGCATATACAAAAGGAGAACAAAAGGTTAAAATAGGGTCTCCATTTTCAATTTAAAAATGGGGTGTGTTGTGTGAGAAATAATAATGGTTAGGTACAATGACAAGGTATTTCATGTGATATCAGACACCTTAGAGCCCATATCATACACTAGACATGGATTAAGGTGAATTGTAGGATTTACATGAATTGCCCATATTATAGAGGTGTACATAGATTTTAAGGTTGCATCATATTTAATTGGCCATTTTTTATTGTTAAGGGTGGATGAATATGTCAGGAATGTTGATTTTATTGTTATAGGACTCCACATCTAATGTGTGGCTTGAATCTGCATGATAATGTTATTTATGTGTGAACAAGACATTGTAAATTAGGATGTAAATGTAATAACATTACATAATGATAAATGTCAGTTATATCAAATCAAGGTGGTAACATATTTGATTGATTATTTTATATTGTCAAGGGTGAATAAAGTCATCACAAACATTGATTTTATTGTTGTAAGGTTTCATGTCTATTTTTATGTTTATTTGGTGAAAGGAATAATGGTAAAATTTTAAGGATGATCACAAGCGTATCTAATTTTATGTAGTTTGTTGAACTCATATTCTACCCTCCACCAATTTATACATGCTACCTACAAAAACTACATGGTAATTAGATCCTCCTCTCCCATATATTTTCCATGATAGAAATATCTAGCTATACACATATGGGGTTTGCATTTTTTTCCTTAAGTGATTTTTTGTGTCATAGTTCACTAGGACATAGTTCAATGTGTATTTGGAAAAATAAAATAAGGAAATAAATAGCTTATTAGAAGCTTGGGTTTTATTTTTCAAGGCATATCTATCAAAATATTTCTTCTATTGAATTTATATTGGGTATATTTTTAAAATATTATGAGATAGGTTTCTAATTATTTTGTAAAATGCGTCAGGGAAAACCCTCAATAGGTGGGTTCAATATACTGTGTTTATGGTGTGAAATTTTGACATTAACCTATTTTATGCATTTGTCATAATTTTCATGTGTTCTCAGGTTGATATCTTGGAGATGTTTAGATGGGCCATAGAATTTAGAATTTAACACTCATTGCCTTCTTTACTATATATCAGAGCCCTTTTAGGTTTCTCAGATCCTTGCACCACTTGACAAGTGTTAGAATATTATTTTTCATGGGCTCTAACTAGCCTACCATCTTATATCCACTTTTTTTCCCAATGCAAGGTTGCAAGAACCACCTAGAAATCTTTCATTCACCCAAGGGTCTGACATCCCTACCATCCTAGGAAGGGGGTAGGAGTGAAAGTATAGTGTACAATATAGGACCTCTAGGGTATAATATCACTTGAAATTCCATATCACTAGCCCTCACCATCATCATCTAACTCACTTTAAAATTCTTCATGTTCATATGTTTGTTCATCATCCTCCCAACAACCCATTACATAGCTGGACTCTTGGAAGATGCATCAAAAAGGGGTGAGAGGTGTGTGGCTTGGGTTAGTTTTTTATGCAAAAAAATCATCAAGAATTATTTTTATATATTCAACTAGAGATTATGATAACTCACTTGATATGAATTAAAATCCTTAGTGTAACCAATTTTTATAAATATCTCAAATTCCACTTTCCCACTGTAAAATAATAGTTTAAATCAAACAACTATGTGAGAATTAAAAAACATTCTAAAATATACATTTCTTCCTTAAAATTTTATTAAAAAATAAGAATTCTCCCACTTTCCCAAATTTCCACACTAATATAATATGAAAATATCCTCACATAAAACATTGTAAATATATAAAAAATAATGATATCCACACAATTTGTATCAATGGATCAGGATAAATATATTTTGAGTTTCCAAATATCACATTGCAGGCTTGTATGTCATATCTCTTGGCCCCACTCTACATTTATAGCATGGTAAAATCTTACCTTATATGGGCTCCACATCACCTTCTATCAATATTTAACTAGCTTTTCATCCTATATCCACTTGGTTCTCATCTTGAAACTGTGGTTGCCACTTGGAAATCCTTCATTTTGCTTGAGGTCTAACTTCCCTACCTTACTAAGAAGGGGCTAAGGTTGGCAAGGGACATGTAATCGCATTTCATTAGTTACAGGTATTATCAATCCCTATCAAAATTGGCAATTTAGGATTACACCCGTTAACATACTTTTCTCTCATTGAGCTTAATCCCTATGCACTTTTCCATGTTGGAATCTCAGGTGTTAGATCTCCTAGCCTTGCTCTATATTCACCACATGGTTAAATCTTACTCACTACAGGCTCCACATCTACTTATTTACTTCCTCTCAGATCCCTTTCATGTTTCTTAGATCCTTGATACACTTCACAAATGTCACACTCTCATTTTTTATGGGCCTTCATCAGTCAACCAACCTATGTCCACTTGGTTCTCAACTAATTCATTCACCCTAGTTTTTTTTTTCCCTACCAACCTAGAAGGGGTTGAGAATAACAAGGGCCATGTGTTTGATTTTCCTTAGTTTCATGCTTTACTCTCATTAATCCTAAGCCCTGTGCACTCTAACACATTAGTAGAGGTTAGAAGAGTATGATCCTGATAAAGACTTACGTCTTTTATATTTTTACTTGGGGTTAGGGAGAGTGTTTATCATCCAAGTGGCAATTAATTATGAGCTCAAGAGCATAATGAGTTGAACTTGGGTGAATAAATTATGGATGCTCAAGCCATGTCAGACTACAATTGAGTTTAAGAAAGACTTGATGGCTCAAACATGATAGGAAAAGGTTGAATGTGCATTAGGGATCATGGGAAATTAAACCAAATGCTTTAAAATCCAAAAATGAGTTGGAGACTAAGCTAAAAGTGATTGGGAGAGTTATAAATGATGCGGTCAAAGTTATTTCCAAATCTTATTTAAAGTGCATGCCACATAGGTGCATAAGAGGACATCGTTACTGATACAATGTGAATGTTATGGTAGAGGAGTCACTGATTGAGATAATAGGCAATTTATTGATGATTAGTTAATGGGTGTACACATCATAAACTCAAAGGGTAAACACTTAAACATGAGATTTACTTTATAAATGAGAATAAATAACTTATACATTCCTTCTGATGTTCTTTACACCCTTAGGGCAACTGCTAGTATATACTAGCAATTATCTTTTATGGCACAATGGGCATATTTATATGTAGGTTAAACAAATGGTTGAATATTGATGTACAAGGATGATAATGTTATATTTTTTATACATTATTATTCAATAATTACATCAATTTTCTATTGAACATGTCAAATACACCATCAAAGATGATTTTTAGTAAATTATAATTATATAATAAATTAGGTAGCAGTTTCATTAAAGGTATTATCTATGTTGAGGGGTGTGACTTGATTTTTTGGTGAAGCATAGTTATTAAAGTGAGTGAGTGTAAATTGGTAATTTTACATCTCTCAAAACTCATGACTACCAACCCTTTTTCACTTTTTGTGTATGTAGTGATAAGTAACAATAATCTAATATTTATAATAGAGGTGATGGTGTAAAATGAGGTGGTGTGTTCCTTCATATGATGTGGTAATTATTTGTGTCAGGTGGAGAATTTTTGTTTCATTATTGAGATTGAGAAATGGCAAAGGGGTGGGGAAGGGAAAATCCATACAAAACATGGAAGAAATGAAATATTTCAAGGTGAGTTGGGTGGTGATGATAAGGGGAAATAACATTATATTTTAAGTGATGGAATTGGATAAGCCTTGTTAAATAAACTTGAAAAGTTGAGTGACATGCCACATGTCAATGCAATCCATAGCTTCTATTAAACTATTTCAATTACCTAATACATGATTAAAATAGGTGTCATCTCAATGAAATCAAGTGTCTCTTTAACATATTTTATCAATCACAAAATTTCATGGATAACATATGTTCGATATTGTTTGTTTAGGTTAAGGAGTTTATGAAAGTAAATTGAAAATATTTTTTTGCTAGTTGTGCATGATTACAATGTGAAGAATGTGACTTTATATTTTGGTAAAGAAATGTTTTTAATGCATATGAGAAAAAATAGTGTAGTACTATGAATAATCATGGATTGATATTTTTCATGTTCATCACTTAACTAATAATTTCTTTTGTAGTGGCTTATTGGCACATCAATCTCCCTAAGTGCATGTCCTATCGAGTGCACCAAGAATGGGGTGGAATCAACTCATGTAACCTTGTGAGAGATGTTTATGAAATTTACTTTCATACCTTATTAACTATCATTTTGGCATACTTTGAGTCTCTTTCCACTTTACCTCTATGTATAATATATGTCCATTTTTGCTAGCCACCATGTGTTCATATTGTATCAACCTAACTGATAATGTTTGTTTCATACCCATATTTTCTTGTACTATATTAGCATGGGTGATATAGTTATGATTTTAGGGCATTTTAGTTGTATTATATCAACCTAGACAATATAGTTTTGTGTCATCTAACATCATGTATGACTATATCAGCTTGATCTATAATGTTGACTTCTAGTTCAAGGTTATTTCTAGGTTTGGATCCATATATAGTGGTAAAATTTATCATTCATAAACACACATTAAACTCATCTACTCTACTTATAGTGACATTTCTTCCCTTAAGTATTAAAAGGAGGATTTCAAGGCTAAAATATTATGGAGATTGTGTTTTTCAAGGTCTTTAAATCTTTATAGGAGAAGTCTAACTGAAGAGGTGTACCTAGTCTTTAGAGACCCAAACTATGGAAATATAAGTCTTTATTCTAAAACATCTCTTACAAAGTGCCACTAGATCAAAGTAGGATATTGATGAACCAACAAGTCAATTCAAATGCAAGTAAATCTATACTTATTCTATTTCCTTTATTTATTTAGTAGATAGGTCTACTTTGATTATTATTATTGTATCATGTATGTTTTCATCTTTAATTCTTATCTCATTATATCCAATAAGTTAGAATAGTTAAAGAGTGCTTAGTCTTGTGATTACCACCTTAGGTTTCATAGGCCCCTTATAGTTGACCATTTCACCACATACTTTTGCTTACTTTAGTGTTTACATCTATCTTGGATGTGGGTTACCCTTTTTTTATTTCTTTGCAAGTGGTTTCCTTATTATATATTTGATACACCTTTTTTACCATTGCTACATTATTTAATTCCTATATGATCTAGTTAGAAACATACCCCATATCTTAGGCATATGATTTGAAACCCTATAAACTTGAAATTGAGGGTGGATTTTCTGCTAGTAGATCTACAACCACTCTAATACCCATTGTTATACCATCGAAGTATACACAGGCTCTGTGTTATGATCTCTTGATTGTATCCTAGTTTATAGAGAACAATTTTATATTGGACATCTTAGCCCATGCTTAAATTTTGATGAACCCGATGTGAATATTATCCTACCCTTGGTTGGATCATTTTCCTATTTTAATTTTAATTCTTAGAGTTGTCTTCACAATTATCATATATCTTTGGTAAGCCTTTTATCCCAAATCTATTAGCCAACCCAATATAGTTCCATTTATTTGCAATTATACCAGCCAACCTGATACAATTTATTATTGTTTGTAATTATATCAACCAACCCAATGCATTTACCTATTTTCATCATTGTATGTGCAAACCTAATATAGTTTTCCTTATAATTTTATTGTATCGTCTAGCATGATACAATTCTCTAATTTCCATTTCTAATACAACTGCATTGACCAACTTGATACATTTTCTTGTTCTAAATTTGTATTTATATTATATTCTCTAACAAGATACCATCTATTTACATTACTGCTACATACCCAATTACATCAACTAACCTGATATAATTACCTAACTCTATTACTATATATTTATTTTAAATATTCTATTTTCGTGTTGCCTCTCGAGATCTTCTATCGAGTCTCAATCTATTTAGATTTTACTTGGGTTTCTTTATTATACCTTTTATGCACACCATTGATTGTAACTCCTCATGATGTAGTTTTTATCAATCTCAACCTAGGTCTACCAAATATATTATGGCTCAAATCAATAAAGATACATGAGAACTATCAGTGATCATCAAATCCATTACTTAATTAATTTTGATTGTGGATGTCAACTACTAGAGCTCCTGCACTTGTCATGTGTACCCAGATACTGCCTTGATAGATGCCTTAAAAACCCTTATCAAATCATCTTATCATCAATATAATATAATTAGATCACCATCAAAAATCTTTGTTTCCTATATATAAACAAAACTCATCAAAATACCTTTATGATATGAAGAGATATAACCAAAATCATAAAAAATTGATAATCACTTAATAAAATTCATTTTTAAAATATAAAAATAGCAATAGGAACCTAGAAAATCACATTGATCATAAAAATCAATGGTTCCATCCCCAATTAATACTTAACCATGGACCTAAGAAAGTGTTGAGTGAGAAAAGATGTTACACTTTCAATGTAATATTTTTAATTCTAATTCATTCTATACGTGAAAATAATAAAACATTTATCTAATTTCAACATGTCCCTTAAAAATATCTATGTGAAATTTATTAATATTTTCATAACACACCCACTATTAAAAAAGTGGACAAAGTCCGATCACATAATCAACAAACCGAGACTAGATCAAAATGTGACATTTTGATGATATAATTCATATAATGAGACAAATCAGGTTACAAGAAATATTCCACACTTTTGTTGCTCTACCCATAGTTATGCCATGGCCTCTCTTATAAATGTGAGGTGGATATGCCTAATTGTTTTAGACTTAAGGATCTCATTAATGCATGTAGTTTTCCTACAATCATAAATGCAAGTAGTTTCATAAGATAAGTGATAAAGTCTATGTCTATGTTTAACTTTAATCTTAGTGCAAGTTTATATGTGGGTTTAGAACTTAAAATTTATTGAAAAGTTACATTTACAAATAGGATTATTAGAAAACTTAAGATAAATATCCTAATTAAAATTAAGTACTAATGTGTAATTTTAAATTTACACCAATACCCCCTATTCAGTGAAACTTAGAGAGTTTGTACAAAAATGAGGCTAAACCTTTGAAATGGGTCTTAGAACTAGGCCTGATGAGGTACCCATGTAAAATTTAAATAAAATAATGCTCTATAAAGATAAATTCAAATAAGTGCAGGAAGTCAGGGGGCTAAAAAAGGTATTTTTATAGATATAATTTATATGAAAATGCATACATGGTTTTAAAACAATATGTATGTGTTTTAATTTTCTAGGCTTGGTAATACGAAGCATATACTACATACACAGTATACAACATACACACTATATTGTGTACATTATGGTCCTTATACTATACAATAAAAAAATAAAACCTTTTTATCCAAAATTTGAATTTCATTTTAATCCCTACACTTGTGTTCCATAAATTAGAGATTTTCCCTCGAATACGTCTCTCTAAATATTTCCAAAAGCTCGTTAAGTGAGATAGTTAGCAATGTTGTGTAAGAGGAGAGCTAATTAGAATATTTTTGCTTAAAAAAACCAAATTCAGTATTTTTTTTTTTGGATTTACATTTTTTTTATTAAAACCATTCATTTTTTAGTTTGTATAGTCCATAAAAACCCTTCACATTTATAATAAAATGTGGGAATCAAATTTGAATAGAAAAATATGTAAAACCTTCCTAACCCTCATAAAATTCTAAAAAACCTTGTAGGTGGTAAGGATAATTTTACCACATAGATAATATAAAAAAAAATACATATTTATGAGTTAATTAGGAAAATGAGGGACCTTCATTCAACCAAACCGCACTAGACTTCTTTTACAAATGTGTTAGATTTATTACTAGGTGAATTAGACTCAATAATGGGTCAAATTAATATATGTGTAGATTATAAAGGAGGTTTAGGTCCTACTATTTTTAAAAAAATTCAGTCACTGGTGTGAGAGACAAGTAGTTAAAAAAATAAAAATTTCCACAATATTCACTTATCCAAAAACCAATGTTTCACCTTTATTATCATGAAAATGATTCCAAATCCACTAGGGCCACCATGATTTGATAAGAGGTATTTTTTTAGACTAATGGCTGATGTTATTTTATCACCCACCTTGTATGAACCATGAGATTCCTTTGTTTTGTTTAATAAATTATATTGTGATTCTATCTTGAATGAAATCCCTAATTAATTTTATTACTTATATTTTAAGGCCAAGGAAGAGGCTCTACACAAGATAGACCAAGTGCAAATTATGTGCCTTATCAACCTGTAAGAGTCCATATCCAAAATATACTTCATCCTGAGATAATACCATTTGTAGTGAAGGATATTGTATTTATTGACACTTTGCATGTGCTTAAGGTGCTTACTGACACTCTTGTTTTGCATAGGATCCATATTTCCCCTAATGATATTGGTGAAGGTGGACATGGGAATGTTCCAACTAGTGTTACTTCCATATCAAACCATTATAGATATTATGATGTTGTATGCTATGGAACCTTATATGAGGATAAGGATGCGATGCAACTAAATTATGGTGATGTTT
>JARHVA010008989.1:0-47500 GCA_037957365.1 Torreya grandis | reverse complement strand
CAAAAGAGGACCATTTATCATATATATCTATGATATGCCAGACCCATGAAGCCTTTTTATATATCAAAATCCAAATGAGCATATAACTCAATAGATTCAATGTGGTGGAATTTTAGGCATTTTATCTAACATGTGGGGTTATAAATTCAATTGACACCTTAATCAATTATTTAACATCCCAAAATTTATGTAGAATTAGAGGCCCTTCACATGATGTATAGGATTCTAACTTCAATCCCTAGTGGTATAAATTTTGTTTAAATGTATAGGCCCATTGATTACAAATCATATGTTTCTAAATCCAATCCATACCCCTATTTATTTTTATGGTATGATGAACCTATTATGAAAATGCCAAAGGATGTATTTTGTTTTAGTATTTCACTTTTAATAGTATTATTTTATGATTCATCTCAAAAAATGTGTTTTATTAGATTTTGAGAATCATCATTTCTAGTGCCAAAGATTTAGATAAAAATATCATTTTTATGTTCTAATTTGAATTGAAATCTTACACTACATATTTTATGACTAAGTGCATAGCTCAGAGTAAAAATGTAGACATGTAAAAATTACCAAATGATTATGTTGATTTAGTATAATTTCTTATGTATGGATCATTTTATCCAAATTAGGAAATATATAGCATCTTTTTTGAATTATAACTTACTATAATCTCCATATTTTTTCCTTATCTTTTATTTCAAGTTATTTTTAAATCAATTGTAGCCATGCCCCTTATTTCTGCATTTTTAGGTCATAGCCATTGAAAGTCGACATAAGTGTTATTATTAAGTTTGAATTCAAATGTGACTTATACATAGATAAGTGTTATACTCCATTTATGTATAAAAATATCTCTAGAGAAATTATAATTTTTTAATCTAACATTCTATTACGGATTACTATTTGATCCATTGTTAAAGTTATCTATGTTATATAATTTCCATTATGCAGTTTTCCATTATCAAGATTTATAAATTATCATTGTGGGACATGAAAAAAATATAACTAACTAATCCTACACTAATTACTAGCCCAAAAATATGCCCCAAAAACATTGCCTCCCATGTCACAATGCATGACATAGGAAGAAGAAAAGGGAAGAACATAAGAAGGATCAAAAAACTCAGAAGTCATATTTTTATTTTCCAACACTTGACAGGAACATTGGGGGTGGTCTTAGAATTAGTTTTCAATCACCATAATATTTAATATATGACTTCCTAACTCTATATATTTATTTTTTCCCTTGGGTTTTGTTGTAACAATTAAAGTGGATGTATTTTTTTTCAATCTATTACTCCATTAACCTATAGTGTGTCTAGGGATATGTGTGGTTAACTTATGGCTTACATACCTTCATATTATCTCATTAAATTTATCTATGTTCTTAGTATGGTTAATCTATGAAATAACCATGGCTAACTAGATTATTTATATGAGGGAGTGGTTAGTCTTTTAGGATTATATTACGAATTCTATTTTTATTGCATTATTGTGGAGGTTGCCCCCTCGAAGTGGATTAGCCATAATATTCAATTATTCTGCTCTTTCTCTAATTTTTGTTGTGGATATAATTATTATGTTCTTAATTATGTGATATATTAATCCATTATTTTGAATCATCTAAGTAATTTCATTATAAGTGGTATCATATCTTTGATTCTGGCAAGTTTATATGATGTAATTTTTTTGGATCTAGCATCTTGAGCACTAGAAAGTCAAAAAAAACATAAATTCTGATCCTATAGGGTTTAAATTTTTTCATCACTCAAGTTTTGTTCATGGTTTTTATAAAAAAATAAAAAATTAAGTTTGGAAAAAGTTTTACCTTGTGCAAATTATCAGTCATTGGATTCATCTCTATGAGACAATGATAATCATATATTTTATCAGTACACTTTCTTGTGCCATAATTTTTCACCCTTGTACACATTAGCATTCATTATATTCATCTTGGTGAGGTAATTTTAATAGTATCATCTATTTATATTAAAAAAAAAAAAAAGGTTAAAACTCTCATAAGGTTTTTGCATGGTTGGGCCTGACACTCATGAACGTAAGAAAAGGAAAGAAACACCTAAAACTCCTCACAAGGATGACATGTAGAGGATGTACCCAAACTATAGATAACTTAACAACAACACTATCAAAGATAAGTTTCCTATTCTAGTAATTGATGATTTTATTGATGAATTTCATGGTTTTATTTATTTTACCAAGTTAGACCTTTGTTATGGGTATCCTCAAATTCAAATTCATGATGAGGACATACCTAAAAAAACTTTCAACACTCATGAAGGCCATTATGAATTTTGGGTCATGCCTTTTAGCATCATAAATACACCATATACATTCTATAGTTTAATGAATACTTTTTTAAGATATTCTTGAGAAAGTTTTTATTGGTGTTTTTTGATGATATCCTAATCTACAACAAAAATTAGGAAGACCATTTGAAGCATGTGAAACAAGTACTTTCAGTTTTGGAATAACATTAGATTTATGCCAAACCTTCCAAATGTGATTTTGGTATCCAAGAGATAGAGTAATTTGGTCATATTATTTCACATGAAGAAGTGAAATTTGATCCTAAAAAAATCCAAGTGATGATGGAGTGGTAGGTTCTCAATACCCTCAAGAACTTTTGAGGATTTATGGGGCTAAATAGTTACTATCATAAGTTTGTCAAAAATTATGGTAACATCATAGCCTCACTCACCTCTTTGTTGAATAAAGACTCCTTCTATTGGACCAATTCATATACCATGGAATTTGAACAATTGAAAATGGCTATGTGCAAAACTCCAGTTTTGGCTACTCCTGATTTTTCAAAAAGCTTTTGTTGTGGAGTGTGATGCATTGGCATATGGCATGGGGGTTGTAATCATGAAAGAAGGTAGGCCACTATAATTTGAAAGTATATAACTAAAGGTAAAAAATAGGCTCAAAACAATATATTATAAATATATGATAGTTATTATGCATGCAGTCAAGCAATGGAGACCTTATCTGATGGGTCATCAGTTTCAAGTAAAGACTGATCATGATAACCTCAAATACTTTTTGGGACAATGATTATCATCTGAATAATAATACAAGTGTGTTACTAAAATTTTAGGATATTATTTTTAAATAGCATATAATAAAGGAAAAATGATGGTGATAGATTCACTAACTCATAGGGATGAATCAGTTGAGCATTGTTATGTGCAATGACTATTTGGTAGGTAGATTGGTTAGAGGAAGAAATATCAGAGTAGGATAATAACAGTGCCACCCATGATTTGAATCAAAATATTTAGAAGGGTTCTATGGTATTTTAAAACTTTACATGGAAGGGGAACACATTATGTTATAAAGATATATTATACCTCTGTAAACATTCTATCCTTAAATAAAAAAATCCTTCAAGAACTTCATGCATCTCCACTGAAAGGTCACTCAATATTTTTGAAATCATATCATAGAATCAAGCAAGATATTTTTGGGAAGGACTCAAGTGGGATTTCCAAAAAATATCTGGTTAAATGCAAGGTATGTAAAAATAACAAAGGTGAAACCATTAAGACCCTAGCTCTTTTGTAGTTTTTATCTATCCCTAACCAACATTGGGAGAAGGTTTCCATGGATTTCATTACTAGGTTACTACAATCTGAAGGCAAAAGTGTTATCATGGTAGTTGGGGATTGACTCACCAAATATGCTTAGTTTTATTCCTTATCATAGCCATTTGTTGTTAGTACATTAACATCTTATTTTCTCAATACAGTTCATAAATTTCATGTACTTTGAAGTTCATTGTAAGTGACCAAGATCTCATATTTACTTGTAAATTTTAGACTGAATTATTTGCATGTTTGGGCATCTAGTTAGCTCATAGCTCATCCTATCATCCTCAATCTAATGGATAAACAAAGGTAGCTTTAAAATGTCTATAAATGTATCTTCTTTGTTTTATTTCTAAAAAATAGGATAAATGGGTTCATTAGCTACCACTTATTGAATGGTGGTATAACACTTCTTTTCAAACTTATTCCAAAATGTCTCCTTTTGTGGAATTGTTTGGGTATAACCCCTGATCCATAAATTCAACCTTGATGGTGCATCCTAAGGTTCAAGATATTGAGTAAGGAATTCACCATCAACATGAGATATTAGTTAGTTTGCAAGATAATTTAGCAATGACATAAAATAGAATGAAGCAAAAAGCAAATCAACACAATAGAGAGTGTAATTTTGATATATATGATTGGGTTTTTGTGAATTTGTAATCATATAAGAAAATGTCTCTGAATGAATAAAAAATATATAACAAGTTGTCACCTAATTTTTATGTCCTTTATCAAATCTTACAAAAAAATGGTAATGTGGCTTAAAGGATGGAATTGCCACTATCCACTCACACATACATGTCTAGTGTTCCATGTATCTTTCCTAGAGAAGCTAATTGGACACAAATTTTCCATTTGGACTAATTTACCTAAATTAGATGTAGAATTTTGAGTCCTTCTAGATCCTAAAAATATCCTTCACACTTTCATTAAGAAACTATAGAGTAAAGCAATTAAGGAGTATTTGATAAAATAGAAAGATCTAAATTTTGAAGATGTAACATGGAAGGATGAAGTGTTCAAATAGAAACATCTTTATTTAATTCAATGTTGTTATAAAAGGGAAGGGCATGCTATGCCATTAATCTATAGTGCACCTATGGATATGTGTGGTGAACTTGTGGCTTACACCTTCATATTATATTATTGTAGTATGGTCATCTTATGAAATAACCATGTTTACATAGATTATATATATGAGGTAGCAGTTAGTATTTTAGGATAATATTATGAACTTTATTTGTATTATATTATTGTGGAGGTTCCCCTTGAAGTGGCTCAATCACAATATTCAAGTATTCTGCTCTTTCACCAAATATTATTGTGGATATAGTTAATTTATTCTTAATTATACAATATATTATTCTATTATTGTGAATAATCTAAGTGACCCATGTTCAAATCACACCTATGATCAAGATACCCACATCATGGGACATTAAATTGTTGGATTGTCATAATGGGGGTATAGGGACTACAACCTTTGTTGTGTTCTAGATTAGGTATGGGCTTGCCAACCCAAACCTTAACATGTATAAAAAGAATTATATTTTTATTTTACTAACTAATTTAAATATTAAATATTGAATTAAAAATAATTCATATATGATACTAAATAAGCTTTATTAAAATTTCAAAATGCACCCACCCATTTTTCCCAAATTGCAATCTATATTTAATATGTCCTCTTATATTTATATATTATAAAGAGGAATCCTCATGAAATAATGTGGAGCTAATATAATTTACAGGGGAGTTAGGCTCCAAATTTCCATTTTACCCCTTAGCACCCATTAAATTTCATTAAAATTTAGTTGAAATATATTTTATGTATACCTTTTTTAATTAGAAAAAAAAATTCCATTATTTTTACAATAGAGGAATTTAATTGAGAGGAATAGACCGAAAATTAACCCATGGATATTTTGGAGGTTGATTATGTCACATCAAAAAAAATGCCATCACTGACATCACATATACATTAAAAGGATCACACTCATTTTTTAAAACTGTTCCATTAGGCCTATCTTTTATTTAGTGTGGCCTGCTAAAGTTTTAGTAGCTTGTATTATTTTATAACATATGTTATTATTTACTCTCATCAGACTACTAATTTATGAGTGTTACATATTTCATTAATGTCTTCAAAATTGATTGAAGAAACACATTTTGTTAATTTTTTATTTGTATTCATGAGACATTTATTGATGAGGGTCATTTTTAAAAATGTTATAATGATTTACACACTACCAAGAATTTAAAGTCTATCAAAGGAACACTATTTGATGTTCATACTACACCTAGTTCCAAAATACCAAAAAATAATATACATACCTGGAACTTATCCTCATACAAAAGTGACCTCTTGAGCTGCAGCTCATATACAAATTGTCTTTTCACTCATATTTCAATTGAATAACTAATACCCAAAATAATTGCCTTCATTGTCTCCTAAATTATGCTTTCTTGGACTTTCTCATCTATTTGGTTTTTTATGCATATAATTAATGAAGAGTAGCTGGTCCATTCATGTGTATGACATTTTAAATGTTTGTCTAACTAATAGGTAGGATCCTTACAATATTATCAAAGTTTTTTTTCTATTTTCACTATAAGCGAGTCAACCATACACATACCCTTGTGGCTTAAACTTATTTCAGAATTTTATTAACCATATTCTATCCATTTAAATGATTTCATTTCAATTTGAAGTCTCCCTTTTTTATGAGAGATGAATAATATCTTTTTGACTAATTCCTAACCTATTATCTAAGTCTCAAATAGGAAATGTCAGTTAAGTAACCTAAATTAATAAACCATATTTATAGCTTGAATTACAAAATGTTTAAAATACTATAAAGAGTTACACAAAACTAAAAATGACCAAAATATAGTGATGGAATCCAAAAAAAATTAGTGTGAAAGAACAGAAAGGAAATTTTAAAAACCTAAAAATGATTAGGGAAAACAATTAGATGCGTAAACTATCTAGAAATATTTTAAAATTTACTCCATCAAACAAGTTCATAATTTGTCACATATGTTTTGCTGGAGATAGTATCCTTTACCTCCTGGCTTGTGCACTTAGCACTCTATCAGGCCTCATGTACCCTCTGTTTAGCCTCTTCTATAGTGTAACTAGTGTAATCTCCCATTGATTTCATTGCACCACTGATTGTTTCCCTCAAGTATTCATTGCCTGAAGGCTTACCTTTGAAACATTCAAAAGAACCATCTTTACATATGTGGTTTCCATCAAAAACACAAAAGAAACACAACAATTATGCAATCGACAACCTAAAAATAAGAAAATATTTTATTCAAAAACATCATGTTCTCATGTTATTTATCAAGCTAAACTTAGAATAATCACTATGACATGTGGAAAAATAGAGTGATAGGAGTAAAGAACCTAAGTAACAATGTGTCACATCCATGTAAATTCATTGAATTTCTAAGTATATAGGCATGTGGATGAATGAAGCCATGGAAGATTACTTAATCATATTAATATATATGCTTTATTAAAAAATTAATAATATTTTAATATATAATTATAATAATATATTAACAATAAATATAAATACATAATTTTTTAAATATAATTACATATAATATAATTATATATTAATAATAAATACAAATATATAAATATTTTTTGAAGTGAGCATGTGTAAGTTGGTAGTCATACCTTACTCAAAAATCATCACCACTGATCATATCTCGTCTCTTATCCATGAAACATCAATAAAATATAATTTTATACTTTTGGTGGATGTGAGGTACAAAATAAGGTTATGTTTTCCAGTTTATGGTGTACTAATGTGATGTGTGAGGTGGTAAGTTGGGCGATAATGGTGAGGGGAAATGTTATCCTACACCAGAACCATATTTAGGATAGTTATTGGATTTACATAGCTTGCATCCATTAAAAAAGGGTACACAACTTGTAGGTTGGTGGGTTCTTTGATTGGATGTTTTTATTATCAAGGGTCAATGAGGATGAAAATATGTTGATTCGATTACGAGAGGCTCCACATTTGATGTGTTACTTTAATCAGCATTATAATGACACTGATGTGGAGATAAGACATTGATGCTTTACAATCTATATTGTAACTTATGCTTGCCTATGCTACCAATATATTGACACCTAAATATATTACATCAAGGTTAAAAACATACAAAAAAATCATATTCATACCCATGAAATAAATAGCATGACCATATGTAACTTGAAAGTAGTAGAAGATTTCAAAGTGAGTTGGGTGGTGATGATGGCAGGTAATGACAGGGTATTTGAGGTGATGTCTTACACTAGAGGGTCAACATCATACACATGCCATGACTTCAGGTCAATTGCTAGATTTACATAACCTACACAAATTATAAAGTTGTTTGTATCTTACAAGGTTGTAGTATCTTTAATATATATTTTTTATTAAAAGATTAATAATATTTTAATATATAGCTATATATAATATAATAATATACTATAAATTATATAATAATAATAATAATGTTAATATATTAAAGTTTTATGAAGTGAATGAGTGTAAGTTGGTACTCATACATCACTCAAAACCCATCACCACCATCCCATCTCACCTTTTGTACAAGAAGCATTAAGAAAAATTAATTTTATATTTATGATGGAGGTGATGGTATAAAATGAGGTTGTGTGTTCCTTTTCATGATGTGTTAATGTGATCTACAAGGAGGTGAATTGGGTGGCGATGATGAGGATAAATGATATCCTACACCAAACCTAAATTTAGGGCAAATTTTGGATTTTCATGGCTTTCACCCATTAAAAAGAGGTACTCTACTTGTTGGGTGGAGGGTTATTTGATTGTATGTTTTCTATTGTCAATGGTTGATGATGATGACATGACATTGATTTATTTTTAAGGAGACTCCACATTCGATGTGTGACTCAAATCAGAGTTGTAATGTCACTGATGTGGATATAAGACATTGAGGATCCAAATTTTATATTATAACTTATGTTCACCTATAATACTAATATATTGACACCTATAGAAAATATATCAAGTTTGAAAATATACAGAAACACCATCCTCATACACATGGAATAAAGGGCAAGACCATACATAACTTTTAAGTGGTGAAATATTTCAAAGTGAGCTGGGTGGTGATGATGAGGGGTAATGACAGGGTATTTTAGGGGATGTTATACACTAGAGTGTACACATCATACACATGCCCTGAATTCAAGGAAATTGTTGGATTTACATAGCACACCCATTAAAAGGGGTTTGTATCTTGCAAGGTGATAACATATTGTATTGACTATTTTTTATTTGATTATGGAAGGACTTGACATCCAATGCGCATACCAAATCCATAATGAAATTCCATTGATTTGGGGCAAATACATTGAGGTTATGGAGTCTATCTTGTTACTTTTTTGGTGGTTGAAGTAAGTAACAAATATTTTTCAAAGTGCATGCCATGTGGGAGCATAAGGGATCATCATTGGTGATACAATGTGAATGTCATGGTGAAGTTGTCAGTTAAGAGAAAAGGTGGTCAATTAATTATTGGTCCTAGGTGGTAAAGAGGGTTGGTAGGTTTAATTATCACACATTAGGGGGTGCCCAAATTGAATAGATAAAAGGGAAATATACTCTAACCTTTAATCAATTTAGTGGGGGGTGAATTGGTGGTCTAAAAATATGGTACAAAGTAATTAATTTCAACTTGATATTAGACAATGGATATTTATTATAGTAATTACAAATGATATGGAATTTATCATAAATCATTATATTACAAACCCTCATTTTTATATAATTTCTATGAATTTTTGCTTTACAATTTATTTATAGTTGATTTTTTGTAGGTGCTTTCAAAACTACAAAAAAATTATAGTTAGAACCATTAATAGACATGTTTGTGTATGCATGGAGAAAACAACCAAATCTTCTTCTTTTATATATAACAGGCATAACAAGTTTGTTTTTTGTTCTATTTAAAAACTGCTTAATAATTTTTAATCTTGATAGTGCCCAAAATGTGACATTAAAAATTGTTTTGTAGATTACATCCAATTAAATTATTATTCTGAAGAGATAGGGTCTAATTCATGTGTTGTACTCATGCTATCTACACTTGATGCACATCATGATTTTATATTTCCACATGTAGACTCATGGTTTTATTTGTGGTTTATCTATTAAAAAAAACCATGGTGGAATTTCTTACCTTTTTAATGACATGGACATTTAGCAAGTGGATATGATGTATTATGTCTAAATAAATAAAAGAATTTTTTTGAAAAATAAATAAATAAATAATATCTTAATAATCAACAATCGCTATCAAAACTAACATCGGTGGTTCAATCCTTGGGAGAGGGTTTTATGAGCATAGAGAAAAGGAATATTGATATACATCAAGGCATTGAATGATTGAAGATGGAGATGGAGATGATTTTTGAGTCACAACAACACAATGTTAATGTCATCACTAAGGATTCTTCCTCTTCTTCTTCCAAAAAGAAGTTCAATAAATTATAGTCCCCTGACATGTATAGTTTGGGTCATATTTTTCCTCTACTTGTGTGTATATATCAATCATGAGTTTGATTCTTGTTGAGTAAAATTATTCAGCTTCAAACCTTTGCTCTTTTTGTGTAGGGTTTTAAAAAATCGAGTAGAGGTTCCATTGCTTTTTTTTTTTAAATATGCACTGATGAGAACTCAATTGCATGTGTACAATGCCACCACCTAAAACATCCACTAACACATATTGTATTTATCATGTGCATCTATTAAAAACTTATATGTTATGTTTATTTGGTGCCTTATTTTCTCTATAAATGCATCTATGTGATTCAACAATGGTATAATATTGATTTTGTAACCAAACAGCTCCACCATCACTCCCATAATGGAAACCTTTACTCTTTGGTGATAATGTTATTCAACCCTACACTCAAAGATTTTTATTTTTGATTTGAACCTTAACTATAGATAAGTGGTCCTTATTTTTAGTGGCCCTTTTTGGTGGGACTGATACTACATGCTAGTGGACCCATATTGTACACCAAATTTGAATTCATGGTGGTGGGTGGATGCGCATGCCTTACATCACCCATTTCAAAAGGGTCCATAAATTATAGGGTGGTGACATTTGATTTATCATTTTCTATTATTGAGGGTGGGTAAGGATACCAGGATCATTACTTTGATTTTAATAAAACTCCAAGTCTAATATATGGCTTGAATCATGATGTAATGTTGTTAATGTGGGAACAATACATTAACATCCCATGGTCTATCTTTTTGATTATGTTCATCAATGTTACCAATATATTTACACCCACAAATAAAAGTGATGTACACAAAGATCCAACAGAAATTAATTGAATGAAAAACTACCAAGTGTCATGGTTTGGGTAGTGTGAATCAAATAAGAAAAAAATATACAAGTTGGCTCAATACACCATAAATAAAGAGAATAGAATAATGACTAAGCAATCAAATTCCACATGGAAAATTACACAATAAAAGAGACCAAAATCATAAATTCAAAAAACCAAAAAATTACATCACCTCTGGCATTATTGCACCATCAAGACAACTGTTAGTAATATTTTCATTTACAAACTAGAATTTTAAACCATGTTCTTTATTATTTTTTTCAAAATCTCTTTCAAATTTACATTTATATGAACTTAGAAGTCATATTTTCCACATATTAAATGTTCAAAATTATCTAGTCATAAAGTAAATGTATTCATTGAACATGTCTGATATTTATTGAAGAATAAAACATTGAAGACCTATATTGATTGAGAGGTATTCAAAAAGTTTCAATAAAGTGGAAGCCACTTCTATTGTTTCCCAGTAAACAATACGAGTGCATATTTATTTTCTAGCAGCTTTCTATTTTTGAGCAAAATTTTATTTTAATAACACATTAAAAAAGCTTTGTACTTTTAAATACACACTAAAATTCATCAAATACATAAATTTTATCGAATATAACATACAAATATCTACATAATATATTTATCAATGTAGTAAAAGGTAGTTGAGTCATATCCTAGATTTAAATATCAATCACTATTTTGTATATGCCACTAGTCATTGGTGGTTCATTTGAATATGTTTAGAAAATATTTGGCCTTGTAGATATGTCAAATAATATTGTGACATGTGTCAATAAAAGGCCATTCATCCTCCAATGTAAAGTGGTAATCATCAATAAAATAATAAATAGAGAGCTCATTCCAATAAAAAAACACCTACCAACACACACACACACACACACACACACACACACACACACACACACACACACACACACACACACACACACACACACACACACACACACACACACACAATTAATTAAAAAATTGTTATTTAAACAATTTAAAAGATGAAATTAATTCAACTTAAATATCAAATCATAAAATGTAAATATTAAAACTAATTACTTTATACCTCTATCCAAATTAAATTTTAAAACATTAAAAATAATCAATAATTAGAAAAAAATCAATGTATTTCAATAATTAACAAAGTGGAGGCTGTAAAATCCTACTCGGATCATGACTCTACTTGTCTCATATAATTATGAGCTTCATTAATTAGAAGATTAAAATGTTATTTTTTTAGTTTATCAATAGCTATTATATTCATAGTTTATGCTCATATATTTTTACAAATGACTATTTTTTCTTGTTTTTAGATTCTTGAAACATCATTATATATCAAATAATATTTTCAAGGCCATTTTTAATGTATCAATGTCATTATAGATCACCTTAACTAGTGAGTACACTTGTGTTTCTAGCTCATGTGTATGTGGGGCCCATAAAAGTGGTCAACTTTCCTTTCTCACAACTTCATTGAAATCCTTTATGATGGTGTTAATGTAAATTAAAATGGTTAAGGAAAATAATAATGGTTTATTCGAACACAAATGGTTAAGGAAACATAAATGTTAACCTCATTTGAACACAAGTTGCACACTGACTAGAAAAATTAAAAGTTATACCCATTAATTGGGCAACTTTCCCCTATTTCTTTTCTTGTTTGTCATTACCCTCTTTAATTTCAACCTTTTTAGGAGATTGTGTACCATTACTTGGTTCCATAAGTGCATACTACATTCGTAGGAGCATCCCAAATGAGGAATTTAAAATATAGTTTGGTTACCTACAATGAATGGCATTGTCTATTTTGGTTACCTTCAATGAATGCCATTGTCTGCATTATTGAATCTCAAACCTTATTTATCATAATATTAGTTTAACATCTCAGAAGGGCACAACCTTTAAATTTTCATATGATCAATAAATGAAATACATGACATTTTTAAAAATTAATAAACTGTAAAAACTTTATGACATAGTTTTAGTTTGTAAAATTACACTATTAACTATGAATTTAAATTAAGTTCTTCTAGTGTACAACTTACAATGCTACCAACAATACATTCTTATACATATTCAATTAGATTTTATAACTTTGGGATATATCTCCCAATAAAGATAATTGCATATCTCTAGTATGCATAATACCATGTTGTTTGAACAATTTTAGTATAAATGACATTCTAACTATTATTTTATTAAAAATAGGAATGGTGAAGAATTTTGGTGCATAAAGTTGGGGGATAAAATGTGGCATCCTTGTGGACATGATTTTTCTGAAATTTCAAAAATCTGAACTTTGTGATAATTTGAGATATCTACACTCCAAATTTTAAGATGGTGTAACAACAGGAAATGTATTATTTTGAGTCTAGTTTTTAAAACACTATTTTTTTTAAATGGTTAAGTATAATAACTAGGTTAAACATCTAAAATATGAATAGGAACTCCTTTTTTTCTAGAAAACATATTAGATCGATGGTCGTGATGCACACCTAATTTTTAGTAGCGTTTAATATTATTAGAAACCCTTTGGGTAAAATTTATATAAGATATTCTAGTATGTCACCTATATTTTTTTATATTTTTTAAATGAATACTTTTGTTTTTATTAATTTTTCAATTAAATCAATCCTAAAAACTAACAAAGAAAAGGATAGTCATCCATGCAACACATCTAACTACCTCCAAAAAAATGATTTTTTTTTAATGTGTGTAGAATTAGGCCTAATTAGTAACTATATAATGTGTTTTTCATTTGGATCAATGAAATATAAATTACATGAACATGTATAGGTATTTATGTTTATGGCATGTAGTGTCTTAAAAAAGGTGTAGTTAGAAATAAACATAGTTTAAAACCTTAAATTAGTCCAAATATTATAAAAAATCATATTTTTAGAAAGAGGAGAGCATGCTCGTCTTGAAAATATCAATTTTTTAATTTTTATGTTGGAATTCTTAGTTTATTTTCAAATCAAAGTTGAAATTTGCTATTTATTTTCATACCTTTAAAAACTTGGTTATTCCTATCACATCAAAACAAATGACATCATTGACATCGCATATACATTAGAAGGATCACACTAATGTTTTACAACTATTCTATTCAACCTATCTTTTATTTAATGTGGCTTGCTAAAGTTTTAGTACCTTGTATTATTTTATAACACTTGTTCTTATTTACACTCATTGGACTACTAATTTATGAGTGTTACATATTTCATGTCTTAAAAATTGTTTTAAGAAACACATTTTGTTATTTTATTTATTTGTATGCATGAGACATTTATTGATGAGTTTTGTTTACATAAATGCTATAATGATTTACACACTACCAAAAATTTAAGGTCCATCAATAGAATAAATATTTGATTTTTGTACTACACCTAGTTCCAAAATACCAAAAAATAATATACATACCTGACACTTATCCTCCTCCAAAAGTGGCCTCTTGAGCTACAACTCATATACAACTTGTCTTTTCACTCATATTTCAATTGAATAACTAATCCCCAAAATAATTGCCACCATTATCTCCTAACTTGTGCTTTTTTGGCATTCCCCATCTATTTGGTGTTTAATGCATATAATTAATGAAGAGTGGTTGATTAATTTATGTGTATGACATTTTAAATGTTTGTTTGACTAATAGGTAGGAGCTGTCATGTCCCCTTCTAGTTGACATCTTTTCGAGCAGATGATTAGCCTATTATGCGACCCTCGTAGGCTGATGGGATGGATAGAGGGTCTTGATGGAGCTGGGCTTGGCTTTCATTCGGGCTCTTTCGGACATGAATTAAGGGAGATATTAATATTTGATTTATTTAATCAAATATTAATTATTTGTTCTAATTTTAATTAAATATTAATTAATTATTAATTATTAATATTTTGGTCTAATTTTAAAACCCTAATTCTAATTTAAGAAACCCTAAGTCTAATTTAAGGAAATCTAATTTTAGCAAGCACACCTTTGGAGGGTATAAGAGTTTCTCATGGGAGAGAGTTTGTATTCATGATTGATTATTGATATTGATTCTTGTTAAGAATTCTTCTGTGAAAACTGAGCCAAGGGTTCTAGGATTCCATTTGCATTGAAGAACGTCGACTCTTCATTGTGTGTGATTTAGAGGTTGTGAGAGATCAGCCGATCTATTGCCAAATTGAGAGATAACTTCATACAGAAGTTATCATAGGTGTTTACAAGTTTGAGAGATAACTTCATACAAAATATATCACAAGGGTTCATAGGTATTTCTTTATTTTTGGTTTTGATTCAAGAATTATCTAGATATATATCTTTTGCATTATCCCATAGTTCTTAAGATCAGGATCAAGCATACGGGTTGTGCTATATTGGCAGTCGTATGAAGTCCGTACAAATCCATGAAAATCCATACGCATCAGTAGAAAGATCAGACACCGACATCGGCAGGCAGAGACCTATAGGGACCGACATTGGCCGACCTCTCACTGACGTCGGTAGGTTAACAACCCCAGTCGATCGATGATGGTAGTATAACCGATGTCGGTGACTGTGTTTTGACACAGCAGGCTGAGACGCACCAGATCCAAATTTATTTCCCAATTTGTGGAATACTCAGGCTATTAAGGCTGTATTTTCAATATTCTTTGTATACCTGACAGAGGACCTCTATTGTAAGCATATGAGCAAATAAATAAGAGATTATACTATGATTTATTTATCTATTTGAAGATATTTTGCACAAATATAGATAAGCAATTCAGAGCTTTTGTTTTGGTATTCAAAGGGATATTTCAGTGGTATCAGAGCTAAATCCTGCCATCCTAAGGGTTTGACAATCTTATGCAGCCACAAGAGTTGGGACCACATAGGTATAACACACGCAGTAGAGCCTTACTTGAAGGTACCTAGGTGTTAGAACAGTAGCTGATTATCATGAGTGACAGATGTGAGGGTAGCCCACCCAGGGGCCACTGACATAATGATGATCAGGGTACCAAAGAAGTCTACCATGAGATGACACAGGCACTACAGGCACTTACTACTATGGTAAGGAAGATGAACCCACCTGATAGATAGAATGGGGAATAAGGACATAATAGGAGTGCTACTGTTAATCAAAGGCCCTAGTAGGCCCACTCCAAAATAGTGGATAGACCTACACATCCTACATTTGTTCATGAGGAACCAGAGGTTCCAGCAGAGGAGGAGGTAGAAGATTCCTAATTTTTAGATGTTCTCATGGTTGCAAGTGATGAGTGGGACTTATTAGCTCCTCAGGTTTAGGAGAAGATGTCCTTTGATCATTTTATTAATCTAAGGAGAGAGCACTATAGATTGGTTAGACAAGATGGGAGACCCAGACACCAGAACAATGATTTGAAGCATGCTACGAGCAAGCTCACACTAGCGATGTTTGATGGTAGTGGTAAGGTAACAACACAGGCCTGGGTTAGTAAGCTAGACACATTTCTCACATTATGACTGATGGCTGAGGGAGATGCTATCAGATATGTGACACTGCATCTTAAGGGAGTAGCTCACAATTGGTGGCACCACGGGATGGTGACACTCCATCATGATCAAATCACATCTTATAAGGATTTTGTGGATAGACTGGTGGAGCATTTTAACAGGAGGGATCTAGAATCCTATTTCTAAGAGTTGGCACAGTTGCACTAGAGTGGCAGTCTAAAGACTTACATTGGTGGCTTCCAGAAGTTATTAGTCATGGTTTCTGACATATCAGAGAGGCAACCTGTAGTACTCTTCATGGAGGGATTGATAGAACCATTGAGAGGTTGGATCAAAGGCTTTGATCCTCCTTCATTACAGGAAGCTATGAAGAAGGTGTGTAGTATGGAGATGGCAGCCCCATCAAGTAGATTTAACTCTAGAGGTACCTCGTCATCCAAGGATAGTAAGGGCTTCAATAAAAATAGAGAAAGACCAGGTTTCAACATAGATAAATTAGGTGTTAAGAATGAATCAAAGGCTAACCTAGCAACACCACCTTTGGATAGAGAGGCTCTTAATGATCTACGCAGGAAGAAGCTTTGTTTCTACTGCAAAGGTCCTTATGATGCCAATCATGATTGTCCTTTGAAGCCTAAGGGTAAGGCAAATCAGGTGATGTGGGCCTATTATGAGGATGAGGAATCAAAAGATTCTAAACATCATGATTGCTTTGAGGAGCTAGAGGCTGAGGCTTCAGAGCCTAGGGTAGAGGCAGAGTCAGAGCTCTAGATTTAGGAGGCACGCCTATCTAGCATCCACCACGAGGGGTCATTCAGACTCTATGGAGTTTTGGCAGGATAGAGGGTCATTACCCTTCTTGACACAGGAGCCACACATAATTTTATTGATACTAGATTTGTGGAGAAGCGTGGACTCACCACAGAAGAGTTTGAGGGCATTAGAGTTAAGGTGGCTGACGATTACACCCTTAGGTGTGAATAGATGATTAGAGATCTCCCATTGTGATTGAACAACTATGTGTTCAAGGCCGATTATTATGTGGTGAACATGGGGGATATAGATTTAGTCTTGGGCATGAAGTGGCTTCATTCCCTTGAGGTAGTCACTCTTCATCTTAAGGGCATGGAGATCCATTTCGATGTTGATGGGAAGACACACATTCTTAAGGCAATATGGGACGGCAACATCAAAACTATTTCTTTACATCAGATGGAGAGGCTCATGCGACATGACATGGTAGAGTGGGCTACCGAGTGCACATTGGCACCAATTCAGGAGAGACAGTAGAAGATCGATTATCATCCTGACATTCAGTAGTTGAGATTCAAGCATGATAAGGTATTTAGTGACATTCCACCAAGGAGACCTCCAGGCAGGGGCATTGAGCACATTATTGAGCTTAAGGAGGGCGCTAAGACCATTATGATTACTCCTTATTGACATCCTAAGTGGTTGAAGGATGAGATTGAAAAAAAAATTAAGGAGTTACTGGCTATGGGTCACATTCGGCCTAGCAAATCACCGTTTGCTTCTTCAGTTGTTCTGGTGAAGAAGAAGGATGGCACCCTATGCATGTGCATTAACTACAGAGCCCTGAATAAGAGAACCATTAAGAATAGGTATCCTATACCTCGTATTGATGAACTCCATGGTGCACATTACTTCATGAAGATAGAATTAAGGTCAGGCTATCATCAGATTAGGGTTCGTGAGCAAGACGTGGAAAAGATAGCTTTTCATTGCCATTGTGGACACTATGAGTTTATAGTGATGCCATTTGGGCTCACTAATGTGCCAGCGACATTTCAGTCCACCATGAATAGAGTCTTCCATTCACTGCTAAGTATTTTTGTACTTGTTTTTTTGATGACATCCTTATATACAGTAAAACTTGGCAGGAGCATCTGGCTCATCTAGAGACTGTACTCAGCATCTTGGAGAGGGAGTCCTTGTACACCAAGGAGTCCAAATGTGATTTGGGGATGACTGAATTGTTATACTTGGGTCATATTATCAGTGCAAGGGGAGTGCAGATGGATCCTGAGAAGATCCACGCTATCATAGACTAGCCTATTCTGGCAAACCTTACATAGCTACGAGGATTTCTACGTTTGGGTGGATTTTATCATAGGTTCATGAATGCTTATTCACAACATGCATCTCCTATGAAAAATTTGATGAAAAAGGGTGCTTTTAGTTGGACACCTAAAGCACAAAAGTGTTTCATGAGGTTTAAGGAGTTGATGACTACGTGCCCAGTTTTGACACTACCTAATTTTTTGAAGCCTTTTGAGCTTCAGTGCGATGCTTCAGAAGAGGGCATTGGAGTGGTGCTTATGCAAGACAAGCACCCCATAGTATATGAGAGTCATAAGCTTAGGGGGTAGAGAGACTGTATAGCATTTATGATAAGGAGATGCTTGCTATCATGCATGCCTTGGCAAAATTTAGGCAATATCTCGTGGGCAGCACATTTTGCATCAAAATAGACCACAACAGTTTGAGACATTTCTTGGGGCAGTAAGACCTCAATGATCATCAGCAGAGGTGGGTGAGAAAATTATAGGCATATGACTTTGACATCTCTTTCATCAAAGGCACCCAGAATGTAGTGGCCGACGCTCTTTCACACAGGCCGTATTTGAGTACTATGGTCCACATCTCAGAGGATTGGAGACATATGATTGTGGTAGAGTATGCCAAGGATACATGGTCATCTAGCATTATTGAGGGATTGATGGCTGACACCAGATATACTCTTGTAAATGACTTGATCATTTGCAATAATAGGGTTTATTTGATCCCAGGATCAGCGGTGAAGAACATTCTCATGCGAGCTTTTCATGATGTACCTAATGTAGGACATCCTGGGTATTTCAAGACCTATAGATAGATTAGGGAGAGATTCACATGGAAAGGAATCAAGGTAGATGTTCTTCAGTATGTGCGTGAGTGCCCTGTTTGTCAGCAAAACAAGCAAGAGAACACGTACCCAGTAGAATTGTTGCAGCCACTTCCAATTCCTAACAGGAAGTGGGAGTGTTTGTCAATGGATTTCATTATGGGCTTGCCTAAATCCCAAGGACAATATTTCATATATGTAGTTGTGGATCGGTTAATGAAGTATGCCCACTTCTTGCCGATTACCACCACATACACAGCTACACAGGTGGCAGAGGTTTTCTTTCGAGAGGTATTCCAACTGCATGGGTTACCTCAAAGCATAGTGAGCGACAGGGATAATTGGTTCTTGAGTCACTTCTAGCAAGAGGTGTTCAGACTCTATGGGACCGAGCTTACACCGAGCACCAGTTACCACTCGTAAACTGAAGAACAGACAGAGATAGTGAACAAATGGGTGGAGGGCTACCTCAGGAACTACATTGCAGGGCAGAAAAAAGCTTGGGTCAAGTGGATTCATTTGTGGGAGTATTGATATAACACAACTTTCCACATGACCATTTAGATGTCTCCTTTTATGGCATTATACAGGTATGAGGCACCAAGTTTTCTAGATTTGCTACTGAGTGACAGTAGAGTACCGAGTGCTGGAGACTTATTGCAGGAGAGTCAGGATACCATGAGGACTCTCAAAGAGAATATTGCTAAGGCATAGAATCAACAAAAGCAGTATGTAGATCAGCGAAGGATAGAGAGATCTTTTGATGTGGGTGACATGGTCTATCTTATGCTACAGCCTTACCATCAGTCTACTCTTAGGAAGAGTGGGGCAGAGAAGCTTAAGCCATGTTACTACGGTCCTTTTAGGATCCTTAGGCATGTTGGAGAGATGGATTATGAGCTAGAGCTTCCAGTAGAGAGCAAGGTACACAATGTTTTTCATGTATCATGACTCAAAAAGGCGTTAGGACACCGTGTGATACCTTCTACAGTTTTACCTCCCTTAGATGATGAGGGAAAGTTGATTTTATTACCTGAGTCTATCTTGGAGTATAGAGAGAGACAGTTGTGTAGGAGGAATATCAGGGAATATTTGGTAAAGTGGAGAGATTTGCCAGTGGAGGATGCGACATGGGAAAGCGAGGATATTTTATAGCATCCAGAGTTGAGATTGCTTGAGGACAAGCAATTTCAGGAGGGGCAGATTGTCATGTCCCCTTCTAGTTGACATCTTTTCGAGTGGATGATTAGCCTATTATGCGACCCTCATAGGCTGATGGGATGGATAGAGGGTCTTGACAGAGATGGGCTTGGCTTTCGTTTGGGCTCTTTTGGACATGAATTAAGGGAGATATTAATATTTGATTTATTTAATCAAATATTAATTATTTGGTCTAATTTTAATTAAATATTAATTAATTATTAATTATTAATATTTTGGTCGAATTTTAAAACCCTAATTCTAATTTAAGAAACCCTAAGTCTAATTTAAGAAAATCTAATTTTAGCAAGCACACCTTTGGAGGGTATAAGAGTTTCTCATGGGAGAGAGTTTGTATTCATGATTGATTATTGATATTGATTCTTGTTAAGAATTCTTCTGTGAAGACTGAGCCAAGGGTTCCAACTGTTAGGTGGCCCCTTATCCAACGGTAGCACAATTGATTCCTTATATATGAGCAATTAAACACGAAAATTATACCAGAATGATTAAGAAACTAGAAACATGAGACAACAAAGAATTTGAGAGACAATACACACAATTGTATTAGATAATACTAGAAGAAAATAAAAATAAGGAAGATGCCACTTCTTCCTCCACCTCAAAGGCTTGCCACACCTCAAGACCTTCTTCCCTCTCTCTCTTGCTCAACACAAAACCAACTCTATAACCTGAGTTACAATCCCTCCTTGAATGCTGTAGCTGATCTCCTTGACCTTACACCTGTAGATCTCCTTGACCTTGCTTGCTTCAATGCTCTTACTTGATCAATTTGATAATTACAATACATGCCTCATGGTTCTTTAAATAGAATCCCATGGTTACAAAAATAGACATCTAACTACTAAAATTAGACACACAACTCGCAACTTAAAATAGCCTCTTAGCATGCAAACACTCGGTTTAACTAACTGACTGTTCGTAAACAGCAATTCTGGACCGCACAGGCGACTGACGCCGGTCCCTACTTGTCTGGTGCTGCCGACGTCAGCCGACTCTCTGCCGTTGCCGGTCTCCTTCTCCACTGCATCTGACTGACGTCGATCATACTGCCGACACCGGTGGCTCTGGTTCTTCAGCATCCTTTCTGTGTGTGCAAATAGTTGAAGCTTTTAGCTCCACACCCTAACACCAGGATTCCATTTACATTGAAGAACGTACACTCTTCATTGTGTGTGATTCAAAGGTTGTGAGAGATCAGTCGATATATTGCCAAATTGAGAGATAACTTCATACAGAAGTTATCACAGGTGTTTACAAGTTTGAGAGATAACTTCATACAGAAGCTATCACAAGGGTTCACAAGTATTTATTTATTTTTGGTTTTGATTCAAGAATTATCTAGATATAGATCTTTTGTATTAGCCCATAGTTCTTCAGATCAAGATCAAGCATACAGGTTGTGATATATTGGCGGTCGTACAAAGTCCATACAAATCTGTGAAAATCTGTATGCATCAGTGGAAAGATCATACACTGACATCAGTAGGCAGAGACCGACATCGACCGACCTCTCACCGACGTCAGTAGGTTAATGACCGCAGTCAACTGAGGACGACAGTATAACCGACGTTGGTGACTGTGTTTTGACACAGCAGGCCGAGACACACCATATCCATATTTATTTCCCAGTTTGTGGAATACTTAGGCTATTAAGGCTGTATTTTCAATATTCTTTGTATACCTGATAGAGGACCTCTATTGTAAGCATATGAGCAAATAAATAAGAGATTATATTGTGATGTATTTATCTATTTGAAGATATTTTGCACAAATACAGATAAGCAATTCAGAGCTTTTGTTTTGGTATCCGAAGGGATATTTCAGGAGCCTTACAATATTAGCAAAGATTTATTTTTCCTTTATAAGTGAGTTGACCATACACATGCCCTTGTGGCTTAAACTTATTTCAGAATATTATTAACCATATTCTATCCATTTCAAATAAATTGATTTCATTGCAATTTGAAATCTCCTTTTTTATGAGAGATGAATATTATCTTTGTGAAAAATTCCTAACCTATTATCTAAGTCTCAAAAAAGAACTATCAGTTAAGTAACCTAAATTAATAAACCATATTTATAACTTGAATTACAAAATTTTTAAAACACTGTAAAGAGTTACACAAAACTAAAAATGACCAAAATATAGCTATGGAATCTGAAAAAAAATAGTGTGAAAGAATGGAAAGGAAATTTTAAAAATCTACAAATGATTAGGGAAAATAATTAGACGCATAAACTATCTGGTGATATTTTTAAATTTACTCCATCAAACAAGTTCATAATTTGTTACATATGTTTTGGTGGAGATAATATCCTTTACCTCATAGCTTTTGCCCTTAACACTCTCTCAGGCCTCATGTTCCTTCTATTTAGCCTCCTTAGTGTAACTGGTATATTCTCCCATTGCTTTCATTACATTGTTGCTTATTTCCCTCAGTTATTCATTTCCTGAAGGCTTCCCTTGGAAACATTCAAAAGAACCATCTTTACATATGTGGTTTCCATCAAAAACACAAAAGAAACACAACAGTTATGCAATCAACTATCCAAAAATAAGAAAATATTTTATTCAAAAACATCATGTTCTCATGTCATTTATCAAGGTAAACTCAGAATAATCATTCTAACATGTGGAAAAACAAAGTGATAGGTGTAAGGAACCTAAGTAACAATGTGTCACATCCATGTAAATTCATTGAATTTTTAAGTATATAGGCATGTGGATGAATGAAGCCATGGAAAATTACTTAATCATATTAATATTTAATTTTTATTAAAAAATTAATAATATTTTAATCTATAATTATAATAATATATTAATAATAAATATAAAAATATAATTTTTTTAATATAATTACGTATAATATAAATATATATTAATAATAAATATAAATATATGATTTTGAACAAGTGTAATTTGGTAGTCGTACCTCCCTCAAAACTCATCACCATTGATCCTATCTCATCTTTTATCTATGAAATATTAATAAAATATAATTTTATATTTTTGGTGGACATGAGGTACAAAATAAGGTTTTGTTTTCTATTTTAGGGTGTGCTAATGTGATGTGTGAGGAGGTGAGTTGGGTGGCAATGGTGAGGGGAAATTTTATCCTACACTAGATCCATATTTAGGTTGGTTATTGGATTTACATGGCTTGCATCCATTAGAAAAGGGTACATAACTTGTAGGTTGGTGGCTTCTTTTATTGGATGTTTTTTTATTATCAAGGGTCAACGAGGATGACAAGATGTTGATTTGATTAAGAGAAGGCTCCACATTTGATGTGTGACTTGAATCAACATTATAATGGCACTGATGTGGAGATAAGACATTGAGTTTCTAAAGTCTATATTGTAACTTATGCTTTCCTATGATGCCAATATATTGAAACCAAATGATATTATATCAAGGTTAAGAACATAAAGAAACACCATATTCATACCCATGAAATAAAGAGCATGACCATACATAACTTGAAAGTGGTAATATATTTCAAAGTGAGTTGAGTGGTGATGATGAGAGGTAATGATAGGGTATTTAAGGGGATGTCTTACACTAGAGGGTCAACATCTTACACATGTCATGACTTCAAGTAAATTTTTGTATTTACATAACTTACACCCATTACAAAGGGGTTTGTAGCTTACAAGGTGGTAGCATATATATATATATATATATATATATATATATATATATATATATATATATATATATATATATATATATATATATATATATATATTACAAAGGGGTTTGTAGCTTACAAGGTGGTACCACATATATATATATATATATGTGTGTGTGTGTTTTTATTTAAAGATTAATAATATTTTAATATATAATTATATATTATAAATTATATAATAATAAATATAAATATATTAAAGTTTTATGAAGTGAATGAGTGTAATTTGGTAGTCATACCTCACTCAAAACCCATCACCACCATCCCATATCACCTTTTGTACATGAAGCATTAAGAAAATATATATATATTTATGGTGGAGATGATGGTAGAAAATGAGGTTGTGTGTTCCTTTTCATGATGTGATAATGTGATCTACAAGGAGGTGAGTTGGGTGGTGATGATGAGCAGAAATGATATCCTATATCAGACCTAAATTTAGGGTAGAATTTAGATTTTCATAGATTTCACCCATTGGAAAGAGGTACTCGACTTGCAAGGTGGAGGGTTCTTTGGTTGGATGTTTTCTATTATCAAGGGCTGATGATGATGACATGACATTGATTTGATTATAAGGAGGCTCCACATTTGATGTGTGAATCAAATCAGATTTGTAATGTCACTGATGTGGATACAAGACATTGAGGATCCAAAGTTTATATTATAACTTGTGTTTAACTATATTTCCAATATATTAACACCTACATAAAATATACCAGGGTTGAGAATATATAGAAATACCATACTTATACACATGGAATAAAGGGCAAGACCATACATAACTTTCAAGTGGTGAAATATTTCAAAGTGAGCTAGGTGGTGATGATGAGGGGTAATGACAGGGTATTTAGGGGATGTTATATACTATAGGGTCCACATCATACACATACCTTGAATTCAAGAAAATTGTTGGATTTACATAACATGCACCCATTAAAAAGGGGTTTGTAGCTTGTAAGGTGGTAACATATTTTATTAACTATTTTTTATTTTATTATGGAAGGACTCCATATCCAACATGCATATCAAATCCATAATGAAATTTCATTGATCCGGGGGAGATACATTGTGGTTATGAAGTCTATCTCATTGCTTTTTTGGTGGTTGAAGTGAGTAACAAAGATTTTTCAAAGTCCATGCCATATGGGCACATAAGGGATCATCATTGGTGATACAATGTGAATGGCATGGTGGATTTTCTAGTTAAGAGAAAAAATAGTCAATTTATGATTGCTCTTAGGTGGTAGGGAGGGTTGGTAGGTTTAATTATCACACATTAGGGGTTGACCACATTATACAGTTAAAAGGTAAATATACTCTAACCTTTAATCAATTGAGTGGGAGGTGAATTAGTGGTCAAAAAATATGGTACAAAGCAATTAATTTCAACTTGATATTAGTTAATGGATATTTATTACAGTAATTACAAATGATATGAAATTTATCATAAATCATTATATTGCAAACCCTCATTTTTATATAATTTCTATTAATTTTTTTTAATGATTTATTTATAGTTCAAAGTTTTAGGTCCTTTCACAACTAGAAACAACTTATAGTTTGAACCATTAATAGACCTATTTGTGTATGCATGGAGAAAACAACCAAATCTTCTTCTTTTAGTATATAACAAGCATAACAAGTTTTTTTTTTGGTCTATTTGAAAACTACTTAATAATTTTTAATCTTGATAGTGCCCAACAATGTGACATTAAAAATTATTTTGTAGATTATTTGTAGTTAAAATATTATTGTGAAGAGATAGGGTCTAATTCATGTGTTGTCCTTGTGCTATCTACACTTGATGCACACCATGATTTTGTATTTCCACATGTAGACTCATGGTTTTATTTGTGTTTTTAAAAAAAAAACCATGGTGGAATTTATTACCTTTTTAATGGCATGCACATTTAGCAAGTGGATATGATGTATTATGTCTAAATAAATAAAATAAACATTTTTTAAAAATAAATAAATAATTAATATCTTAATAATCAACAATCTCTATCAAAACTAACATCGGTGGTTCAATCCTTGGGAGATGGTTTTATGAGAATAGAGAAAATGAATATTGAGATACATCAGGGTAATGAATGATTGAAGATGTAGATGGAGATGATTTTTGAGCAAAAATAACACAAATTCTAACATCATCACTAAGGATTCTTCTTACACTTCTTCTAAAAATAGGTTCAATAAATTATAACCCCCCGACATGTATAGTTTGGGTCTTAGTTTTCTTCTACTTATGTGTATTTATCAGTCATGAATTTGATTCTTGATAAGTAAAAGTATGCAACTTCAAACCTTTGCTCTTTTTTTCTAGGGTTTTAAAAACTTGAGTAGAGGTTCCATACATATTTTTTTATAAAATAAATGTCTACTGATGAAAACTCAATTGAATGTGTACAATGCCACCACCTAGAACATCCACTACCACACATTGTTTTTATCACGTGCATCTATTAAAAAGTTATCTATTATGTTTATTTGGTGCCTTGTTTTCCCTATAAATGCATCTATGTGATTCAACATTGGTATAGTGGTGATTTTTCAACCAAACAACTCCACCATCACTCCTATAATGGAAACCTTTACTCTTTAGTGATATTTTTATTCAACCCTACACTCAAAGATTTTCATTTTTGATTTGAACCTTAATTATAGACTAAGTGATCCTTATTTTTAGTGGCCCTTACTAGTGGAACTGATACCACATATTAGTGGACCCATATTGTACACTAAATTTGAATTCATGGTGGTGGGTGGATGCACATGTCTTACATTACCCATTGAAAATGCGTCTATAACTTATAGGGTGTTGACATTTGATTAATCATTTTATATTATTGAGGGTGGGGAAGTATATCGTGATCATTACTTTGATTTTGATAAAACTCCAAGTCTAATATATGGATTGAATCATGATGCAATGTTGTTAATGTGGGAACAATACATTAACATCCCTTAATCTATCATGTTGCTTATGTTCATCAATGTTACCCATAAATTTATGCCTAGATATAAAAGAAAGTAATTGAATGAAAAACTACCAAGTGTCACAATTTGGTCAGTGCAAATTAAACAAGAAATAAAATACAAGTTAGCCCAATGCACCATAAAGAAAGAGAATAGAATAATGACTAAGCAATCAAATTCCACATTACACATTAGACAATAAAAGAGACCAAAATAGTAAATATAGAAAAATGAAAAGTTACATCCCCTTTGGCATTCTTGCACCATCAAGATAACTGCTAGTAACATTTTTGTTTACAAACTAGAAATGTAAACCATTTTCTTCATCATTTTTTGCCAATTATCTTTCAAATTTACATTTCTAGGAAATTAGAAGTCAAATTTTCCACATATTAAATGTTCAAAAATTCTATAGTCACAAAGTAAATGTATTCATTAAACATGTTTAGTATTTATTAAAGAATAAAATAGTGAAGACGTATATTTATTGAGAGGTATTCATAAAGTTTTGAGAAAGTAGTAAGCCACTTTTGTTGTTGCCCAGTAAACAATACTAGTACGTATTTATTTCTAGCAGATTTCTATTTTTGAGTAAAAGTTTATTTTAATAACACATTAAAAAAGCTTTTTATTTTTAAATACACACTAAAATTCATCACAAAAAATAAATTTTATCAAATACAACATACAAATATGTACAAAATAGATTTGTTAGCATAGTAAAAGGTAGTTGAGCCATACCCTAGATTTATTGATCACTCATTATTTTGTATATGCTACTGGTCATCGGCAATTTATTTTAATATGTCCAATAATCTTGTGACATGTGTTGATAAAAGGTCAATGAAAGTGTATTCATCATCCAACTTAAAATGGTAACCATCAATCAACTAATAAACAGAGAGCTCATACCAATAAGTAAACACCTCTCTCTCTCTCTCTCTCTCTCTCTCTCTCTCTCTCTCTCTCTCTCTCTCTCTCTCTCTCTCTCTCTCTCTCTCTCTCTCTCTCTCTCTCTCTCTCTCTCTCTCTCTCTCTCTCTCTCTCTCTCTCTCTCTCTCTCTCTCTCTCTCTCTCTCTCTCTCTCTCTCTCTCTCTCTCTCTCTCTCTCTCTATCTCTCTCTCTCACACACACACACACACACACACAATTACTTAAAAAAATTGTATTTACATGGTTTAAAAGATAAAATTAATTTGACTTAAATATCAAATCATAAAATGTAAATATTAAAACTAATTACCCTATACCTCCTATCCAAATTAAATTTTAAAACATTAAAAATAATCAATAATTAGAAAAAAATCAATGTATTTTAGTAATTAACAAAGTGGAGGCTATATAATCCTACTCGGCTCATGACTCTACTTTCCTCATATAAATATGAGCTTCATTAATTATAAGATTGAAATGTTATTTATTTAGTTTATCAATAACTATTATGTTCATATTTTATGATCATAGCTCATTACAAATGACTCTAATTTTTCTTGTTTTTAGATTCCTGAAACATCATTATATATAAGATGATATTTTCAAGGTAATTTTTAATGTATTCAGTACACTTGTGTTTCTAGCTGATGTGTTTGTGGTGACATAAAAGTGGTCAACTTTCCTCGATCACAACTTCATTAAAATCCTTTATGATGGCATTAATGTAAATTAAAATGGTTAAGGAAAATGATAATGGTTAATTCAAACACAATTTTTTAAGGAAACATAAATTTTAACCTCATTTGAACATAAATTGCATGCCAGCTAGAAAAATTAAAAGTTATACCCATTACTTGTGCACCTTTCCCTTGTTTCATTTCTTATTTGTCATTACCCTTTTTAATTTCAACCTTTTTAGGAGCTTGTGTACCATTACCTAGTTCCATAAGTGCATACAACATTCATAAGAGCATCCCAAATGAGGAAATTACTATATAGGCTGGTTACCTATAATGAATGGCATTGTCTACACTGTTGAATATCAAACCCTATTTATCATAATATTAGTTTAAGATCTCAGAAGGGCACAACCTTCACATTTTCATATGATAAACAAATGAAATACATGACATTTTTGAAATTAATACACTTTAAAAACTTTATGGCATAGTTTTAGTTTGTAAAATTACACTATTCACTATGAATTTAAATTAAGTTCTTATAGTGTACAACTTATAGTGCTACCTACAATAAATGCTATATACATATTCAGTTAGATTTTATAACTTTGGGATATATCTCCCAAGAAAGATAACTGCATATCTCTAGTAAGCATAATACCATGTTGTTTGTAGAATTTTAATATAAATGATAATTTAACTACTATTTTATTAAAAATAGAAATGGTAAAGAATTTAGTGTAAAAAGTTGGGGGACAAAATTTGGCCTACCCATGGACATGATTTTTCTAAAATTTTAATCTACACTCCAAATTTTAAGATGGTGTAACAACATGAAATGTATTATTTTGAGTCTAGTTTCTAAAATGCTAATGCTTTTGTAAAAATGGTTAAGTATAACTAAGTCAAACATCTAAAATATGAATATGAACTCCTAATTTTTGTAGAAAACATAGTAGATAGATGGTTATAATGCACACCAGTTTTTTAGTAGCATTTAATATTATTTGAAACCCTTTGAGGAAAATTTATATAAGATCTTATAGTACATCACCTATATTTTTTCAATGAATACTTTTGTTTTATGAATTTTGCAAGTAAATAGATCCTAAAAACTGATAAAGAAATGGATAGCCATCTATGTGACACATCTAACTACCTCAAAAAAAATGAAAATCAATTTTATCTTATTTTAATGTGTGTAGAATTAGGCCTAATTGGTCACCATATAATGTGTTTTCACTTGAATCAATGAAAGATAAATTACATGAACATGTATAGGCATGTATGTTTGCGGCATGTAGATGTCCTAAAAAGGTCTAGTTAGAAATCAACATAGTTTGAAACCTTAAATTATTCCAAAAATTAAAAAAATCATATTTTTAGAAAGAAAAGAGCATGAAAATATCAAGTTTTTGAATTTTTATGTTGAGATTCTTAGTGTATTTGGCAATCAAATTTTAAATTTGTTGTTTATTTTCACACCTTTCAAAACTCAGTTGTACATTGATAGTCCAAGCCTTTGTCTTGGGAATCCAATCCATTCCTGAGACAAAAGGCATGGGAATTGAATTGAAATTCAAATACCATGATCATGTTATTAAGTGTATTATTAATGTAATCACAGTATTTAATAAGGTGATCGTAGTATTTAATAATGCAATCATGTTAATAACATGATTGTGTTACATATTTTGAACACCCTAAAACCTAAATAGGAGACATTAGGCCTAGTTGTCTTAAGATAAAATATTGGTTGATTAAGATTGTTATTTCAGACCAATGTTATTGTCAATAATTGATAGCATTGAATGATAATTGGAGATGTATTAACCTATGAATTAATTTAATGTTCTTTTGATCCCAATATAGTGTGCAATCAGGCCAATAGATCCAAAATTAACATTATATGGACATATTTCCTTGGATGGAGCATGGTTGGCCCCAATTACATATCAAACTAAACTAAATACTTGGATTTTATAATATGGTGTGTAATTAGAGACCCAATTGACATCATATAGACATAATTCCTTTCTTAGGGCTCATTTAACCTTGATTATGTATTAGATTGAACTAATTATTCAATTAGTTTAATATGGTGTGATATCAAAGCCCTAAATGACATGATATTAAAGGAATTCCTTACATGGGGATCAATTACTCTTAATTATAAATTGTACTGAAGAAAATACTTGATTGGTTAAATATGATGTGCAATAAGGGAAAAATATTCACAATGGACATTAGATGGACAAAATTCATTGCTAGGGTGAAAATTGCCTTGATAGATATTCTAGGTGGAAGCAATTAATTGCATAGGACTTGGTTGTCCTCAATTATGTATAGTATTGAAAAAAATATCAATTGATTTAACATGGTGTAATTAGAGACCCAAATGACATTAGATGGATGTAATTCCTTGCTTGGGGATTGAGTGGCACCAATTACATGTCATATTGAACCTAAATACTCAATTAGTTCAATATGGTGTGCAATCAGGGATAATTGAAACCCAACTAGAACATTATATGGACAAAATTACTTTCATGGGGCTCAGTTGAGCCCATTTATGTATGAGATAAAACCAAATACATGATTAGTTGGATATAGTTTACAATTAGGGATAACAAAGTTGTAATTGTCATTAGATGTATTTAGTTACTTACATGAGCCTTGGTTGGCTATAATTGCATATTGAACTGAACTAAATACTTGGTTGATTCAATATGTTATATATTTGGGGCCAATATAGCTCCTTATTGATAGTAGAAGGTTAAAATTTCTTACACAATGTTTTTTTAGATTAAATTTCATAGATCATATTGAACCAAATATTATTTTAGTTAAATTTGGTGTGCAATAAAAATCCTAATTTTTATTAGATGGATGTAACTCCTTACATGGGGTTTAATTAGTCTTGATTTCATATTAGATTCAATCAAACACTCAATTACTTGAATAAGGTGTGTAGTTAGGGCCCTAATTAAAATTATGTTGACATAATTCCTTGGGCAAGCCTTGATTAGCCCCAATTATATATCATCTAGAATTTAATACTTGATTAGCTCAATATGGTATGTAATTAGGGCCAAGTAATCCCCAATTTCCATTATATATGAATGTAATTCTTTGCACACAGCTCGTTTAGACCAAATTGCATATAAAATTGAAAAAGTAACTTTTTTCAATATGGTAAACACTTAGATCCGTAATTGATCTCATATGGATGGAATTCCTTACATTGAGGCTTAGTATGCCCCTAGTATGAATCTATCCCTAATTAACATCCTTTATATATAGTAAAAATTAGGTTCACAAGGATGAACTTGGTTAAAATTGCATCTATCATTACCATAATTGACTTCATAGGCTCAATCTATGATGATTGTGGGGGATAATTGATCCCAAATTCACATTATTTAATATTCATAGATATACATCCAAGGAGCTCAAATTTTTCCCCAATCACCATGATGATTTTATCTTATATACCCTAAAACCTATACCCTAAGCCCTAATCCCTAAAGTTACTAATCCCTAAACTCTAAACCATAAATATAAACTCTTTAAACCTTGAACCAATCATTTTATCCAAAATTAAAATCATTTAGACTAAGAATTAAGTATGCAAGGCTCAATTTGGCCTAAATCCCCTGATTGATTACCCCATTTGACTAATTCACTCAATCTACACAATGACATTCATGGTATAATGACAACCCAAAAATACATTATATAGTCACAAATGGGTCTAAGTGATTCAAATTGTCCTTAATTATCTTTGTGATTTACCTTATGTACCCTAAACCATTTATATACATTAAAAACTAGAAGCTGTAAACCATAAACCCTAAACACTGTACCCTAAATTGTAAACCATAAACTTTCCCTATGTACCAACTTCAATTTAGTCCCAATTAAGATCCTTTGTAGTAAGAATTAGGTTTGAACACATGGCATATCTATAAATTAGACATTAATTTACATGTCCTTAAACCTAAACCCTATGCCCTAATGCCTAAAACATAAATTATAATCCCTGTATCCTAATTACCACTACATGCCACAAACATATATGCCTTACGATATAACTAATTTTATCATGAGATATCATAAAATGAACTTTTTAAACCTATGGCTAAAGCCTTTGGAGTACCAATCAAGTTGTGCATCGATTCAATAAATTGGGGCTATTTTGAGCCCCTTCAACCTAATTAACCAAAGAGGAGGAGCTAGTTTATTATTTTAATTTAAGAATCATTTGAGGTCAATGTGAACCCCTTCAATAACAAGATATGATTTGGGGCAAAATCAAAAAATTGATCTACTATCATGAATTGATCCAATTAGTCAATTTTTGTAATTCTCTATGTGATCTAGGAAAATTTGAGCCCCTAAACCAAATTTATGGCTCAATTGATTTTATAACATGTATGTAACATGTATATGTCATAATTAACCCAACTTTTATCATAAATACAAACATGAAGGTAATCAACTCATAAATAGGTGTCACAAAAACCTCAAATGTTCTTTAATTACCTTCATGATTAGACCTTATATCTAATATCTTAAACCCTAATTTAACATATACCATTTAACTTTAACCCTATACCATTTACATTAAACCCTAATCCATAAGCCCTAAACCCCAAACCCTTTAAATTATAGACCCTAAAACTTAAACCAATAAATTTAGCCTCAATTAACATCCTTTATATATATAGTAAGAATTAGTTCCATAGGGATGAACTTGGTTAAAATTACATCACTTATTACCACAATTGACTTCATAGGCTCAATATATGATGATGTGGGGGATAATTGATCCCAAATTCACATTCAACCTAGTTGTGCATATAAAGTAAATTAGGTCTATTTTGAGCCCTTCAACCTAATTGCATGGATATAAAAAATGTGATTTTTGGGTTGATCAGCTCTAATTTTCCCCAATCGCTATTATGATTGTACCTTATATACCTTAAAACCTATACCCCAAGCCCTAATGCTTAAATTTCATAATCCCTAAACTCTAAAACATAAATATAAAATATTTAAACCTTAAACCAATCATTTTAGCCCAAATTAACATGATTTAGACTAAGAATTATATCTTTTTGATTGACCCTATGTACCCTAAACACTATACCCTAAATTGTAAACCAAAAACTTTCCCTATTTACCAATTGATTTAATCCCAATTAACATCCTTTGTAGTAAAAAATTAGGTTTGTACATGGCATATAGTGATTAGACCTTATATACACCATTAAACCCAAACCCTACATGACCTAATCCCTAATCCTTAAACCCTAAAATATAAATTTTAATACCTAATCCCTAATCCATAAACCCTATGCATTGATTCCTTAATCCCTAATCCATAATCCCTTATCTATATTAATTATAATATGATCACATTATTTTATAATGTGATCATGTTATTCTTAACATAGGCAAAACTTGGTTATCATTTTGATTTCCAACCCCAATTCTCATATTGAAAATAATGCAATCATGTTATTACATAATGCGATCGCATTATTATCAATATAAGCTTTTCAATGGGTTGGATGGGCTAGAGCCTTATACAACAGATAACACAATCATGTTATGTAATAACATGATCACATTATTATTATTTTAGATTAAATATACTTATTAATGACTATTTTTAAGTCCAATCAATATTTTTTATCCCCACATACATTCTTTGTGTACTTATGTGAGATCTATGTACTTGTGTACTCGACCCCACCTTTAAAAAGTTATCAATTGTCCCTTATGATGGGTTCCAAATCATGTTCAAAGAGGAAGAAGAAGTTTTTAAAGCACAAAAATCTAGAGGAATTATAATATTTGAGAGATAAAACACAAGCTATAAATGTGAAAACTTCATGGTAGATAATGTACAAACCTTAATCCTGATGACCCAAATACCATAGATTTTTTACGAGCCAATTGAAGATAATGAATTAAACAATGATGAAATTGACTATAATCAATTGAGTAATGTTGAAATTAACCATAATGAAATGAATAATAATTAAATTGACCATAATGAAATGAATAATAATGAAATTGAAAATAATGAATTAGTTAATGTTGGAATTTCACATTCAAAGTTCCAAGTTTCTAATTTTGTTGATGATTATTCCATGTATGATGCTTCACCCCCCCCCCCCGCCCCCACCATGAATCAATAAAATTTGATAGAAACAAATAATGATGAAATTAACCATCAATAAAATTTCATGGAAACATATAATGAATAAATTAACAATGAAAAAAGTGTCATCCCACCTCTAAATAATGAATGTAATAATAGTTCTGAAACACCCTCTCAACAAATTTCACCATTATCAACACCTCCAAAAATTATGCCTAAAAAAGACAAGTGCTTAATTTAATTTTATGAAAACATTTTAAAACCAATACATATCAAAAAAATTGATCACCATTCAAGAATACTGGCTCAACAAATTTGGGATGCTTTCTTTCATAATTTAGAGTATGATAGTTAAAGATGTCAATTATTTATTTCATTAATAAAATTAGTTAAGATGAGACTTATAATGTACACATTAGGAATAATAACATATAACATGAATGATGAAAATTAAAATTTTTGAAAATCTACATGATGCATATCATACTTTTATCCTGAGATCATGCAACAAAGATTGTAATGTTGCCTAATGTATAATGATAGCTTATGCAGTAAGTGGTGAAACATGGAAAAAATGATTGATTTCAAAAATAAGTCGAACACTTGATATAAATAGAAAAACCTTAATGAAAGAAATTACATGACTTTAAAGACATAATGAACCTACTATCAATGAGCTATTGGTATTCTCTGGTGGAATTCTATGAAAGGACAACGCTATATCCAATACTCTCAAAGAGTTACTTGCTCAATTTTGGAAAGACAATACAAGTATTTCACCCAATGCAAGAGATGTTGTGAAAAGAAGAGTTGGTTCTCGTAAGTGTGAACTACATCCAAAACATTTATTAGATATGACTCAAACATAATTATACTCTGGCTAGCCATAAATTATGGATCTGGCTAGCCATGAACTGTTTCTGGGTGAGGGAGAAGAACTCATCCTGTATCAAGGAGGATTCAATCACGCTAAACTTTTGGAGCCATGGGATGGAGTGTGCTTCATTGTCATGAAGTACTTCACTCTTGAAGGGCAATTTACCAAGTTCTACAATTATCACCTTCCTTTGTTAAATCACTTCAAGTGAAATGTTATTATTAGTTTCCCTTTTTACCTGCTTTCCTCTTTGGAACACTCTGTCCTTAGGGTGAGAGCTAAAATGGATAATAAGATAGATATGAACCCTATTCCCCTACACCAGGGGCTCATTTTTTACTTATACAACTTTCACCAAGCCCTAGAGCCATCCAAGACTATTAGAGTTGATAGTGGAGACATTCCTTCCAACCTGGTGTCCGACAATGCTATTGATGAGTCTTATTTTTTCCCCTACTCCTACCAAAACAAAAGATGTTTCTTTCTCCACCCTTGAAGAGACCCCTGTTGATACCCCTAGCTCTTTTATGAGTAAGAAGGGTAAGAAGAGAAAGGTTGATGAAGAGGAAGAGAATATTAAAGAGACCACAGAGGGGACCCACAAAAATCTAGGTAGGGACACGGGAGGCCAAGGTGGTAAATCTCACAAGTCTTCCAAAATTAATAAGGAAGGATTCTCCTCTAGAGTGCGAAGGTCAGGGTGGATTACTGGTAAACCCACCCTGAAGGCCAAACTGATTGATTACTCAGAAAGTGATTTAGAAGAAGCAACCCAGGAGGAAGAGTCTAAGGAGCTAGAAATCCATGAAATTTCAGAGGACACTGGAGGGAAGTAGGATACTAGGGATTTTGAGGTTACTGAGGAGCATGGTGCTGACACTATGGAAACTACTAATAATAAGGGGAAAATGTATGTCAAGGAAGCTAGTGAGGATACTAAAAATGACACTGATTGGAAAGTTGAAATTGGGGCCCTAAAGGATCGTATTCAGAGGTTGGAGCAAAATTTCATCAAAGGACTCCAGAATACAATTCTACTGAACATGTCTATGCTAAAAGAGGTGGGTAATACTAGGCATGCTAACAACATGGAGAATACTGAGAAACTTAATGATCTTCTCAAATCAATGGTTATGTAAAGAGAGTCCTCTCTGACTCTGGTCTTTCCATTTCTTGTGTTTTTTTTCTATCTATTATTTTCAACTAGTGTTATCGTCTCTCTAAAGGCATATTTTGTTTGATTGCCTTCTTGTCTTTTTTGATTGTAAAGGGTTCAGCCCCTAGTTTGTTGGCTTACCTTATCAAAAACATAATTATACTCTAATTTTTTGGAAAAACATCCATAAATTTATATTTTTCAAAGATATTTTGAAATGGAAAAAGCTTTTTATGTTAAAATAAATAACACATGCACCACTTGTAGGAAATATATTGAATTTTCAATGCACTATGATGTTTTTTCACCATATTCATTGTACTTTGCATACTAACATTTTTTGAGAATGTGTCATTGAATTAAAACCAAAATCATCCAGGGAATTTATTCCAACTATCTTTGATAAAAGATCATATGGGAAATTATTTTATAACAAATCATGTTAAAATGGAAATTATAGCATTTATGGTGGATTGTCAAATTTAAAAAAAAGTACCCATGAGGAGATTACAAGTGCAATTGGACAAGAATTAGTTGCTTTAAGAAAATATAAATTAGTGACTTATCAAGTAAAATATGGCAAAAAATCTAAAATGTGTGAGCTTGTTATAAAAAAGATACATGTTTTCAATTTTTTTGTGAAATTTAGGGAAAAGATTATTTATGAGTATGCATGGCACACACACAAGGCTAGATGGTTTTATGAACATTTCAAAATATGAAAGGATACATTCTCACTTGGTTCCATTATTTTAGTAGTTGATTTTGCTAAGAATTACACATTCAAACCCCAAATGTAAGTTCAATCACAATATTACAATTCATCATATGTTGCCATATTTATGCATATAGAATTCATGCATGTACCTAATAGTATAGAGAAACAACAAAAAATATTAAGGGAGTACCATTTATATATCAGTGATGATAGATCACATTGTTTAGAGTATGTGCAAGGTTGTTTTCAGAAGTTCTATGAATAGTTGAGTTAGAAGAACATTAATTTAAATCAACATTACATTTGGTCAGACAATTACACATCATAATTAAAAAATTCATGGATGTTTTATTGGTTGAAAAAGATGCACATTACCATTAGTGTAGAACACATTTAGAGTTTCACTTAGTCTAGCCATGGAAAAGAGGAGCATGATAGTGTTGAATCATGTGCAAAAAAAGCTATTGCAAGGGAGGAGTTTAAATTTAAAGAGGGTTCTCATTTGATAGATGCAAAAACTATGGTTGAATGGTGTAATGAGAATATGTGTCATGGTACTCAACAAAATTATATCATTTGTAGACATTTCTAGTTAATAGAGGAAGATAACTTAGAAAATTATGAGGATTGTATTACTCTAACGGGTTCAAGTAACCTCCACTCATTTTGTAGCTCAAATGCAAGTTTTTAGACTATTCATATGAGAAATTTGGCATGTTTTTGTTCTACATACATGGACTCTATTTTTAATGAGTGTGAGTCATAAGAGTGGGTGGATGATTTGATTTTCAAGCCTTTAATTACAATCAACACATATTAGGTTCCAATAGTATTGTAACTTATAAATATGACATCATCATATGACTTTGACCCTGTATTTGGTCTAGTACATCTAGGTAGAATACTTTTCATTATGTATAATTTATTCTCATTAAATATATCTTCATATTGTCACTAAAATGATTTTTTATGATATATGGGATGTTTTTAAAGTTATTACAGAGGAAGATAATGAAGGCATTTATTACTACTTGTGTCAATGTGTAAAGAGAAATAAAAAATTGACATCCCCAGTTATATATGGAGAAAACATTGGCTATCCCACTGGGGTTGGTGGTAGTCACTAGAACTTGGTTTCAACAATATCCTATAAAAATTTTAGATCAATGGTTGTTTGAAGAGTCTGAAATTCATAGGGAGATACTACATTATTCAAATTTGATTATTGCAATGAATATTCAATTACAAAAATATTATGGAAGGCCATTAAATAGGAAACTATGGAATGTTTGGGAATTAGACCATGAAGTTATTCTTGATACTATCAAGGTTAGAGAAGATCCGAGTGGTTCTTCAGATTTAAATATGGAGGTATGTTGACTTTTCAAATGTAGATGTAATCAATTTTACCAAACATTTTTTATTTTTTAAGTAGTGCATATATAAATTTCATTTTTAATTGCTTACTAACAATTTTTTGTAAGTTAGTGGTGCCAAATAAGCTTTCACCTTCATGTGGTTGGCACTATCAATAAAAATTATATATTCTTAAAGCTAAGAGAAGCTTAGGTTTTATGGGTATTTGAACTTAGGCTAAAAAATGCATTTTTCTTATATTGAGAAGGGTGTTATTTAGGCCAAAATAGGTTGTGGGTTTATCGATCGAACCTGAAATAAGGCTAAGAACATAATTCTATAAGCTATATTCCCCTAAAATGTGTTGGCAGTGTCATTTATCACTCAAAAAGCATCTGAATCAAAGTTCTGCAACCACAACTTAAACTTTAGAAACATTTGTTGTCAATATGTTTGCTCTCTAGAATGGTAGTGAAAATGCACTTTTAGGTGGATTAGAACATCATGGTAGTGTGATTAAATGTAATTTTCCTATCTTAATATTATCAAAGTGATAGATTCATAGGTGGAGGTCCCAGAGGTAGAAATGCTAGTTGGATCTCAAGAAGTTGCTTGTTTACTGACAAAAACTTTTAAACATGTCACTATAACTTTTCTATAAGTAAAACTAAAATTTTCTAGCTATGGCTCCTGTGCGTGCGCTCCCTCAAAATTTGAAATTAACTGTTGGGATTCCAGTGGCTGGTGTGGCTGTGGCTATCGTTAAGGGTGGGGATTTTTCTGCTAGTGAGGGGAGGGATCTGAATTCCCCTAAAGCAATTTCTTCTGTGGGGGGAGGAGATACTACGACCTTGCATTCTACCTATGCTCCTGGTTCAGGGTATGGACCTGGGGGAAGAACATTCATAGATGTGGCAGCCTTCGAAGTAGATATTCATGATGATTTGCCTCATGCATCATTTGGGCCAACCCGCGTTTCACCTGTAAGTGCTTTAAAACCTATCAGGGTAACTCTAGAACCTGAACTAGTGGAAAATATCTTCCAATTGGAAGAAAGGTTTTCCTCTTGTGCTACCATTTTTCATTGCCATGGTTTCTAGCCCTCTCTTGTAGATCTAAAGAACTGGATTTCCAAGAACTGGTCGTAAATTAAAGATGGTCAAATCCTTCCTTTGCACCAGGGGTTTTTTATAATAGTATTTCAAAGCCCTGAAGATAAGAAGTCTATATTGTGTCACAATAATTTTTCTTGGTAAGGCAGATTTCCTCTTATGGCCAAACCTTGGCATAAGGATTTTAATCCTCTCTTAGAATCCTTTAAAAAGCTCCCTATATGGGTGCGGCTCCCTTATCTTTCGATACACCTGTGGCATGAGGAGGTTTTTGAAACCATTGGAAATGCTATAGGGGATTTTTTATATAAAGAAGATAGTATGATTCTACTCCACTCGATGTGTGCATGATTTTTGGTAGATCTGGATGTTTCTAAGGGCCTTCCTGAGGTGATTTGCCTTGAATCCCCAAGGGGTACCTGGAAACAAATTTTGGATTATGAGGGGATCCATTTTCAGTACAGGAAGTGCCACCAGATGGGTCATATTATTGCTCGCTATGTTGCTAGGAAATCCAATCCCAGACATTCACCTTCTTGGTGGCCTAAGGTTTCTTCTGAACATAACATTGATAAAAAAACCTCTGGAAGCAACAACTGATTTAGAGTCTGAGAATGAGGAAAGTTTGCAATCTGAACCGGAAGTTGAAGAGGAATCTTTGATGAAACATTCTAATGAAGCCCTTGCGGAGGCTATGGTTAGTGATATAGCTGAGCCAGAGGAGGAGATGATGGTCTCTTCCCCTGATTTGGAGGATCTTTCTAAGAGCTAGACTATGTTTGATTCTCACAAGGATTTTATGCCCACTGGATTCCAAAGATCATTGTCTTCTGAGGCATGGGTTGTTGAGGCAGCTAAGGTAGAAGACGGTTGGACAATAGTAAGGATAAAGAAGTCTAAGCCTGTGGTCCCTCCTCTAGATATGAACCTTTGGTCATGCAAAAAAAAAAAACCTTAACTTTAAAGACTCATCTAAAGTTCCCTTTTGCTGACTGGTTTTTGGGGTCAGTAAACTGGTCACTTTTCTGGTTAACTGGTTACTGGTCTGGGAGGTTGTTCAGCTTGCTGATCCTGTTGGTTAACTTTCATATCAGTGTTTTGATAGATATTTTTTTTGGTTATATTTTTTGGTAACAGGTCCCTATAAAACCTAGTTTTGTTACTTTTCTATTATCAGGTTCTTTTGTTAACATGGTTGTGCTTTATGGTTTATCTTTCACCTTATTGTATAGGGTTTTGGGGTCCCTTCAAAACCTATTTTTATCTTAATCTAAAACTTTTCTAATAGATTGATCTTAGAGATTCAACATGAGTGCTATAAGATGTGATTATAGGGATTAAATAGGTATGATAGGTATCTAAATATTCACAAAAATGACTTACAATTTTTATTTTATGCATGTTTAAACCTAGGCTAAATTTTTACATTTTTCTTGTATTGGGAATGGTGTTCTTAAGGCCAAAATAGGTGGTGGGTTTGTTGATCAAGATTTAAAGGAGGATAGTAACCTATTAATATATTTTATACTCCCCCTAGATGTGTTTGCAATGTCATTTTTCACTCAATAAGCATCTAAATCAGATTTTTGCAACCATAACTTAAACTTTGACATTTGTTGTCAGTATTTCTACTCTCTAGAATGGTAGTCAAAATGCACTTCCAAGTGGATTCAAATGTCATGATGGTGTGATAAAATTTAATTTACCTATTTTTATGTGATAAAATTCATATAATCATAGGTGGAAGTTCCAGAGGAAGAAATACCAATTAAAGCTCAAGAAGTTGCTTGTTCACTAATAAAAACTTGTATTTTTGGACCTATCACTATAACTTGTCTAATGCATTGATCTTGAAGATTCCACCTAAGATATCTAGGGTGAGATTATAAAGATTAATTATGTATGGGATATATTTTATGGTTCATGGAAATGACTTATAATTTTTGTTTTATGCATGTTTGAACTTATGTTAAAAAATTGCATTTTTCTTGTAATAGGAAGGGTGTTCTTGAGGCTAGAATGGACAGTGGATTTGTTGATTGGGCCTAAAAAGAGGGAAATAACTTATTCCTAGATGTTATCCACCACCTATATGTTTTTTTTATGTTAGGTTTCACTCAGGAAGCATCTAAATTAGAGTTTTGTAACCACAACTTGAACTTTGACAATATTTATTATCAGGGTTTCTGCTCTCTACAATGGTAGTGAAAATGAACTTCTGAGTGGATTCAAACATCTTGATAATTTGATAACATGTAATTTTCCTATATTTACATGATAAAAGTGGTATATTCATAGATGGAGGTCCTAGAGGTAGAAATGCCAATTGAAGCTCAAGAAGTTTCTTGTTCACAAATAAAAACTTGCATTTTTGGACCCATAATTGCAACTTATCTAATAGATTGATCTCTAATCTCCACCCTAAGTAATATAAAGTGATTAGATGGATTAAATAGGTATGTTATGGATTTTATGTCTCATTTAAATTACTTACAGTTTTCATTTTATTCATCTTTGAACTTAAGCTAAAAAATTCAATTTTTCTTGTATTGGGAAGGGTGTTCTTGAGGCAAAGAATGGGTGGTGGGTTTATCAATCGGGCTTAAAAGGAGGCCAAGAACCTATTCCTATACATTATCCACCCCCAAAACATGTTATTGGTATCAATGTTAACTCATGAATCATTGGAATTAGATTTATACAACCACAACTTAAACTTTTACAATATTTGTTGTTAGTGTTTCCACTCTCCGAAATGGTAGTGAAAATGCACTTCCAAGTGGATTAAAATGTCTTGGAATTGTGATAAGATTTAATTTTCCTATATATATGTGATCAAAGTGATATTTTCATAGGTGGAGGTCCCAGAGATAGAAATTCTAGTTGGAACTCAAGAAGTTGCTTTTTCACTGATAAAAACTTGCATTTTTAGACTTGTCACTTCAACTTGACTAATGGATTATCAAATCTTACACCTTAGTTCTCTAGGGTGTGATTATAGGGATTAAATAGGTATGGGATGGATCTAATGGTTCATATAAATAACTTATATTTACATATTAACCTATTGACTTTCACAACTTTGACAATTTTTACAACTTTGACAATTTTGATAACTTTGACAATTTTGGCAACTTTGACAACTTTAACCTCTTGACCTATTAGGTGGAAATTGACCTATTGAAATAGTAGGTGGTATTGATTAATTAACATATTTAATTATTGGCCTATAAAGTTACTTATTATGGATTTTCCATTTAATGTATGTGATTACATTAATTTCATGTTATCCTTGAAGGTCCTTGAGGCCATGAATATGTTTTCATTTGTGTAAGGTTACTAGTAGATGAATGATTGTAGGTGGTAACCAAGAAGTGAGTATAGGTCACAATAAATGGAGCTTAGAGTGATTCCACTATGTTGGTAAGTTGTGATTCATCATGCTATTAGTTTTGAATGTGTTGAACCTATACAGACCTACAGAGAAATGAATAAGACATATACCCATATACCTTGTTTTACCTATGATAGTCCAATTCAAAGTAAATGGTTGTTTCTCATGAAGAAAGTATGACTTTGGTATAGATAATGATATATATAGTGAGAATGGTAATTAAGGTGGAAGGTTAATTAATTTTTATACAAGATAATGGTAAAGAATCAATATATAGTCCTCTAGAACAAATAAACCCTATCTATACCCTATTTTGGGTTAATAGTCACATTGAAAAGGGAAGTAAGAATTGTTCCTTAATATTGTCAAGTATGCCATTGAATCTATGGACTTGGAAGATGGTCCCATCAACAAATGAGGTTTTGTATCTCTTAGAAAATGCATGAGAGATTTGAAATTGAACTAATATTCCATGTTGTTGTCATAGGCCTATAGGGTTCCTTGTTGTGTAGGGTGCCTTGATGTGTCTTGTTGTGCCTTATATGTGGAATTTAATGTTGAAGTGTGTTTGATCACTTGTAATAGGTTAATTAAGGTATGATTTGACCATGTGAGAGCATCTATGATAGAATACTGACTCCATGAGACCTCTATCAAGTTTTGGAGGTTAAAACCTAAGAGAATTGCTTAGTGAGAAGATAGTGAAATAGTGAGAGGACATTTGTGAATGGAATGTATGAAATTAGTTAGAGAATGAATGTGAGAGGTTTTTAATAGGTATAATGACACCAAGAAGTGTATCTAAAGTGTATAAGAAGTAGGTACAAATAGAACAAGGCCATTAAGCCTAAGTGATAAGAGTATTATTAGTCATTTCCACTACAAACAATGAAGTAAAAACTTTAATTTAAAAAATATTAGAGATCTAAGATTTATAGAATTGAAAATAAATTTTTTTTAATCCTCATTTATGTTTACAACATTAAATATGAGATCTAATAGATAATAATTTGGAAGATCAAAATAACACTATACAATAACATGCAATGAAATAAAAATTAAATAGATTATCATGATAGGCATACAATATAGTCACATGTGTCTAATGTCAATAATACATAGATGTCATGATAGGCATACAAAAATTACATCTACCAACATAGTATATAATGTTGGCTAAATGTCATATGTGCATATATAATGCCAAAAATGCATCAATTGCCATATAGGCATACAAAAAAAGTACATCTCATATGTAAGACATGTTATTCATCAAATAAACTCCCTCTCTTTGCCTTACTCAAAGAGGACTCTCCTTGGGATGCCCTACTATTAGATGGATTACCCTTTAAAGCCTTGAATTGCTTCAAGGTTTGACTATGGGTCTTATGCTCATAGCTAGATTGTAGCTAAGCATGTTCAAATACAATTTTTTTTATTAAATTAAAATGAAATACATTCAAAAAATTGTTAATAAATTAATTTTAAACTATAATAAAAAACCAGTTAAACATGTGCACTTACTACAAGCTTGCAATCCTACTTAATCTATTTTTCATGCTCAAACAAGTCACTGGTAGGATTGATTGTCTAAATACACATCTCAAATATGGGAGGAACATGAGAAGTTACCCACAATATCCATCTAATTGGGACTATCATCTATCATAGGACAAACTTGCATACACAATACATTTACATAAGTTATATTTTCCCCAAGTACATGTACTAAAATTATTAAAACAAGTATATTTTTACAATTCAAAATTACAAGAACTAATATATACCTCTATTAGTGCCTGTGAAAATGAAATTATAGTAATAATGCCTATCTATCTCAGAATGTAGAGAGGGAAGAGTGTCTACTCCAACCATCAATGGTTCATGTAAACAAGGTCTCACTTAGTTTTATATAAAGTATCAAATCTTATACATGGAAACCAAAATGATAAATTGAAGCACTTGTATATAATATATATATATATATATATATATAAGTACATGAATGCAATGACACATTATAGGAAATAAGAGGACAATAATTCACATGAAAATACACTTATATCTGAATTGATAAGCCATTTATTGAAGTGTTAGAGCGGCATCTTTGTACTAAAACCAAAATTAGAGGATTAGTGAAAGGGAATATATATTATATGAGTTTATTTTTTTTCATTGATAAATATAAATATAATTGGATCAAGATCTTCAATTTATAATATATTACATGTTGAACTATATTAAATTTTGATTTATTACTTGTCTAAAAATAGGTGTTTGACTTAGGTAGGACCCACTTCCTTTTTGTATGGTCTTACAAGTTCATTTGATTTTATTATCATTTTTCAAGGAAGGATAATGAATAATATTCATGCTTGGCAATCATCTCCCCTTTTTGAGAAATGATTTGGGCAACCAATGGGTGGGTTTTGACACTCATGGTAAGTTTTAGCCTCATCACAAGGATTTATGTGTTGGGCATGACATTGATGATTATAGTAGTTCCTCATTATCTATTGGAGATGGTTTTTTAAGTGGATTGGTGTGGGATATTTATTGCATATGCCTACCATAAAATATATATACATGGATCTTATACAAATGTTGGCTTCATAAATATAGATGGGAAAGAGAGAAAAGGGATTCTTTGAGTTTACGCATATCAAAGATGAGGATGTATTTATGTGACATGTGAAGTCATGTTAGGTTTGTGTCCTTATGGTTTTAGATGTAATATGGTCATATTAATTTTAGTTTACATTATTAGGAAATTCTTTGGGAAAGAGGTATATGAATGAGACTCCCATTAAATAGGAAATTATCACTTCCAAGCTAACTTCCACTAGGAAAATGGGTGTATATTCATAAGGAATCTTCAAATCTTTTATGAAAAAATGTGCTTAATGTTTTCTTCATAAATATTTTCCTATCCTTGGAAGCATGTAATATATTTCTTGTAAAATAGTTATTGACCTCAAGTAATAGAAAGAGAAAATGTACCATATGGTTAATGGGTAGAAGATATGAATATAATGTCTACATCCTTAATCAATGACCCTGTAAGAGCATTGTAGGATGTTAATCCCAAGGAAGCATGTTCTAACATAAGACCATTCATGAATTTTATGTTTTTGATTGTCTTATTTTTGCATTAATTCTTGAGAAGAGAAGTAAATTATATGCAAAGATCAAAACATATATGTAAACAACTATAGTACTAACAAATGCAAAGAGAAAAACATATATGTAAAAAAAATTTACCTCTATATAGGTAAATGGTGTTGTCCTAATAGAGGTTAATGTAGTCATGGATGGCCTAGTAGTTGGATTAGAATATGTAAACAATGGTCGCAAAAAAATAAATGGTATAAATGTTGGTTGTAATGATGAAGGAACCATCACCTCATGCGATATAAAAAATTACATATATATTATATTAAATTTAAATGTAAATTAATTATTATCTTATAAATTAAATTTTCAAATATAACTTAAATTTAACATGACATTTAATATAAAATATACATGCATATATGTGGTGACTGATGTTTGCACTCCAAATGTGCATGTTAAAAACTCATCACTCATAATAATATGATCTAAGCCATTTAAACCATTGATGTTATCATCATCAAAAGAGATCATATGCACATAGATCCACACAAACTAAAAGGGTGGGGTCAAGGTTGGGTATAGCCATCTAAAATTGTATGTTGAATGAGTATATTCATGAGTAAACTAAGAGCATGGAGAATGTCTATCTTTATGACCTATTGAACCATGGAAGGGATCTCAGGCTCAAGAGGATT
>JARHVA010008988.1:315000-387205 GCA_037957365.1 Torreya grandis | reverse complement strand
CTTTGTGAAAATATCTACAATCTACTCGATAGTACTGATATAATCATATCTTAACCTATTGATCTACAACTTGTTCACTTAGAAAGTGATATATAATGGGAATATGTTTTGTTCTTGAATGCATCACTCAATTCTTCAAAATATTTAAAGCACTTATGTTATCAAAAAAAATAGAAATAGGTTCATCATACTTTACCTTGATATCTTCCAAAGTTTTCTTCATCTAAAGCACTTAAGTACAACACAATACTACTGTAATATATTTTTCTTCACCTGTAGAAAGTGATACTAAATTCTAATTCTTGCTTAGCTATGATACTAAGGTATCACCAAGGAAGAAAGATCCTCCTCTTGTACTCTTTCTATCATCTAAGCACCCTGCCCAATTTGAATTTGTATAAGAAACCAAGTAAAATCTCTACCTATGAGATACCATAATTTGTAATCTAATGTCCCCTTGATATATCTAAATATTCTCTTCTCACCAACTGAATATGACTATATTTTGGAGATGATTGATATCTTTCAACCATATCTAGTACATCCATGATATCTAGCCTTGATGTTGTTAAATATAAAAGACTACCAATCATAGATCTTTACAATGATTTATCTGTAATAGGTGAATCTTCATCCTTTCTCACCTTATTTTCTATATACATTGTTGTCCTAATTGGTGTACAATCCTCAAAACCAAATTTATTAAACATTTCCTTGGCATATTTACTTTGAGATATGAAAATTCCTTTATCTGACTGAAATATTTACAATCCTTAAAAAAATGGCAATTCACTAAGCATAGACATCTAAAATTATTTTTGCATATTATCAAAAAATTATTTTGTCATCTTTTCAATATTTCCTCCAAAAATGATATCATCAACATATGCCACAATAATAAATTGATGCTCACCTTATGTTTTGATGTAGAGGTTACTATCAACAAATCCTCTCTTGAAACCTTGATCCTATAGGTACTTATCGCGTCTTGTATACCAAGCTCTGGGAACTTGTTTCAATCCATATAAAGCTTTCTTCAATCTACATACATGGCTACTAATATTTCAAAGAATACATCCCTTAGGCTACTCAATGTAGACCTCTTTTTATAGATTCCCATTTAGGAAGGTAGATTTGACATCCATCTAAAACACTTTGAAAATTTTAAACACTACATATGCAAGAAACATTATAATAGCCTCTAACCTTTCCACTAGTGAAAAATTTTATTTAAAATCATATTCCCTCAACCTGGGCATATCCTTTACATACTAATCTTGCTTTATTTCTGGTCACTTCTCCATTTTCATTTAACTAATTTTTATATACCCATTTTGTTCCTATCACATTGTGGTCTTTTGGTTTAGGCACTAATTCCTAAGTATCATTCTTTTCCATCTGATTTAATTCTTCATCAATAGCCTTAACCCAATGCTTACCATGTCTAGCTTTTAAAAAAGTTCTAGGCTGAAATTTGGATAATAAAGAGAAATTAATTTGCTCAAATTCACTTACCATCATTCTTCTAGTGTGAATTACTTCATTTATGTCCCTAATGATGTCACTTTCATTATGATTTCTCTAAACATATTTGGATGGATTTTTGGTGCAATTTTTCTCCTTCTTCCCATCTTCATCTGATTCTTCAAAACCTTCCTCTTCAATGATTTCAGGAATGTCTACTAGATAACTGATTATTTGTTCTTCATCTTCTTTTATCCTGACACTTACACTTTCAACAATTTTCTTGGTTATTTTGTTATAAAATTTATAAGCTTTAATTTTTAAAGAACAACCAAGAAATATACCTTCATCTTCTCTGGATTCAAACTTACCAATTTTTTCATATGTTCTCTTTATGAAGCATCTACTACTGAAAACTCTAAAATAATCAACTGTTGCTAGTTTTTCTTTCCATAGATCATAAGGAGGCTTGTCATTATTGAATCTCAATAATTATCTATTTTGATTGTGCACTTCTATAGAAACTACATCTCTCCAATATTTATCTATTATCTTGGATTCATTTAGCATTGTCCTCGCCATCTCCTGAAGTATTCTATTTTTTACGTTCAACTACTTCATTTTGTTGTGGAGTTATGGATATTGAATAATGTCTCTTTATTCCATGATATTCAAAAAACTCAATAAATTTATCTGACATGAATTCTTCTCCTTGATTTGATCTTAGACACTTAATCTTTAAATTGGTTTCATTCTCAACTAATGCTTTGGAATCCTTTGAAATGTCTGAAAGCTTCTAATTTTTTCTTTAAAAACATTACACAAGTCATACATAAAAAAATCATCTATAAGTAACATGAAATACTTCTCACCTTAAGTACTTTGATTTATCATAGGTCCACATAGATCAGTGTGAACAAGATCTAGCATCTGAGTAGTCGAGTACTCTTTTGTTTTGAACCGCCTTCTAGCATGTTTCCCATGCTGACAAGGTTCACAAAGCATGTCAAGTGTCTTTATAATATTTGGAAGATTTTTGACTACTTGCTTCTTACTTATGTTAACAAGATTGTCAAAATTTATGTGCCCCATTCTCTTATGCCATATCCAACTTTCTGTAATCTGACTCAAACAATATCTTTGACCTTTGATGTCTTATAGTATATATAAATTATTACCTATTCTCTAAGCATCTGTAACCAACATATCTGAATCTTTTCTTCTAATTTCATAACCTTCTACATAAAAATTTAGTATGTACCCCTGATCACACATTTGACTTACACTCAAAATATTATTATTAAGACCTTCTACATACAAAACATTTTTAGTTTTAGTTCTAGCATTATCTAAACTTAGTGTACCTTTTCTAGTAATTCAGGTAGTAGTATTATCTTCAAATTTCACTATGCCACCATTGATCTTATTCAAGGTTATTAAATTTATCTTATCTCATTTCATGTGCCTTGAACATCCACTATCAATGAACCATGGCTTTTTTTCATTTCTTGTATGTAAAGTTGTCTACACCAACATAGATATTTTAGGTTGTTTCTTTTGCCATGAAGTTATCTGAACTTTCTTCTTCATGAATGGAGCCTTGAAAATCTAGTCCTTGAATAACTTGAATGCACTTCTATAGTACCATGTTATGTGTCTAAAGTTGTTGCACCTGCAACATATTATGGCCTCTTCATTAAAGCCTGATAGAGGATCAAAATAGTTGTGGCTTCTACTTGAGTTTGCATGACTTTCCTTCTCCTTATTTCTGAAACAATTAGCTCTTTTTCAACATTATAATTTCTTATGACCATATCCATTACAATAAAAATAGTAACCATAAAAATATGACTTGTTTGTGTATCTCTAACTTAATTTCCTTTTGTAGCTTTGTTCCCTCTAGCCTTCTTTGTTTGAGATGTCCTCTATATTTTTAACTTCTTCCCCTTTTATTTTTTCTTTTGTAAGAGATTCAACATAGCTCTTTCCTTTTTCCTTGCCTGTGAAAGTAGTGACCTCCTCTTTCTCTTTTTCAAATATAATACCTATCTTATCTAACATTGATCTTTGATCTTCTAATATCTTATTCAACATATTAGTGTTATTCTCAAATTTTTAATCATTGGTTTCTCTATCATTGATTCCTTTATTTATTTTCTCAAGATCCACTTTTAAAGAAGCAATTTCAATAACATACCTTTCACATTATTTACTTACTATTTTCAACTATGTCGTTAGATCTTCTTCATTCTTCTTAGATTCTTTAAATTGTGCTTATAGATCTTCAATTATTTCCTTTGACTCCTTTTCATTTTTCTCAATCTGTAGCTTTAATATTTAATTCTTCTTTTCAAGAGCTTTTAACTCTTCTAAGGCACAAATGAGTTCTCCTTCTAGATTCACTTCAGCTTCATCTTTTTCTTCTTCTTGATCATCTATACTTTTTATTGTAGAGGCATCTTCATGTTTAACTATGAATAAAATCTCTTCTTCTTTTGAGTCACTGACTCCACTATCTTTGACTGAGCTAGGATCTTTAGAATACAAACTCTTCTTCTTGAATCCCTTCTTGAATTTGCCTTTGAAATTCTTCTTGTATGTAGAATTTCCTTCTTCATTGTCATCATTACCCTTATTTGGGTATTTAACTACAAAATTTTCAATCTTTCCAAAATTAAAACATTTTAAAGGTATTTTTTCTTGATATTTACCTATGCCCTTTTTTGGCTTGTAAATGAATAGGGCTCCAGTGTCATCTTCATCATCACTAGAATTATCACTTGATTATTTGGTTTTAGCCTTCTCTTTCTTTGATGTCTTGAAAGTCACTTCTCTCTTTGAAGGTTTATCATGTTCATTTTGCATCTCATATGCCATAAGAATGCCATGAAGCTCATCCATCTTTAGCTTGGCTAAATTCTTCATCTCTTCAATTTCCAAAACTTTTTCATCATATCTCAATGGTAGAGATCTCAAAACCTTTTGAACCATAGTTGATTCTTCTAAATTTTCTCCAATACCTTGAATCTAATTGACTATTTGATCAACCCACAATAGATAACTTGCTATATTTTCTTCTTCATCCATCTTAAAACTCTCAAAATATCTTCTAAAATTATGAATCTTAGCTTGCTAAACCTTTCCATCACCTTTTGTAAATATTCTCAATTTTTACCCAAGTTTCATGAGCAGATTTACATTGTATAACTTTAACAAATTTTGATTCACATAAACCATATAAAATAACATTTAAAGCTTTATCATTATTTTCACTTGCCTTCTTTTCTACCATAGTAATTACAAGTGTTTGTGGCTCTTCATATTCCTCCACCATTGCTTGCCATATGTTGAATCCAAGGACCATCAAATAAGTCTTCATCATTATGCTCCAAAAAACATAATTTGTACCATAAAAAAAAGGTGCCTTGTTTGTAGAAAATCCTTCATGTGATCCAGCCATCATGCTTTCCTAATCTTCCTTTAAGCTGTAAAACTTTTTCAAAAGGAACCTGCTCTGATACCAATTGTTAAGAATGAAATATATTGAGGGGGGTGAATCAATATATTATATATCTTTTAATTAATCTAATTTATTTTCTTTAACCACTAAATCATACATTTAATATATGTAATAAAACTAAAATAATAATTTTCACCACACGAGAGAGAGAGAGAGAGAGAGAGAGAGAGAGAGAGAGAGAGAGAGAGAGAGAGAGAGAGAGAGAGAGAGAGAGAGAGAGAGAGAGAGAGAGAGAGAGAGAGAGAGATCATATTTTTATGTTGAAACCCAATGTGGGAAAAACCATGGATAAAAATCTCAAGTATATGAATGAGCACCAACTCAAAATACAAATTTTGCAAGCACCAACTTGTAGGATCACCAACCCCTTTGATGAGCACCAACACAAAAAATATTTGTGAGCACCAACCCATAGGAGAACTAACCCCTTAAAAATATTTGTGAGCACCAACCCAAAGGAGTACCAACCCCTCTTATGTATAAAACATAAATATCTCTCAATGTTGCTTACTCAACAAATGATAGAACTCTAAAATATCTCCTTCTTTTCTCTCTTCAAAAATAAATACAAACCATGCACTCTCTTGCATATTACAAATGGCTTCTCAAGCCTTTATTTATATCTTTCCAAATGACCTTTGGCATTCACCCTTTTTGACCCTTCAATCCTCATGGAAAATAGAATGAAACTTGCATGACTATTTGTATCCTTACATTTGAAAAGTCGTATGGTGACCCTTTATAAGCAAAAACACCCTTTCCTCTTTTGTCTTTATATTTGTGACTTTTCATATTCCTGAAAGTGTCCCTTCATGGAAAAATGTACCATACCTATTTTGTCTTCACATGGTGACTCTTGGAAATTCCTCAAGATGACTCTTCATGAGAAAATGCATCCCATTCCTCTTTCATCTTTTACCCCGTGACTCTTTGACTTCTCCATGGGCCCTCTTTTGACTTATAAGCAACCAAAAAATATTCATTAATATTAAATAAATATTAACACAAATTAGCCAAGATATAAATATTAAAAACACCATTAAATGCAATTGGGCCTTTATCACCAATAATGCTTAGACCTTTGACATCAATGACAATATTTCCAACATATTTATCTAGCTGATCCTCACTTGAATTCTACCATTATTAAATATTTTACTATTTTTGAATGTTCTCAGATCATTCCAATTCTACAGTTCTAACTATTCACAAGCTTAAAACATCAAATCATGATGTCCCTTAATAGAATTGAACTTTATAAATCTCTTAATAATCAATGATTTCAAAATTACCTCTTATCAGTTGTGGAAAATAAAATGATTGTATTTCATATTATATTTGGATAGATTTTCATAACCATTTGAACTTAATGCATTCACATAGTGCACATTGAACTGTAACTTATGTACCAATTTCTAAGTTTCTCTTATACATAGTTTGATCTATAGTTATTTCAATTACATATTATCCTTATAAGTATAATGAATAATTTAACTAATACCAAGTACTCTTCATCTTAAGAAATTGGCTTCTTTTATTGATAAAAATATCAAAATTACTTACAAAGCTTCATAGACTTTATAGACCATCACTTCTCCAACAACATAGTCAAGAGGTTGAAAACCATCAAAATATCTAGCATATGTATCCTTTATTTATAAAATCTCCAATATCTCATTTAGATTCCTACAAACTCTTGCTATTTTATATACAGATTCCTTGGCCTAAGAAGGCCTTATTAATTTGTTTCTCTATCTCTCTATCCTACTCTACCTAGATAGTCCTATTCAATAAATTTTTATGCTTGTTCAAGTTCCTTCCAAGATGGAACGAACTCTATCTTTCAATAACAACTTTATTAAACATGGTTTTCTTTGACAAGATTCTCTCCTTATCCTTATATTCCTTATTTTGTCTCTCTTCTAACATAACATAGGTGTCTAGAGAGTTCTTAGGATAGAATTAAATTAATTAAGAGGTAAAACATATATACAATAAGATAATAAACTTTTAGTAACCTTAATAAAGTGTTCATTCCCTTTACAAGAGGGTTTATTTTAATAAAATTGATCCTTATATACCAAATTTACATAGATGAGTTGATGCTCCTACATCAAACACTTGGTCTCAAAATGTTTCATCAGCTCGTGCTCATGAATATCTTTAAAATTTCCCTTCATTATTGTAATTGTTATTTTTATAACCTCCTTAAATTGTGCACTCATAGATATGGGCATGCTCCTTTCTTCCACACTTATGTCTCTACTTGCTTATTTTATTTTATATCAAACTTATGCATTGTTCTTTATTCATCTTCTTTATCCATGCCATGCTTTGTTGTGTCATCCTCTGTTTAGAATTTATTTTTACATATTTATCCTCTTGAATGAGGATAAATATCTCCATCATCTTCTATTGATCTCTTATAATATATTTCTTCTCTATGTATTTTACCTCCTCTTTTATCACACCTATACAAGCACAACTCAATGCAATATCAGAAACAAAAATTTGGGATGTTAAGGTCTCTCTCCATTTTTATTTTACTAATTATTTATCTTTCATTAGTTCAAAATATATCTCTTAATTTTATGAGAAGATCATCTTCTCCAAGATTTACAATTCAACTTCCAATTATTCTTGACTCTCATAAATGAATGAGTCAATCATACTTTATTGATCTTGAAAACCTTTTATTTCAACTTAAAGTTTCTCTTTACTACATTTTTATTCATATTTTTCCTCTTGATTTAGGATATTTTCTTCATTAGAGACCTTTATTTTAGCCTATTTCTCATCATTTACAAAACTTTTATACACAACATAAAAAAAATTAGATTTAAAATATTGAGGGAAGTTTTCCTCCTTGGTTTCTTCTCTTTTTGGCACTTCTTGGAGAGAGTTAGAAACTCCATAATCATTATTTATTCTTCACTTTTGTTCTCCACCATGAGAACATCCTTTATCACTTCTTAATTTTATTTATTCCTCATGACCTTATAGGTATTTATCTTTCTTTTCTCTTCTTTTATTAATTAAATCAAAATTTGTCTCCTTCTCTTAACAATAAATTTCATAGGCCATTGTATTTTATTTCTCATCACCCATCCATAACATGGGTTATTCATGATCTAAACTGTTACCCTTACTAATTTTATTGTCTACTTCAACTCATTCATTTTTCTCTGGAAGTATTCCTCTTTTTTCTTCCTTTTCAATTCCCTTTCCTTTGCTTATTTAACTAGTCGTTTGTCTTAGGTAGCTCCTTCAACACTCTTCTCACCATCCTTAATTTAGAAAGCAAGCCTATTTTATCTTGCTCCATTTATTATCCAAGATTATTCTCCTTTGATCAACTTATTTTAGCATCACTTGTGCTCATACACTTGATCTTTACCTAGCTCTTTACCTTTAAGCCTTATCTAGCTTTGTACCTTCTCCTTAAGCCTTTACATGGAATTCAAATTTCTTGAACAACTTCCTTTTGTAATCTCTACAACTATATAAATAAAACATTAACATTGTAATATTGGCACTATAATAATCAAGTCCCAATAAATTATATGCTATGATACAAAAAATTGATAAAATTATTCAACACATTTAATCATGTTCCAAATACAAAGACAATCTTAAATAATTTGTTATGAAATATCTAGAACTCTCTACTCACTGCTCAATCATGAATTTAATCCTTCCTCATATTTTTTTATAATTCCTATAAAATCAATATCATATTCACTATTTAAACCTATAGCTTACAGTCACATATAATTTGTTGATTTGATCATCCAATATCAACTAAATTAGTTGAGACCAGTTGTTAAGTCATTTAGATACACATTCTCTAAATTATAACCATTCTTCCTATTCTTGGTATAAACTCATTTAAGACACCTAAAATATTCTCATGAATAAAGAGAGACTTTTATTTAACTTAATTCCTCTAATAAGATCTAAAATACATGTTTTTACCTTTTTAGGATTTATATTCCACCTTCATGGATTCTGATATCTCATTGGTACTCACTATCTTGTATTCAACACTTTCTTATCTCACAAAAATAGTTATTTAACTCTCATACAATTGAAACCTATTAAATTTTCTTATTTGGTCTTCTACTACTATCCTCATCTACCACCTTGATTACCACTACCACATTACTCACCGTCCAAGGTTACCTCATTCCAATGAAAAAACAAAATATCATTAAAAATATTTGTGATTTCTTATCCAAGGAAAAATTTATATGAAAAATATGGAAAACTTACTTGAGGTGCCCCATTTCCATAGAATCCTATTTAGTGCAAGAGGTTCAATAGGTTTTGCTTCTAGCTCTTGATCAACACTCTCAAATCCATATTCATCATTAATGATGTCCTCTACATTGATGCTTAATTAAATAATTAGCATATAATAAATCCATATAGATTTATCAGTCTAATCTTCATTTAAATGTTTCCATTATGAAATCTTTTACTATCTGTGAATGTTCCCAAATCATTCCAATTCTATAATTCTAACTATTCATATGCTAAAAACATCCAATCATGATGTCCCTTGATAGAATTGAACTTTATAAAGGTCATAAAAATCAATGTATTCAAAATTAATTCTTATAAACTATAAAAAATCAAACTATGGCCTTTCATATTATATTTGTATAGATTTACATGACCAGTCAAACTTAATGAATTCACATAGTGCATGCTAACATATAACTTATGTACCAAGTCAGGATTTTATCTCATACATAGTTTAATCTATAGTTATTTTAATTAAATATTAGATTTCTAAGTATAATTAATACTTGAATGAATACCAAGTACTCTTTATCTTAGGAAATTGACTTCTTTTATTGATAAAAATCTCAAAATTAGTTATAGACCTTTGTAGACTTTATAGACCATCACTTCTCCAAAAACATAGTCAAGAGGTCAAAAACCATTAAAATATCAAGAATATGTCTCATTTATTTATAAAATATCCAATATATCATTTAGAATCCTATAAACTCTTGCTATTTTACATACATATTCCTTGTCCTAAGAAGGCCTTATTCATTGGTTTCCCTATTTCTATATCCTACTTCACCTAGACAGTCCTATTCAATAGTTTTTAATGCCTATTCAAGTTCCTTCCAAGATGTAACAAAATCTATCTCTCATCAACAACTTTACTAAACATGGTTTTCTTTGACAATATTCTCTCCTTATCCTTATCTTCCTTAATTTGTCTCTCCTCCAATGTATCATAGGTGTATATAGAATTATTAGGATATAATTACTAAAGTTCTTATGTATCATAGGTGTATCTACAATAAGATAATAAAATTTTAACACCTTTACTAAATTTCTTATGCCCTTTACAGGAGGGATTATTTGACTAAAATTGATCCTTATATACAAAATTTACAAGATGAGTTGATACTCTTGCATCATTTTTGGCACTTTATTTTCTTTTGTTTCTTTTTGGTCCTTGTTGCTTCAAGAGAGGGTTTTCAAGAAAGGGATAACAAGCGTGCTTCCCTATGAGTCACCAAATATGTTTTCCAAATTTATCCCATATATAAAAGCTTATACCTATATAGATCAGCTAAGTAGAGTTCTTGATTAGCCAAATGATAAAATGACTTGCACAAGCATAGAAGAACCAAACCATTATCAAACATCATGTAGAAATGGATAAATCAGTCTAGTTGCATAAATAATAAATGTATTTTTGAAGTTAATCAATGTTAAAGATCACATGGTCATCAAATAAAAGTCACAGTGAATAGCCATTAGAATTCAAAAAACCCTAAAGGATCCTGAAGATAAACACAGTGATGATAAGTGTCTAAATAATGGAATCTTGAGTCAAGATCCAATGGAGAGTAGGTGACCAATGATGTCAATAGCTCTAGAAGATCTAATAAAACACATTAAATCATGCATCAAGGACTAATAGTGATATTGTAGTCAAAAGGTTAACATATCCTAATATTGAATGCACAATTAATAAGTGGCAAGATATCAGGGTACCTAAATGGAAATCTAATGGTGTATGATTCTTGATAAAGATAGTAGGTCCAAACATATTGATGTTATGTGATCCATCATGTAAAATTAGATCAATGGTGGAAAAATGTCAACATGTCAGTGAATCTCAAAAATAAATATGCATTTTCCATGTGTCATGACATGATAACTATTAGGTAAATCAATGGTATGTATTTGAGCCATACAAAGGAAGATCAATGGTGTGAATGAGGTCAAGAATTTAAAGAGATATATTGCACATGAGGTTACCATGTGGCATAAAATCATTAACCCAATGGGAATGTGATTATAGGGACCATGAAAAGAAGGTGAGACTAACAAGTGTTATAATTTGGAAGACCCAGATCAAGATCAATGGCTAATATTAAATGTTGAAGCCAAGAGACTTCAAGTATAGGTTGAATATAGTTTAGGTCAAACCAAGATCAAATATTTCAAAGGGATGTGTCACCATTAGAGCTAGGTCAAATACCATTAAGTAGATGCATCCATATAGTCAAGATTGTTAATACCAAAGCTCTATCACCATTAAAACTTAGATGCAAAATAAATTTGTTTAAACCTACTATAGTATAAAAACAAAACTATACAATCTATGGATATTCATTGATATAATGAATATATGAAAACTAATACATTAGATTAGTATTTAATCTATAATAAAGACCTATGATTAGATTTTGTAGTGGGGGTAGATAAATGGTTATGGAAAAATGTCTCATCTTTCAACATAGTCTTATCTTCAACAAATAGGTACCGATAGTCATAAAAATAGACATGACATGGCTCTATCTAGATTTAGGATATGAGGTCTTTGTCTTCATATTGAAAGTAAGTGAGAATCGATGTAGAAGATTAGAGCAAAGAGATCTAGTGGTTAAAGAAGTAATCAAAGCATTTAATACTATTTAAAATTGTATAGATCTTTTATCTAATAGACTTAGTCATTACCCATCATGTAAAACAAACCTTTATCTTCTAGTGGATCTCTCAGCCAATGAGAAAAGATTAAAGGCTATTGGGATAAATGTTGGATAACTTATTGAGGAAGGATTAGTCCTATTGACTTAAAAGGTGGAGGAGAATTCAATAAAGGTAGTTTGGACTCCATCTAAGTGATTGGACCTCATTTATTTATTATCTATTCATGTTCCCTCTTCTCTATCCTTTTATCTTATATCACCCCATTCTTTCCCATTTGTAAACTCTCTCTCAGATTTTAGACTCTCACAAGGACTCTTATACCTTGAAGAGTAGGGGACTCTATAAGATATTTCAAAATACACTCATCTTGATTAAGATAAACCATGTCAATCATTTACAAGAACTACCTTTCGATGTAGTAAAATAATTTCTCTACATATCTCTTTCCCTTTGATGAGTATTTAGTAAACTTGTGCATGATGGCCTTGTGAAGGAGATTCTTCCATATACATTATCCTCCTTTATGACCTCATTTAGGGTCCTTTCAAGCTATTGTAGGTCTAAATTAGTGTTATTCTTAAACATAGTCCATGAAAAGCTTATGCAATCAGCTGGTATGTGAGGTTGTGTGAACTAGCATTATCTTTTGTAGATTTAGTGTGGGTTAAAGCTTATGGAAGTTTCCCATTTTTATTTGGTGCATCACATTTTAACCTTCTCAAGAGCCCTTTCCCCCTTTCTAACCATTTTATTAGTGTAAACATTATTATAGTTGATCCATCAAGAGGAATTAAGCCTTATCTAGAGGTTCAACCCCACCATAGGATACCCACAACCTGGGGTTGTCCAAATATTGTGACTAGGTGCGGTTAAACCTAAATAACTCCTTTATAAGGGTGTAATCTCACATCATAACAGTTATTATAGAGTTATTTAGCATTTGACTTGGATAGGCAAATGGTAGATGTTATTTATGGTATGGTCATATTGAGTAGACCATATGGGTGTTTTGAGTGCTTAGAGTGCTTATGAAAGTGAAAGGAATTCATCAGAGAAATCATATGAGTGTCTAGGTTCAAGTAGTCATTTTGATAGATAAAGTTGAGTGAGTAGATTTATGAGATCAACATTCAAACATGTGAAGTTTCCAAGAGTATATTTATATATGGATAGATTCCCCTATGTGAGGAGATCATATGGTTTAAGTTTTAGGTTTGTACATGGATCATAGCAAAAGTTATTAAGGTACAAAGTTGGCTTCTCAAATAGAGTTTAATAAGTTACCATACTGAGCCAAATTTTTGATATAAAAGACTACAATGAGAATTTAATTTTCATGATAAAGATCCAAGGTTGAGCATCTAAACCAATAGATGAAGATCCAATGATGAGTGAGTGATCAGGTAGATAAATATCTATGATGAATAATTAATCTAAATAGGTAAGGATCTAATGGTGAGCATTAAACTTATCAGATAGTGATCAATAGTGAGAGAAAATTTAATAAGTCAAAGATACTAAGAATTAATGTGATGAAGACATGTGTCATAGTCATGAATATCTATCAAGCAGATTAATGATGTATGTTTGATAAAGAAGATCAAAGATTGATGGAGTGCATTCAACCAATCAAAGAAAGATCAATGGTGCATGTTAAGTCAATAAGTAAACAAAATTATTAGAAGGCATGTGGGGTTTCCAAGTGATGAAATATCATTGAAAATTTATATTAGGGTGCGTAAAAGGTATACGTGGTTACCAAGTGGCATGATCTTAGAAGCAAGGATCTAATATCAATGTTGAGTGATGTAAGTTAAAGTAAAGAGGCTCATAAGGAGATTGAAAAAATGCATTTAAGAAAGTTGTGTGAGGAAATAAGATGAATACACATGTCTACAGATGATTTTTAATTGACCAATGACTATTGAAATTTGAATTAGAAAAAAGATAAACTAGTGTTTAGTATTTTTCTTATATTTTTTGATCTAAGATGAATTTCTTGATGGTGTAAAATGAAAAGCTTAAGAGGTCTTCAAGGTGCATCTAGAAAAATTAGATAGAAGGTTTGAATATATTTATAATCAAATATAATTATCTCGAAATATTTACTAAATATAAAATACTATTCAATAGTTATCTCATCTTGAAACATCAAAATACCATATAGAAATATTTGTTGTGTGTTTGACCACATTCTACAAGTAATCCAAGAAGGGTAGTTGAATATTTATGTATGGTATTTTGATGTTTTAAGATTAGATAAATATTTAATATTTTTATATAATATATGAGGACCATGTATATGGATTATAAATGTTTGACCAGTCCATATTCAATATGAACAATTTCTTAGAAGTTGACTATATTTTTTTAATGCACTAGCAGATTGAGTGACCATGTTGTAAGAGTGAGTTGAATGTGTTATGAACATAATTAAAGAATACAATTATTATGGAGATGTTTTATAAGTCTATAAGTATTATGATAAAATATTGGATGTTATTTTATTCCCCTACTAAATATATAGAAAGTCAAAATAGTATAGCTATACATTGACTATGTATGACCAATCTGAGTTGTCATTCTAAGAGAGTTGATTTTAGTGGTTGGAGCTATGTTGAAGTGTTGAAAATGTATTAAATGTTTCACCCATGTGATATAATCATATGGATACATGAAAATATTTGATTAGTTGCTTCAGAAGTTTGAGACTATATTTTATGTGTATGAAGGCCTAATGAGTGAGGAAACCTAATTGGTAGGTTCAAGTATTGACTTGGTGTTATAGGTGGAATGGACCCATATTAGAGTGATTAATGGGATATTTGAGATAGGTTTTATGTGTTCTAATCATTGGTGAAGGATGAATGTGATCCAAGTTGTCTCACATGTAATGTGTGAGTGTGAAAGCCTAATTGTTTTAGGTCTCCCCAAGACCTAATGGTGGTTTGGAGTTAATGAGGTAGTGTCCAACTTAATAAGTATGGGGTTATTACATGTAACATGTATTAATACCTATTTCAAAATTAGAACAAGTATGGTAATTATCTTTTCTAACCAATATGGGTTAGATTAGTGTATAGTATAAATACGAGGCATAATTAGCCTATTTAGAGTAGAGTTGAGAGAGTGTGGTGCTAAGCAAAGGAGAGAAACACTGAAAAAGAAGGTACATGTAATTTAGGAAAATCATAGAGTAAATAGGATCAGTCATATTTATCTAATCTAGTTGATGCAAGAGGACACATAGGTCATTGGACCTAATGAGCCTAGAAGAGGTAGATTGAGCAAGTAAGCCCAGAGGCTGTTTGAGAAAGATTAAAGGGTAAATAAGAGTGTAAGAAATAAAATTCCATCATCAAGTGTAGAATACATTAAATTAGATGTAGCAATCAGATTAAGGTAGTTGAGTGGGTGCTTGGTTGTCTAGTGGGTTGGTTCCTCCTTATGGGATGGGTATCTCACTAAATTAAGGGATGGGTGTTCCTTGATTAGTTAGTGCTAGTCTAAATTTTGGACCTTTTTATTTTAGGACTATAGTCCATCTGATAGGCTTTAGTGGGTTTTATCCCCTAGGAGGTTTTCCTACATAGATCTTGTGTTATCTTACTTATCTTTCATGTTCATTATTATGATTAGGTTATTTACTTCTTTATTTCTTATGTTTTATGACTAAGGGTTTGAAGGATTTAGATTGAATTTTTGAAATATCTTGATTCACTAATTCATCCCTCCTCTCCATGATTATACTTCTAATAGTTAATCCACATGTCTTTTAAAGTAGGTTATTGATAGGATGAATGACATAGATAAGATCAAGAAGGAACCACTGAATGGATCCCAGCTTATCCAAGAATTTTTTATGTTTGATTCATCTATGGGAGGAAGGATTTATAATATTTCTCAAATATTAGTAGATTAAATGTCAATCCCATGTTGGGAGATGATATACCCTAGTATTTTTACATAAATGACTCAAATATCACATTATTATTAGATAAAAGTAACACCATATTTGATTAAACATGTTCAGATGGTGTGTAACACCTATAAATGATATACTCATCATCTCACTTTCCCTAAAATATCATCTAATAATACCTCCACTATCTTGAAAATAAGATCATGATATATGTGGTTCATGTCCCTTTGATATATTATGCCTATATTTTTTAGACTAAAGAGCATCACAACATAGAAAAGGTCCCCCATGGCATAGTAAGGGAGGTTTTATTTTGATCCTCATCAAAAATGTGGATCAAATTGTTCCTAAGAAACCATCCATGAGTGATAATAACTCATATCCTATTATTCTGTCAATAATGAAATTGATGGAAGGGAGAAGGAAGTCATCTTTAGGGTATAATTTATTGATATCTCAAAAAATTATACATATGATGATCTTACTATTTTACTTGATAATGGGTATTTGTTGGACATCCACTTGGAAAAGCCTATTGGCTTAATAAATATAACTTTTAAAAGTCTGATAACTTATTTTTCTACCATCAATGTAACCTTAGGATTGATGGGCATGATTTTTTGTTTGACTAGATTTACATTAGGAATTGTAACTAGTTTATGGAAAACCATATCAGGTTTGATGCTTATGATGCTAGTGTAAGAAAAAGTGAAAGATTTTGATATGTTAATGAGTAGTAACCTACAATTTTCCAATTCTTTTATAGAGATTTAAGACCACTATTGAGGACACTAGGACTCTCTTAAGTGTTAAAGTTAATTTCAATTGTTTACTTAATGAGGGAGGCATTTCCTTCCTCAAACATACCAAGGGTTAGGGGAAATGAGGATTTACACCCTTTGTATTTAAAATTTATTGTTCATCCTCAAAGGATAGGTTATGCTCAATCTAATATTAATAATAAAATCATTCACCCCCAAGGGTATACATGGGATAGTAAGTAAGAATGAAGCCTATTTTGTGGCGAAAATATGAGAGGTCATCATAGGATCAAAAGAACACATAATTGGCCTCATTATTCTTATCTATGAAAATATTAATGGGTTTTAATTTATTATATTATGGGTGATGGTTTGGTCACTAGTATTTTTCCACACAAAATGGTCCATCCTAACTAAAACTATGAAATTAGACTCTAGAACAAAAGGGTGAGGGTCAAAGTGTGAAGATGAAGTGGATAAGGATTTAATGAGTTGGTTGATTTCCCTAGGGACTAATTATAAATAAAATTAGCCCAAATCTATAGCAATCACATGCACATTAGATATATATAAATTAAGGAGCTTACATTTATTTTGATAGACCTCAAAAAATTGGTTCACAACCAAGTGTGAATCACCTTAGATATTTAATTTTTGAGTTCTTAAATGTTTTATTATGAGTGTTCTAAGAAATAGGGATTTGTATTTATCCCCATTATTTGTAAAATCAAATTCTATATTGAAACAAAAATACATGACTCTCCCCTCAAGGTAAATGAAAATAAATATTGCCTTAACATATAGGTGACATTGGGCCTTATCATAGTAGAGGACCCACTGATCATGTGTAGAAGAGGGAAAGTAATTTGGAAAAGTTTGTTGGCATTATGATATTTAAATCATATGAGTATAGATAATGTTAGATAATGCATCTTGAGTTTTTTTTCTTAAGCAAGGTAAATTTCAAGAGCCCTTACGATAAATCCCCTTAGATATCATTTGCAATTCTATAGATATTTTGTTCGTAGTGATGTTAAATTTTTAGGTGTGTTGGAAAGTTCAATGGGAGGAGAAGTGATCCACTTATTGAAATTATATTTTGTGTGTTTTTCATAGAACTAATTAGTTGCATTATAAAATTGATCAGTTTTAATTTCCATCTAGTTGTGTTATGCAACTTGTTGGTAGAAATGACTGATCAATTCCATCATACAACCAGTTGGTAGTAATGGATGGTTGGTTGCATCATGTAACTAGTCAACATTAAGTCATCTAGTTACCTTATAAAATTGATTGATAATAATGGTTGACTGATTTCAAAATGCAACCAGTCAACTTAAATGTTTGTTGGTTACATCATATAGTCAGGTGCCTTAGGTGCCTCATAGATGCATCATGAAATTAGGTTCCCTGGGTACAAAAAAATTATATTTATCCAATTTTTTTCTTATAAATATCCCCTTCACCCTTATTTTTACACTTATACAGAGTATTTTCTTCTTGTTGCATTTTCTCTCCTTATTTTTTCCATAGTAGCATAGTTACAACAGTGACTGGTCAGAATCTATGACATGCATTCAAAAACTATGACATCAATTAGTGTATGGAAATAAGTTTTAAATATATTTTTGTGTCATGACATCATAAAAAAATATTAGTAGATAGATACATAGAGAAATTATATTTATAAGTGTAATTGTAAAGGCCTAATATACATGCCTCATTATGAAACATATGAAAACCTTTTTAAATCTCTCTTATGTTGTTATGAAAATATAAAGACAAGGTTTAATGTCTATGTAAACTCAAAATTTATTTACTTGGTACATATCCTTTGGATATCCATAATTTGACAGGGAAGCCACACCAAAATGTCAACCCTATTACAAAAAAATTATTGTTAATCGATGATGGCAATAAATATTTAGAGTATGCCTATAACTTGTAGATTGATCCAACTAGTACGTATAACTTTATTATTAAAATTGCAAATTCAAGGTTTTGTAAATTTTTATTCCATTTTAGTAATGTAATAATTTCATGTTTTTTCTTTCATTATAGTTCTTTGGATTAGAAAGGGGCTCCAATTGAAAAAATATCAAACCCATTTCTAAAAGTCATTGTTCAATTTTTCCAAGCGAGAATAATTTTATAGGGAAGACTAGTAGATGTTCCATTTTGGGTTGTTATATATATTATTATTAATATTATGGTGTTAAAATTCTACTTGTGTACATTTATATCTAGTAGGATTAGATTGGAGTTAAATTATGCTATTTTTAGAGATATTTCTAAAATTTATTGCACCAATTTTATTCTGGCCTTATAGTATTAGGATTTTTATGACCTACAAAAACCAACAAATTCAACTGTGTTCCATCCAAAAATGAGTAAAAATTATTTCTCTTAATGAGAAAGAGGTTAGTTTAACATTCAAATTAATCATCTAATTATTTTAATTTATTATAAGTTCATACAATATTTAAAATGTAATAGTTATTTACTTGTTATAGTTAAGACTTTCATGCACTTAGCACAAGAAGAAAATTTGCATCAAAATGACAATGTGCCCCTGAGGGATATAGAGATTCTAAGTCTGTAAAATCATCATTTTAGTCATTTATAATTTCTAAATGTGTGAGGCCTTATTTATAATCATCTCCACTTTTAGGTTTTCCTACTTCTAAATTTCAATGATAAATGATACATTATGAAATTTTTTATTATTATTTTATTTATTTAATTTTTGGAATTATATTTGAATCTATTGATCATGAAGGAAATGAAAAATCCTATATTTCAAGTGCCACATTATTCTCAATAACATTTTCAAGGTCTTTTCTTTCCAACTTTTGCTTTTTGAATCAATAATTTTTAAATCAAAGAATTTATTAACTAAATGATTGACTCTTTTATAATTGAAACCACCACTCTAGATCTAATTTAAACACATAGAATGGAAGACATACTCTCTAACTCTAGACAATAACTATTAAATTTCAAATTAACATTAAATTTTTCTTTTTAGTTTACCATTTTAAATAAAATTTCATTTACAGAGCACCTTACATATATGAGTAAAAATATGCCACCACCACCACTACCCAACCAAATTTGGACCAAGGGGGAACATATCATTTCTTACATAAAGTAAAGGATCACTACAATTATCAGGTTCTTAATTCCCCAAATTCTCTCTTGATTTTTCATCTAACACATAGGAAGTAACATTTTTACAACATATTGATCTGGATGGGGAATATCTTGGGATTGAAAGTGGTGACCTAAATACCATTGTTTTAAATATAAATTATTTTGTTTATGTTACAAGTGTACCTACTCAAGAAGCACTTTATACCTCTTCATCCATATCCCACCCATTATTGATAATTTGGAGATGTCTAATTATGAAATTACTTCTTTTCTATTAAATAATCTATTTTTAGGAAATGTAATTATAAATATCAAGGAGGGTGTTATCGATGAGATGAATGCTTTAAATTTGTTGAAGTTATGGGAAAAAACATTGATCAAGGAAATAAATTCTCATTTTCAAAACCACTCTCAAAGAGTTAATTTACTTTCACTAGTTCAAAATGAACTGATAAAGATTGACAATTTATTAAATCACTTTAAATCTTGTGAATCTAGTTACAAATGATTACAATGACAATATCTTGGGTATTATGTTAAATAGGTTATAAATTTTGAATGTAGAATCCAAAGCTTACTTCAACAAATGTGGAAGAGACATAAAAATTATCATAATTTTAAACGAAGAGAAATAAAAATCTATGGTAAGTTATCATCATTTTAAAAAATATATTCTAGTTATTTTAGTTTTTATCTCATAATATATTTTTTTAATTGTATGCAAAATATGAAAATATGAAAAAAGAAGCCCAATTCCTTAATGTGCATTTGAAAATTGCAAAAAAAAAATTAAATATAGTTATTAAATTTAAGGAAAAACTTATGCTATTAGGAAATTATAAAAACACCCTGAATAAAATAATTAAAGAGAATGGCATGGGCCCTGAGATTTTACTATAGAAAACATATGAAAATCCTAGTCTTCTTTTAGTAGGAGATGTAGCTAATGAGAAAAGGGAAAATCTTGCTAATATCAATTATATTACAAAGGATATTCATAGGGTGGGTACTTTAAAGGATGAAACTAATCAATTTGAGGCAAGGATTTCAAGGTATGGCATAGAGCAAGCAAAGGATGGTCTTGTTCATAAATAATGACATTTTTGATGTTTCAAATGACAATTTATTATGTTTCAAATGACAATGTTATGTTTTAAACAATAATTTATTAATCTATAAATAGTATTATTTTATTGATTTATGGTCTATTTTAAATATTAGATGCATTATATGATTAAATAAATTCGTGCTGCATCTTGCCTATACTAAAAAGTGTTGTATATTCTGAGTTGATGTAGTTCAAGCAACATGATCTCATTTTGATTATATTCATTGCTGAGTTGAATGCAAATATTTTATTACTATGGATTTGGAACAAGCATCAGTTTTAATGTGATTCTATTTAATCTAGTTCAATTATGACCATGTATAATTTTGTGTCATTTTTCAAACTTGGATATGTTTATTCCTATTAATAATATTATATTTAGTGCTAGTCATGCTTGTAGATAATGAAAAATATTTTTTTATGCATTTGATCATTTAATGTAATTATGAGTTTATTTTTTATTGGGAACAGAACATGTTGTGATTGTATGGAATCATTATTAATGTGGATTCAAAGAAATAATTTTGGTTTTCTTCTTTGGTCAATGAAAACTTCATTGTTCTTTTTAACATGGACTAGGTAAAACATTTGGTTCTTAGATGAACTCAGTTTAGATTATGTTTTTTACATAATGAATTAATCTAATTCAATGATTAAATTATTTATTGATTTATTATTTGACACTTTATTAATTTAAAATTATTGATATGTAGGTGTAATTCTATAAGAGTTCAATTAGGTTTTTTTTTCTCAATTAGGTCTTCTTGTTCAATAAGATTGTAGACTTATTTTTCCTCGGTATTTGACTCAATTAATAAATATTATGATTTAAATTGTTTATTTCACTCATAATAATTTTATTTAACTCAACAAACATATTTCCAACCTTCTATAAGGTTGATCCTTGCAAAAGACATTAAACAGATTTATCAAGGCATACTCCTTCACAACTAGGTTTGTAACTTTCTTGAATGGTTATTTGACTCAATTTTTAGACAAATTATAAATTTTGAAGGATATTGTATCCCTGTTAAGGGTTAATTTTAATTTTATTAGGTTTTTGTGTCTCAAACCCTAGGTTAGGGTTACTTGACTATGTAAAAATAGTGAATTAAAAGCCAATGGAAATTCCAAGTTTGACACCTATTTTGGACATTTATGGATAGGATTAAACTCTCCCCACATATTACTTACCTTAAAAGTCAATTTATTTCACAAATAACACATGAAATTTTAATAAAACACATTTATTCTCTATTATCATTAAATTATTCTATGTATTCAAACCCATAATATGCTATATGTATTGTTTTATTCTTATTCACTTTTATTTTCTTCTTATTCTTTTTTTTAATGGTACTAGTATTCATTTTTTAAAGTTATAATTTAAGGTACAAAATATTAATATTGTTTTAAAATATCAAATTTATGTTTATTCAAAAGTAATAAAAATATATATTTAACAATACCATATTAAAAAATACAAAGACAATTTGACCTATTTGAAGAACTGATTACATAAATGGAAAGTTGCATGAACAATAGATTAAGGTTTAGAAAAAAACTATTAATAAAATCATAATTATCTCAATCATTTTTATGAATTCAATATTTCACATGTCTTACAATAGATAAAAGGATATGAAATAGGGTTTTAGAAAATAATAGTTGTAATAAATATCAAACTAAAACTCAGGTAGTTAAAAAAATACTTAACAAACTTTTTCATCATAACATTTTCATCTATCGTATCAGTGTCATATTTCATTTCAATATTTACATCCTATCTATTGATCATTGTATTACTATCACCTCTTCTTCCAATACAAGAACTCCATGTTACTAGAGCTCTTTCATAAGGAAACATGTCCATAGGATAATGTGAAACATACAATCACATGTAGGTCTCTAGATTTTTATCCAATATGTTTTGAAGTTTTGACTTAATGAAATATAATGCACCAAATAATATTTCATCATCTAATGAGCCCAGAATCATTGTGTAAAAAATTTCATATAATCAAAAATATTCACTAATATTTTCTTATAAGATGCTACTAGGATAACATTTTTTCCATAATCATGTAATTACACCATTTTATATTAATTCACTTAGACACCATTATTGATCAATCATTGTAATTCCAAATGTGTTGACTAAGACATCAATAAATCCTTTCAAAAAATACCTTTAATTTCAACTCCATTAACCTCTATATATTTAATAAAATACTTAATAAGAGAACCTATATATATTTTTAAATAAATTGCTTGTCATTTGTTAACCATTATTACTATTCCAAAAAATAGAATTCACAACTCACATGACCTCCAACAAATCATCCCTTTGAAAATTATCTCTGATCTTAATAAATAAATTTTGATAAATTCCTCTCAATTTCAATCATGTTTTAGATATAATAGTATCATATAGAAGATGTGTTACAACAACTTATTCAATTTTAGATCCCATAAAATCAAGTTTTTTGTAAAAAGTATGCATTGGTATCTCATTACCATTAATGATGACAAAAATATGATCATTGATATTGAATTTAAAATATATTTTAGGAATATTAAAATCTATCAAAATTTTCCAACTCCTAAAAATAAGTCCCTTAAAGTTTTCATTTGACATGTATAATATACTTAGAGATTGATATACTCATTTTCTCAACCATATGAAGTCAACAATATATATGGAATCTCCCAAGCATGTTTCAATAAAATTTTGATTTGCTTCAACATTAGGATAATTTTGCATAAAGTTATCAATGTTTACAAATATATTAAATGTTACAACAAATATTTTTCCTTGTCAACTTCCCTATGATATTTACACATAAAACCCGCTAATTATGGATATTCTTCAAAAAAATTACATGTAGGCTCATACATGGAAATCCATATTTCATCAACATATTTCAATATTTTTTTATGATCATTCACTCCAAATAAAATTTTATAACTCCAAAAATATTTTTGGACTTCTTGACATATAAGCATATAAATCACGAATGAGATTTTCCACTTTTATGACATTACCAAATGTGCTAACAATTTTGTATGCAATATTCATCCCATGAACCATGTAATGAATTGGAATCATACATGGGGAAATAATTATTTTATGTTTAACACAAATACCATTTATATGCTGATACATTAATAATGTAACATCAACTCCAACACACACCAACTTGGTAGATATTTCATGATCATCCATCCCAATTTTAAGTCTCAAATTATATACAACTAATTTGTGAAGGTTTTCAGCATTAAAATTTTCAACCCTTTTATGAAAATATAATAGAAGAGATTGCCTTGAATATTTAATAAAAGTATAAATATGCATGAAAACCCATCATCTATTATCAATTATTGTGAGCTCATCAATGGATATAAAGATAAATAGTGCATTTTGAACTATTTATTTTACATCCTCATTCTCAACCATTGATAATAGATGAGGTTACATTGAATATTTCTCAAAATTATAAACATTCATGAAAACCCATGATGTGTTGTCAACTATTGTGACCTCATCAATGGACAGTGAGATAAACAATGAATTTTGAACTATTTCTTTTAAATCCTCTTTCTCAACCATTGCTAGACATTTTTACATTTCCTAAGAACTACTATCTAACTAGCATTATTATGGAATATAAATAAACCCATTATGTTGAAAGTGATAAAATAAAAGCAAATTAGTTTGAATATTGAGGTGGTCTCATAAGCATTTTATTGATATTCAAAAAATAGATACATATAAAGGGTGCCAATATGCCATTAACCCTTTTACACACTCAAACCTAAATATATAAGTTTTCACTCCTAACCCATAAAAACCAATTAAATACATATCCAAATATCTATAGGAATTAACCAACTCTTTATGATAATTCAACTTAAAAGTTAGTTTTATTATTAACACAAACATAAAACCAAACTAAGTAAATATGACTGTGCTTATTTAAAGGGGCATCTTTATAAATAAAGATGCATACCCCTTTTATAATTTATTATTACCTAAAAACTTAAACTAAAGTTAAGACTTTAGAACAAGTCCTAACAACCCCCCCCACCCTTCCATGATCCAAAGTCAGTTTTTTGGACACATGCCAATCATGCCTATAAATTTTTCAAATTTAATTCTATCAATGGGTTTGGTGAAGATATCAATTATCTGATTATCAGTTCAACAATATATTGAATCAAGTGTTTTCTTCAACACTAACATTCATAGATAATGATTTTTGACATCCATATCTTTTATTTTTCATGATATACTAGTTTTTTAGACATATTGATTTCATTTTGATTATAAATTTATAATTGTGAAGGATCAATCTGATAAATCTAAAGATCTTTAATAATTCACCATAAATAAAAATGGTTTATATGAGCATGCCATTATACAATGTAATCTGATTATACTGATAAATTTTTCATTGTATCCTACTTATTACAACACCACACAATGGTAGTTGAACACATTTACATAGTGTACCCTATTGTGGACACTCTACCATCCACACATCTACCAAAATATGCATCATAATACACAACAAGTTTGAAGTTCTTATTATGATGATACTCAAGGCCATATATTTTCATTCCCTAAAGGTAATGAAGTACTCTTTCTAATACATGACAATGAATTTATCTAGGCTCATACATAAACCAAGAAATAATTCTAACTACAAAGGATATATTGAGCCTAATAGTCATCAAGTATATCAAACCTCCCACTAACTGTCAGTATTTGATGTTATCAAAAAAATCACTAGCATTATCTTTAGATAATTTTATGTTATTTTCCATTGGAGTGAGGGCATGTTTAAAATCATTCATGCCAAACCTATTTAATAACTAATAAATATACTTAGTTTGTGAAATGAAAATGCTTTGATATTTTTGAGTAATTTCTATGCCAAGGTAATAGAGAAGTCTAAGATCTATCATCTCAAACCCATATTTTAGTTCCTTCTTCACAAACTTGTGATTTTCATTTTTTATTGTGATAAATAAGTCATCAACATAAAGAAAAATAATTACCAATTTATTTCCTTGTAATTGAATATAGAAAGTATCATCAGACTCACTATGTGTAGAGATAATTTTATACAAGTAGGAATCCATTTTTTCATACCAAGCCCTGGGTGCCCTTATAGAGATATAGTTAATTTACACACTTTATATTTTGCACCCACTTTCTCAAAACCTTGGAGTTATTTCATATAAACTTATTATAAATCATCATTAAAAAAGGCACTTTTAACATCCATCTAATGTACTTTATAACCATTTTATGTTGTTATGGTAATAACCATATGAATATTATGTCATTTGGTAGTTAGTGAAAATGTTTCCTCATAATCAATGCCTTATTGTTGAGCATAACTTTTAGCAACAAAAATTTCCTTATGTTTATCAATGGATCAATCTAATTTATACTTGACCCTATGAACCCATTTGCATCTAATGGGTTGAACATGTGGAGGAGGAGCACCCAAAATACAAGTAATATTGTTAAGAATGGTATAATACTTATTTTGCATAACATTTTGCCAAACCTATTAAATAGAATCTTCCTATAAAGTGGATGGATCAATTTAAGAAATAGTAACAACCATTTCATAGTTTACCTATTTTCAAGAACTTCTAGGATATGTTAGATTAACTTTATCTGCTTTCAAGTCAAAAAAAAGTTGTTTAATCCCATTTTAGATACTTATCTAAATTGTTAAGATCAATAATACCATAATTATCTTCATGTGAACCATTTTAATTATGACTTAGATAATTTTCAACATTTTTTAATTCATTATTTTTTTAAATACTCAATGAACTAGAATAAATGGAAGGCATACTAGTCTCATACTAGAATCTATGAGAGTTAGCCTCATTATTCATTCCCTTAACATGATTTTGAATCTTCCTCTCTAACCTATCAAATTACGAGTCAATATTTTTAGAGTACATATTACTAAATTCATCAAATATCACATCTTTTCTCATTATGAATTTTCCTATATCCTATGCAAGTAAATGATATCCCTTTTTGATCTTTTGAATATCCAAGAAAGATGAATTTTCTACTTTGAGGTTCTAACTTAGTTCTATGTTCAATAAGAGCCAAATAAAAATAAAGACATACAAAAAAATTCAAGTGTTTAACTTTTGGTTTAAACCCATACCAATACTCATATGGATTTTTACCCAAAAGTGCAACTATAGGTGACCTATCTCTCAAATATGTTGTAGTATCAATGGCTTCAGCCCAAAACTTATCAAGTTTTTTATAGTGAAACATAACTAAAGTTATGCCATCTAAATTTATGTTCATTGATTTATAAATTTCATCCTATTATGGAGTATAAGGATTAATTTATTGTTGATGAATTTTATGTTCTTGACAATAATCCCAAAATTCATTTGAATTATACCCACCACCATTATATAAATGAAGAGTAGCTAAGTGTGAACATATTTATTTTTCAACTAAGTGTAAATATTCAATAAACTTAGTGAAAACTTATAATTTTTTTCATAAAAAACACCCAAGTCATCATATAAAAATATTTGATAAACAACACAAAATACCTTAACCTTCAATGGATGACTTTTTCATGTCATAGACATCACTATGAACTAACTGAAATCATATGTTAGCTCACCAAGAAGAATTCGTAGGAAATGTTTCCTTATTTTATTTTTATAAAACACATGATTCACAAAGAATACTAACTTTTTGAAAAGTGTGAAAACCATTCATCATTCCATATAATTGTAAGTCCACTAAAGAGTGAACATTAAAATGTCCATAGCGAGGATGCCACAAACACTATATAGACATTAGACATATACTTATATAAAAAACCAATGTTAGTTCTATTGTGAGAGGAAGCACTTTATAATGTAAATGAACCAAATTTACATCCTCATAACCTCTATACTTTGTTTTATATCCATCTTTGATTGAGTTAATATAAATGATCCTATTCTCAAGTAAAATTTAATAACCCTTATTATGAATATTTACCTAGGGAATAATATGTTTTTGTAATTTAGGAACATACCAAACATTCTCTAATTATTTTATAGAACCATTAGGAAGAGAATATGAATAGACCCAAGTCCCTATGGAGTATGCATAGACTTATCTTCCAAGGATAATGGAGTGAGATATGATTCTTTGAAAGTCCAAAATAAGTCTCACCTAAATGTCATATGTTTGGTTAAACCTATATTTAAAACCCACACATCTATGAACTCATCTCTATCTTCATATTCCATATAATAAATGTTACCTCAAGCAATGAATGTGAATTCATGAGAAACATTTCTTGATTCATCATATTCATGGTCTGCATATTGAGCAAGATTAGACTTAGTTACTTTTTGTGTCCTATGACTTTTGTAAAAAAGAATCATGTAGTGAGAAGAAATGTGACTAGATTTTATACATCTATGACATTGAATGTTTGAGCTACCTCAATAACTACCTCTATATGAGTTATGATCATGTCCTCTATCACTCATCTCATTTTAATAATAATAGATATATTGGTGATTTGAGTAGTTTTTTAATTATATTCTCTACCTCTATTTTAAAATATTCCTCCTCTATAACCTTTACCCCATATATAACTTTTCCTTCTATATTTTTGTCAAAAATAAGAAGAAGAACTAGGTCTAGACTCTATAACATGGGATTTCTTAGTTTTCTTAGATTTATTGGGTTGAGAGAGGTCATGGTGAATAAGAAACATAGCTAGTTTATCAAAATTTAAGCCTATGATCTTTTCAGAGACATAAAATTATTTCACAAAATTTATATAAGACATAGATAGTCCTTTGAATGTTTAGTCACAATGAGATCTTCATCACGTTTACCAAAACCAACCTTAGTATAATTAGTAGTATTATTTTTTAACTTAGATATTTAATCTCCTATATCCCCATCTTCCTCTAATGAAAAAGTAAATAATTGCATATGTATATTTATCTTCTTATGCTTAGTATTTTTATCATGCAAGCCAAATACATCTTCCATGTAGTGTAATTATGGGGAGAGTTTTCAATATGAAAATAAATAACTCTAGTGCAATAAAAATTGATTAAATCTAGGGATATAGAATCACACATATTGAAAATATCAATTTAGAATATTCTATAGGCAACATAGGATTATCACTCTTCACAGCATCCCATAGTTCATTGAAAGCTAACGAAGCTTCCGCTAAACATTTCCAATTAGTGTAATTAGAAATCATTAAATGATCACTATCTAAAAGAAAATTTTGAATATTTGGCATTTTTAAATGAAAATAAATGTAAAAAATAAAAAGAAACAATAATGCAAAACACTCACAATAACACTTGGCACAAAATAATGCTTCTATGGGGTTTTTCACTTAACCTCCACATAGAGCAAATGAAATATTTTTGATGTTTCTTGTACTTATCCTCACCAAAAAACAAAAAATTACACTCATATTTCACCAATTTCACCCTTATTTCACTAATTATGCCCTTATTTCACCAAATAAACACACAATTATTCCTTTTCTCCCATTAATTTTCACTCTTTTACATGATTTATGCCCTTTACAATATTAAAAACATTCAAAAGATTTAAAAAAAATGAATATTCCTCCAAAAATCAAATTGACCAAATAGAAAATTTGAGTCCCAAAAGTGGGATTTGAACTCTAAACCTCTAAATTCCAAGGTTTTATACAAAATTATACTTTACAATTTCTCTATGAGCCTTCACAAGGCATATAGAGTTAAATTTATATTTAACGCTGATTTTTGTTTCCATGGAAATAAAAAAATATTAATTTACCAAGTAAAACTATTCCATCAATGATTTTTTTTGAAAAAATTTAAAAAGAATTATTATTTGGTGGACCCCACAAATCCTAATATTTTATCAAAATATATTAGAATCTTTGAAAAATAAACTTTAATTTTTCCTTGATTATTCCAATACCATGGCTTCTCTATGACACCTTTCTATTCAAAAAAAATTATGTGACTCTCCCACATTTGTGTAGGTTTTAAAATTATTAATTTTTATCATTTTGAGATTGTTAGTTGAGTATTTTGTAGAAAAAAGATGATGGATGAAGTTTTTAGGAAGCCATGGGATCTGCACAGGTGTAAATAAAATTGTATAACTTAGAAAAATTGATTTAAAATCTTACAAGATTGTTTGTGATTTAATTTTTAAAAGATAGAGTTTGTAAATGATATAAATACTCAAAAAATCATTTAGTATTTATTCCAAACACTTGTGAATTATGTACCATACTTTTCCAGGTTTTTAAGCTTGAAAAAGGTTGTATAAATGGTTGGTTTTGACTATTCAATAAAAAAATTAGATTTAGATTCAAACAAGTAGCTTATACAAGATTATCAAGCTTAAAAATGGAGGGGGGTAATATTTTTATTTTTCTTCTCAAGCATACAACCATATAGAATTAAATTATAAATGTATTATGTATCTTCCCATCATAAGATTTAAGATTTGTATTTGTAAAATTTAATATTTGAATAATTTTTCAAATGTTAACACCAAAGTTTAATAAAGGGTATGCCTTATATTTGTAAAATTAATTTCAAATGGTCCTTCCTTATCCAATCACATGAATTATTTCACCTTTTATTTTACCAAAAATCACCATGCTCTGATACCGTTGATAAAACAAAAATTAATTAGGTTGAATCTTGTGCCCACTAAGGCATGTTCATAAGCATTTTATTGATATTTAAAAAATAAATACACAAAAATGGTGTCAATATGTCGTTAACTCTTATACACACTCAAACATGAATATATAGGTTTCTAATTATGACCAATAAAAATCAAATAAATACATAACAAACTCTCTATAGGAATTCAGCCTAAAATTTAGTTTTTCTATGTTTATTTAAAGGTGGTGTTTTTATTATTAAATATGCATGCGCCATTTACAAAAATTGGGAAAACATTTTACCATGCCAATAATTTTAATTCCACCATAGAGTGAACATTCAAATATCCATAGTGGGGATGCCACAAGAACTATGTATAAATTATGTCTATACCTATATCAACAATTGTTACTAGTACCACTGTAGGAGGAAGTATTGTAAAATGAAAACAAATAAAATTTCAATCCTCATAACCTATATACATTTTTATGTATCAATATTTGATTGATTTAATATAAATGAGCCCATTTTCAAGAATAATTTGATAAGACTTTGTACATATAGTTACCAATGAAAGAATATATTTTTGTAATGCAAGAACATACCAAACATCCTCCAAGTATTTTATAGAACCATTAGGAAGAATAATCACAATCCAATAATTCATATACTTATAATTAATTTTTGGATTATTGTAAGGAACATGTAACTCATCAAAAATATAGTAATTCATATACTCCACAATAGAATGGAGTTTATAAACAAATAAACAAAACTTTATAGTGCACAGATTGAGCTATGGTGCACAATAAACTACAAGATGATATGTTTTGGGCTAAATCCATTGGTACTATAGTGCATTTGAGAAGTAGGTCCCCTAGAGATACACTTTTGTGTAAAACTCCATATGAGGCTTAGTATGGGTTTAAACCAAAAGTTAAACACTTGAGATTTTTTGGATGTCTTTGTTTTTATTTAGTTCTTATTAAACACACAACTAAGTTGGAACCTCAAAGTATAAAATTCATCTTTGTCAGGTATTAAAAAAATAAAAAGGTGCATCCTTTTATTGAACATGATATAGGAAAATTAATAGTGAGTAGGAATGTGATATTTGATGAATTTTGTATAATGAACACAATAGATATTGACTCGTAATTTGATAGGTTAGAGAGAAAGATTCAAAAAATTTATAAAGGATTGAATAATGAGGTTAACTCTCATAGATTTTGGTATGATACTACTATTCATTCCATTTATTCTACTTCATTTAGTGTCGAATAATGACATAGAAAATTTTGAAAATTCTCTAAGTCTTACTTTAAATGGTGCACAGGAACAAAATTCTAGTTTTAATAATCTTAAAAATTTAGACAAGTATCCAAAATGGGTACAAAGTACTTTTTCTTACTTGAAAATAGATTAAGCTGGTATAATAGGTCCTAGGAGTTCTTGTAAATAGGTAAACTATGAAATGGTTGTTACAACTTATTTTACTTAGCCATCCACTTTTGAGGAAGCTTATACTAAAAAGGTTTGGCAAAATGCAATGCAAAATGAGTATGATACCATTCCTAACAATAATACTTGGGGTTTTTTTAATCCTCCTCCACATGTTTAACCCATTAGATGGAAATGGGTTTATAGGTCAAATAAAAATTATATGGATCCATTAATAAACATAAGGTAAGGTTTTTTGTGAAAGGTTATGTGCAACAAGAAGTCATTGATCATGGGGAAACATTGGCACCAACTACTAAATGATTTCCTTAAAAACACAAAATATTTGGATAGTACATTCGATGGATGTTAAAAGTTCATTTTTATTGGTGATATATAGTAATAAATGTATATGAAATAGCCCCAAGGTTTTCATAAACTGGGTGCAAAACACAAAGTGTGTAAGTTAATCAAAGCTCTCTATGGGATCAAATAGGAACTCAGGGTTTGGTATGAAAAAATGTATTCCTACTTGTATAAAATTGAATTTACACATAGTGAATATGATGATACTCTCTATATTTGACTGTAGGGAAAGAAATTGGTAATTATCATTATTTATGTTGATGACTTATTTATCATAAGAAATGATAGAAATCACAAGTCTCTGAAGAAGGAACTAAAAGATGGGCTTGAGATGACACATATTTAACTTTTTCACTATTACCTTAGCATTGAAGTTACTTAGAAAGATAAAAGTATTTTAATTTCACAAACTAAGAATATTTTTGAGTTATTAAATAGGTTTATCATGAATGATTGCAAACTTGCCCTCAATCTAATTGAAAGTAACTTGAAATTATCTAAGGATGATGGTAACACCTTCTTTGGTGTCAAAAAATAATGATAGTTAGTGGGAGGTTTGATATACTTGATGAATACTAGGCATGATATATACTTTGTAATTGGAATTTTGTCTAAATTTATGCATGAGCCTAGATAAATTAATTGGAATGTAGAAAAAAGAGTACTTTGTTACATTTAAGGAATGAAAACATATGGTCTTTTTTACCACCAAAATTGGAATTTAAAATTTTTTAAGTTTTGTGATGTAGATTGTAGTAGATGTGTGGATGATAAAGTATCCAAAATAGGGTACACTATGCATATGGGTTGAAGTGACATTACATGGTGTTGTAAGAAGTAGGATACAGTGAAAAATTCATAATTAGAATCAAAATACATTGTAGCATGGGATGCTTCAAGAGAAATTGTTTATTTATGGTATATTTTAGAAGATCTTCATATTTCTCAGATTGCTCCTACACAATTATACATTGATAATCAAAGTGAAATCAAGTTGTCTACAAGTATAGAATTTCATACCAAAATAAAACATATGGATGTCAAATATCATTATCTATGATTGCTAGTGTCAAAGAATTCACTTGATCCAATTTATTTCCTAATTGATGTTCAAATAACTAATATCTTGACAAAACCCCTTCATAAAATTAAATTTGAAAAATTCATAAAAATGTTTGACATGTGGCCAAAGAACTAACTTTGGATCATGAGGGGGTTTGTTAGGACTTGTTTCAAAGTATTAACTATAGTTTAGGTTGTAGGTAATAACAAATTGTAAAAGGTACATACATCATTATTTATAAAGACATCCCCTTTAAATAAATAGCCATATTTACTTAGTTTTGTTTTATGTTTTTATTAATAATAAAACTAACTTTTAGGTTAAATTATTGTAGAAATTTGGTTATCTATTTAGTTGATTTTTAATATTCATAGGTGAAAACCTATATATTAATGTTTGAGTGTGTAAAAGGGTTAATAACATATAGTCACCCTTTCTATGTACTTATTTTTTGAATATCAATAGAATTATTGTGGACCCACCTGAGTGGGCACAAGATTCAACCTAATTGTTTTTTATTCTAAAGTGGTATAAAATCATGGTAAATGAAGTGTGTTGATCTTAGATAAATGAAGAGGTGAAATATTTCATGTGATTGGACAAGGAAGGATCACATGCAATTAATTTTTCAAATATAAGTTATGCCCTTTATTAAACTTTGGTGTCAACATTTCAAAAATTATTCAAATATTAAAATTTCAAATAATTTTTCAAAGAATGTGATTGGAGGATATATAATACATTGAAAATATTATTTTGTATGGTTGTATGATTGAGAATTAAAAAATAATTATCATCCTCCATTTTGAAGCCTGATAATCTTGTAAAAGTTACTTGTTTGAATCCAAATCTAAAAATTCTACTTAAACAGTCAAAACCAACCATTTATACAACCTTTTACAAGCTTGAAAACCCATGTAAAATATGGTATGTCCTTCATAAAAGCATGGAATAAATTTTAAATGAGCTTGTTTAGTATTTCCATCTTTTAGAGTCTCTATCTACCAAAAATCATATCACAAACAACTCTACAATATTTTAAATAAAATTTTTACAGTTATATGGCCTTTATTTGCACTTATATAGCTCACATGGCATCTTAAAAACTTCATGCATCATCCTACTTCTAAAAATCCTCAACTCACAACCTCAAACTGATCAAAACCTATAATTATACAACTTGTATGGATTTGTATGTACTGGTATGGATGTGGGAGAGTCACAATAGCTTTTTTAGAGTATAATGGTATCTTGGAGAAGCCATGGCATTGGAATAACTAGGAGAAAATAAATTTTTTATTTTCAAAGATTTTGATATAATTTGATAAAATATTAGGGTTTGGGGGTTCCACCAAATATCAAATCTTTTTAACTTTTTTCAAAAACATTCACGAATGGAATAAGGTTACTTGGAAAACTAATTTTTTAAATTTCCATAGTGACAAAAATAAAATTTAAATATAAATTTATTTTTATGTCTTGTAAAGACTCATATATCAATTGGAAAGGATAATTTTGTATAAAACCTTGGAAGTTGTAAGTCAAGGGTTCAAATCTCACTTTTGGTTAACTTTTATATTTGGTCAATTTTATTTTTGGAGGAATATTCCATTTTTTGGAATATTTTACATGTTTTGAATATTTTAAAGGGCATAAATCATGTAAAAGAGTGAAAAGTAGTGGGAGAAAAGAAATAATTGTGTGTTTTTTTGGTGAAAAAGGGTGTAATTGGTAAAATAAAGGTTTAGTTGGTGAAATAAAGGTTTGTGAACTTGTATTTTTTCTTGAGGTCAAGTGAAAATCCCATCAAAAATATTTAATTTTATCTATGTGGATATTAATTTAAAAACCTCATAAAAGCATTGTTTTGTGTCAAGTGTTATTATGAGTGTGTGGCATTATTATTGCTGATATTCAAAAAATAGGTACATAGAAAGGGTGACAATATCCCATTTACCATTTTACACACTCAAACATGAATGTATAGGTTTTCACTTATGACTGGTAAAAACCAACTAAATACATAACCAACTCTCTATGATAATTCAGCCCAAAAGTTAGTTTTATTATTAACTCAAACATAAAACCAAACTAAGCAAATATGACTATAATTATTTAAATGGGGTGCATTTATAAATAAATATGCATGACCCTTTTAAAATTTATTATTACCTAATAACCTAAACTAAATTTAAGACTTTGAAACAAATCATAACAAACCCCCTATGATCCAAAGTCAATTATTTAGACACATGCAAAGGTTTTTTATGAATTTTTCAAATTTAATTTTGTCGAGTTTTGTGAAGATATCAACTGTCTGATCAATAGTTGGGAAATATATTGGATCAAGTACTTTCTTCAACACCAAAATTTTTAGATAATGATATTTGACATCTATATTCTTTATTTTGGCATGAAATACTAGATTTTTATACATATTTATTGCACTTTGATTATCAATCTATAATTATGTAGGAATAATCTAAAAAATATAAATCTCTTCAAAAATACACTATAAATAAATAGTTTTTATAGAAGTATCCCATGTTTCAATGTAATATGATTATATTGATAAATTTTCCATTGTATCCTAATTCTTACAACAACACATAATGGTAGCTAAACACATATATATAGTTTTCCCTATTGTGGACACTCTACCATCCACAAATCCACCAAAATATGCATCATAATACCCAACAAGTTTGGATCTCTCATTACAGTAGCAGTCAAGGCCATATGTTTACATTCCCTAAAGGTAACAGAGTACTATTTCTATTGCATGCCAATGAAATTCTCTAGGCTGATGCATAAACCTAGAAATAATTTCAACTACAAAGGACATATCAGGCATGTTAGTCATAGAGTATATCAAACTTCCCACTAACTTTCAGTATTTGATTTCATAAAAAATCACTACCATCATCCTTGGATAATTTAAAGTTGCTTTTCATTGGAGTGAGGGATGGTCATTCATGCCAAACCTATTTAATAATATATGAATATACTTAGTTTGTGAAATGAAAATACTTTGATCTTTATGAGTAACTTCTATGCCAAGGTAATAGTGAAGAAGTCCAAGATCATCATCTCAAACCCATCTTTTAGTCCCTTCTTCATAGACTTGTGATTTTCATCATTTCCTATGATAAACAAGTCATCAACATAAAGAACAAGAATTACTAATTTATCTATCTACACTTTAATATAGAGAGTATCATCAAATTCAATGTGTAAAACTAATTTTATACAAGTAGGAATCCATTTTTAATACGAATCCCTAGGTGCATGTTTGAGCCCATAGAAAGATATGATTAATTTACACATTTTGTGTTCTACATCCACTTTTTAAAAATATTGGGGTTTTTTCATATACCCTTATTCTTTTAAATCAGCATTCAAAAAATCACTTTTAACATCCATCTGATGTAATTTCCAGCCATTTTATGTTCTTATTGCAAGAACCATATGAATAGTGTGCCATTTAGTAGTTGGTTTAAATGTTTCCTCATAATTAATGCCTTCTTGTTGCACATAGTCTTTCAAAATAAGCCTTGCCTTATGTTTATGAATGGAGCCATCTAATTTATAATTGACCATATAAACCCATTTACATATAATGGATTGAACATGTGGAGGAGGTTCAACCAAAAACCAAGTATTATTTTTAAGAATGGCATCATACTCATTTTAAATTTTATTTTGCCAAACTATTTAGTTTAGGCTTCCTAAAAATTGGATGGCCTAGTGGAAGAAGTAGTAATAACCATTGCATAATTTACCTATTTAAGAGAAATCTTGAGACCTTTTATACCTCATTCATCTATTGTTGAGTAATACAAAGTAATTTTAGCCCATTTTGGATACTTTTTTAAATTGTTAAGATCAAAAATACTAGAATTCTCTTCATGTGCATGATTTTAAGGAGGACTTAAAGAATTTTCAACATTTTCTAAGTCATTAGTCTATGAAATACTTAAGGAAGTATAATAAATGGAAAGGATACTAATCTCATACCATAATATATGATAGTTAGCCTCAATATTCAATCCCTTATCATGCATTTAGATCTTCCTCTCTAACCTATCAAATTACGAGTCAAAGTCTATAGTGTTGATATTATAAACATCAAAAAATATCACATCCATGCTTACTATGAATTTTCTTGTATCATGTGAATGCAAATGATACCCCTTTTATTTTATGTGACCAGGAAAGATTCATTTTCTACTTCGAGGTTCCAACTCAGTTCTATGCTTGGTAGGAATTAAATGAAAACAAAGACATAACAAAAATCATATGTTTAATTTTAGGTTTAAACCCATACCAAGACTCATATGGAGTTTTACCCATAAGTGTAGTTTTAGGATACCTTTTTCTCAAATACACTATAGTACCAATGTATTCATCCCAAAACTTATCATCTAGCTATTTATAATGTAACATAGCCTGAGTTTTGTCCTCTAAAGTGTTTTTCATTCATTTATAAACTCCATTATGTTGTGGATTATAATAATTACTTTGTTACCAATGAATTCCATGTTATTGGAAATAATCCAAAAATTCATTTGAATTATACTCACCATCATTATTTGAATAAAGATTATCTAAGTGTGAACATGTTTTTTTTTCAACTAAGTGTAACCATTCAAAAAACTTAGTGAAAATCTCTAATTTATTTTTCATAAGAAACACCCAAGTCATCCTATAATAATAATTGATAACATAAAATACATACACCCTCCAATGGATGACTTTTTCATGTCACATACATCATTGTGAACTAACTGCAAACATATGTTAGCTCTCCAAGAAGAATTATTAGGAAATGTTTATATGTTTTGTTTGCCAAAAATAATGATTCACAAAGAATACTATATTTGTGAAAAGTGGGCAAACCATTCACCATGCCATATCATTGTAATTCCACTAAAGAGTGAACATTCAAATGTCCATAGTGGAGATGCCACAAATGATGTGTAAACATTGTACCTATACCTATATCAATAACTATTACTAGTTTCACTATGGGAGGAATCACTTTACAATGAAAATGAACCAAATTTCCATCCTCATAACCTATATACTTTGTTTTTTATTCATATTTGACTAGGTTAATATAAATGAGCCCATTTTTAAGAACAATTTGATAACACATTCTACAAATATTTACCCAAGAAAGAAGATGTTTTTGTAATGTGGGAACATATTAAAAATTCTCCATATATATGATAAAACCATTAGGAAGAAGAATCTAGATAACCCCAAGTCCCTATGGAGTGTTCATAGACTTATTTAATAAGGATACTAGAGTGAGAGATGATTCTTTGAAAGTCTAAAAGAATTCTTGCATGAATGTCATGTGTTTGTTTGTACTTTTATCTAAAACCCACACATATATGAACTCATCTCTGTCCTCATATTCTATATAATCAATGTTCCATAAAGTAGTGAATGTGGATTCATGACCAACATTTATTGATTCCCTATATTCATGGTCTACATATTGAGTAGAGTTAGACTTAGTTGCTTTTTTCAACTATCTAATATAAACTTGGAAGTGAGAGTAATTATTTTGAGCATGATACTGCCCTATATCTATATTCCCTAAGAAAATTATAATAAAACTATTGATTCTAACTGATCTGGATGTGCAAAAACTATAGCTAAGTTAAAATTTTTGCCTATTACTATAAAACTAGGTGTTTTTGTACCTAGAAAAGAGCACCAAAATGAGGATACCCTTGTGTTTAGTATTTATATCTATTTTTGGTGTTGTTTTCCTATGCTAAAACTAGTTGTTGATATGGAAATGTCACTATTTTTATGTTATGTTCTGACTAGTTTGACCTCTAGATTCTAAACTAGATGATCTGAATGTTGTTATTTTTAAAGCTAAGATATTTTATCTCTATGAAAAAACCATTATTTACTGACCTCTCTTCTAATGGTAGCAATAATTGAATCTATAATGATTTCCCTCAAAATAAAAGAGTCCTACAAGTGTGTTATGTTTCATAAATACATGATATAACAATGAAATTTGACAATATATCTCTAGATATAGCAATGTTTGTATTGATATATTACTAGATCAACATGGTTATGCCTAGATATATATAATAATGTAAAAACATGTGCAATGTACTGAACAAGAATTAGAAATGTTATATGTTAGTTGTTAGCTATTAGTTGTAAAGGAGGGATGGAGCATGATGTCCATCATGGCATCCAAGAAAGCAAGGTAAATGCATGATATGGATCATCATATTATAAAAAATGACAAGAATTAAATCAATAAGAATAAAAAGTAAGAAGCATATAAGGTTGGCCAAAGGGCCATGCAAACAAGGGATATGGGCACATGTCACTCAAACTATAAAGCAATCATACAAGGCATGTTCAAATTCCACATACAAATACAATTTGAAAAAATCAAAGATTGGAATAAGGGTCACAGACATAGAGAAGAGTACAAGTAAGGGACATTGGCAAATGTCCAAAGGCACACATAAGAAATAAAATTGGAAGTATAAATTCAATCACATCTAGCTACACAAATCAAGAAAGGAAAACATGTAAAAACTACAAAGGTACAATCACATATAAATAATCAAAGCAAGAGTAAAAGTATGAATGATACTAGTGATTTCAAAGATACTATTACAAGACTAGGTATATGCTAGGAAATACACAAGTTCAAGACACTAGTGAGTGTCGATATGGTAATTTGTGTAATCTAGTAAATAATGTACATCAACATGATAACTTGGAGTGTGTAGTATAGGAATGACATAACTTGGATGGTTTAATCATGTAGAATAATCCCCCAATGGGTATGTATATCAAAGTGTGTCTCAAATGTAGATGTAGGATGCCCCCTCAATGGGTAGAGTGAAGTAATCAATGAGTTAGATATCACTACACATACTCAAAGAACATCAATTGAAGCATGATAATGTAGATAAATCAACAAAAAGTAAACATAGAACAAAAAATATAAATCCTAGTATGATATTAGTAATGTCAAACATAGATGATGCATACAATCAATTTTTTTTGGTGTTTTGACATTTTTTACTATTTTTGAATTTTGAAATGTTATATTACTTTTGTATTTTAAAATATTTTTGAGCTATGTACAATCAATCATAAGAAGACTATGTACAATAAATATGAAGAAACTATGTACAAGTAATTGAAAGGAAGCTATATACAAGTAATTATGAAAAATTATGTACAAGAAAGACTGAGAAGAGATTATACTAACTAATGAGTCTCATGGGAGACTCCCTATCATGTTATCCTATATCAAGAATAAGGATCATGCATGATCATGAAGGATGATGGAAATACTGAGATGTTGGCTCTAAAAGTTGTTAATGTTATAAATGGTCTAAAATATCTTAAATGGAAAATGATTTTGGGGTCCGTCTATAACTCTGAAAAGTGGATGCAACTATAGGGCTCTTAGGGACCCATCTAGAAGTAGAAAAAAACTCTTTGAACATGTGTTTTATATATAGATGCATGAGATATAAATAAAACTAATTTGGGTGTGAATACCATATCTAGAAGCTATCTAGAATCTTTAAGCTCTGGAGGTGTATGAAATTGTTGTACTAGTGATGAAGGTCTTGACTATGGCTAAATATGGATTGGAAGAACTGTTACAAGTAGAGGAGCTAAAACTATATCAAAAGGGGTGCTAAATTGAATGACATAGCTATAACCATGGGCATAATCAACTTTCCTATATTCATAAACATGGGTGATGGTGATAACATGCACCACATGATCTACTATAGGCATAGAGCTGGTAGTAGGTGTGGGATAAAATCTAGATGAACCAAGTTTTAAGAGAGGAGGGATAGATATAAATAGTAATGTTTGCTTGTGTCTATTAGTGATTTGGAGATCCTTAAAATTAGCCAAAGAGTTGGATACATCTAAGTAGAAACCATGTATAGTAATATGATTATAAAGAACATTAAACATGATAAATAGATAACAAGGCATAAATAGCATGAAATTGTGCATTAATGCATAGAAAACTTTGACTTGAGTCATGACATTTCAAATATGTTTATCATGATACACATGAAATTTCTTCCACATGAGAGATATAGATTAAGTGATAGAAAGCATGAATTTGTGCATGAAATAATAAGAAATTATGGCATGTGCTATGATATTTCTAATGTGTTTAACATGAGAAGCTTGAAATTATTTCCATATGAGAGATAGAAATAAAATTGTTGAGATAATGTGTTTGTGCATAAATGCATAAATATTTTTGATATGTAATATAACATTTCAAATACATTTAGCAAAATGGAGTTAGCAATTATTTTGTATAAGCAAAAGAGAATATGTAAAAAGAAGATTGAAATATTGTGCATTTTTGGAAATGAATTTTTAATATCATCCCATATAATGAGACATAAGCATTAAATGCAAAGGATGAATCTTTGTACTAACATATAATAGACTTCATCATTCATGTACATGATAGGGCCCATTATGGTTTCATTGTTATTTGCAAGAAATGTAAGAAAATTTTATACATAAGTGATAATCATTTTTGTAATTTTATTATGGATGTAAGGTGATACCTCAAGAAGCAAATAGGTTCTAGTACATGCAACTAGGGATTTATTAATGATAGTTTTGTAAAATACTATGAATTTTTGAAATTGAAATTGAATGTCTGAGTTAAGTATGCAAGTAAAAATTTAAAAATTTATCAAAAGTTTCTTGATTTAATGGGACCTAGTCGATGTAGTTAGGGTTTTGACAAAATTAAATTGTTGAAAATTACTATAAACTTTTGAAATTTTAAGTGATTTTTTTATTTTAATATGAAACTAAAAAATTAGAAAATGATTGGAAAATTACTAGAAAATTACTTAGAGCTAGTTAATGTAACTAGGGTTTGAAATAAATTTATTTTAAACTTTAATAAAAAAATTTAAAATTTGAGAGGAATTTCTAATTTATATGTGCAAGAAAAAATCAATAAATTATTAGATTAATACTAGAAAATTACTATGACCTAGTGTATATAACTAGGGTTTAAAATAAATTTATTTTAAAATTCACTAAAAAAATTTAAAATTTGAGATAAATTTATGATTTTAATATTTATGAAAAATTTCAAAAATTAATGGGAAAGATCAGCTAAGAATTTACCCTAGGGTTTCTAGGGTTTTTATGCGAAATTCAAAATAAGTCAGGTTCACCATATGTTTTATTATTTTTCAAAATAATGGAGTTTTATTCCTAATTAATAAATAGGTTTGGAGTAAAGTTAATTATTAATTAATGTGAAATAATTTAATTACTAATTTATTTAAATATATTATATATTTGCCTTTTCTAAAAAATAGTAATAAATGAGAGAAAATTTGACTTATCCTATTTTGAGCTATTCAATCTAAGATAGGGTCTGAGAATTCAAGTACATGACTGTGATAGTGTCAAAAATAGGTTATTGAAATTCATTTTTTATTGGATAGGAGCACCAAAAGTGGGACACCTTATTTTTTGGTGTTGTAGTCCATTTTTGATGTTATTCTCTAGGTGATCTAAGTTTTTTGGGTTTTATTTGACAAGTATGTGTTACCTTATTAGTGAAATATCAAAGCTAAAAAGTATATGAATATCAATATGCATTTGTTTTAATCTTCAAAACCCCTAAAATATATTTGTGATTAAAATTGAATGGTAACTTGGGAAAGAGAGAGAAGAGGTTAGTGTGTAAAGTATATTCTAGATGCACTTCACAGCCTTTGCCCATACATACCAATACTCCAAGGATGTATCAAACTAATGTAGTTATCTCATTGAAGTTCTTTGTACAATTATTATATGAAAATGCAACTAAATGTGAAACTAGGTGTACATTATATGGATAGGGGGCTGGTGCAAGAGTTTGAATAGGCATGGAATATTATTGGAAGGTTTTATATAGAGAATAGGGAAAAGTACTTCAGTGTAATTGCTTGTATTCTTGGTTCTCTCTTGTAAATGAGTGCGAACCCTTATAAATGGACTTTTAATGTCATTTTATAGGGAACATAATGATCAAGGGTTAAATTAATTCATGTTGGGATGGCATGAATTAAGATAAGGATTCAAGAAAACATGATTGTTTGAACCAAAATTAATCTTGGACAATAGCACCAGAGATAAGACACCCTGGGTTTTAGCGCTCCTATCCAAGTTGGTTGCTATTGTCCAAAGGCAATGATAGCTAGGGGGATGGATCTGGGCCTAAAATATTTGCATAGGTCTATAAGGGTTAAGTTTGTAAGGCTATGGATGACTAATAATTGGTGAAAGAAAAGCCTATGAGGGTTGTGAAAGCAAGTAGTAGGACTTATGGATTGGGTGTCATTAGCTACACCAAAGTAACCAAAATTTGCATTTTATATGACTATAGAGGCATGGAAATGGCATTGACAAAGATCAGGAAATAATATTTTCAAATCTAGACTAGGAAAGGGAGAAAGGAGATGGTGATAGAGTAGGGGGAGCACATGGGCTAGTAGGTTTGAATCTTTATCAGGCCAAATATTGATAGAGGGAATATAATTTGAGAGCTAAAACAATTTAGACTCTCTTACCTCCAAGTAAACACTAGGTAAGTTATTTTGGAGTGAAAAAACTGTTGGTTTGATGGGCAAGAAGGAGATCAGGCCTATAGAATTTCTTAAAACCATTAAGGATGGAAATAGAATTCATGTTTAAATCACTCATATCACAAACCATGCATCATCAAATATGGAATAAGATTTATTTGTAATGTTTATAGGATATAATATAAACATTGACTCTTTTAGAACTTGGGTAAAATGAAAAATGGTGCCCTAAAGGTTATATGGAGATACTAACAATGGTAGATGGAATTTTCATGATTTGATTCAATAACCGTAAAGATAGTGTCAATATTCTTGTAGGGGGTCCTTGGGTTTTTGGAAAATATGGAGTGTTTCTCAAAAAATGGTAGCCAAGATTTGATCCTGAGAAAAAGAGCATTAATCTTATGCCCATTTAGGTTAGGTTATCAAGTATTCTAATTAAGTTTTGGGAGTAAGACTTATTTATTAGCATTGTCAAATCTTTTGGTTACCTCATTACTATAGACTCTATGACCAAAGAAATATCTAGGATTGTTCATGTCAATTTTTATGTGAACACATTTATAAACCATGAGCTACTTATTCTATTTGTGTTTCATACCTTGTTTAGAATAAATGTGCAAAAAATCAAATTTGAAAAATCTACCATGTTATGTTATAAGTGTCATAAATTTGACCACTCTTAAAATGTTTACACATTAGTTCCAAACTTATTAGTATGGAAAAGAAAAGGAGGAGTCCCTTTTGAAAAGAGTATTAAACCTTAAACAATAGATCTGGTTTTGATAGGTCCCTCTAAAATAGATGTGGCTTGATCTAACCTAGTAGTGGATAAGGGAGATAAAATAGTTTCAAATATAATTAAAAAGGTATATATAGAATCTAAATCTATAATAGAACTAGGGAAAGGACAATCATAGATAAAGGAGAGCCTCATAACCCTTTAGAACAATTTTTATAAGAAGTAATATTAAAGTAGGTAGATATGAAAGGTATAGGTCTAGAGGTAGATGAATTTATCAACTAGATTAATATTGTGGAGTTAAAAGGATATCAAGTTTTAATTATTTAGACCTAAAACAAATTTGAAATCCTTTATCAAGAGGTAGAAATGAAATAAGCAATAGACAAAGGGATATGTGTAGAAGATGTCACACTAGATGATAATATTACCTTTATTTTGGCCAGTGAGGGGACAAAGGACACATAATAAATAACTACCATACTCAAGAATAATTATAAGGCCAAATTTAATTCATTGATGGTTACAAGAAAATGTTGCAAATGCTTAGCCTTTAAAACTCTACCGAAAGTAGGTAAATCATCTAAAAAAGACAATTTGTTTAAATTTACTCAAGAAGACATAACAAATGGATTTACAAAACTCCTTCCTTTTAAAGTAGGTTTTTCTTCCCCCAATAGTTAATCATGCTAATTATTTCTTATAATATCATAGGGATGCATAGTACGGTTAATTATAAAGTTTTTAATAATTTTATAAAAATTAATAAATCTATTTTTTTATCCATTCAAGTATCAAAGATCAAGGAAAATCAATTTTTAAATCATAAAAACATGTACTAGAGTGACGTTAAAGTGGTTTGTGTCAATGCATCTAGAGCATTCGGAGGGATAATAACATTTTGGGATCCTAAATTTCTTCTAGGAGAACCTACCCTCAAGTCATAACATTATGTGGTAGTGTATTTTATGGATATAATTGACAATAGGTAGTAGATTTTTTTGAATGTTTATGATCCAAATTCTAGGTCTACACATAGAAAGCTATGGGAAAATATTATATTTATTATAAATAACTAAAAATATATTCCTTGGATATTGGTTGGATATTTTAGCTCTCCCCTTCATCTAGGGCACAAAAAGGGAGGAAATATTGTACGTATGGATAACTTGGAGGACTTCTTTTCTTTTTGATATTGGTATGTTGGATTTGGACCTTAGAGGTTCTAAATTTACCTAGACTAATTGAAGGCTTGGTGAAAATATCATCCAATGTAGATTGGATAGAGTCTTTTTCTCTTTAGAGTGGTTACAATTCAAGGATATGTCCCTTAAAACACTTATGAAGATTAGTTCTAACCATTCTCTATTGAAGTTGAATATATCAGATTAGCTGGTCAAAGAGAATAGGTATCTTTTCCATATGGAACATGTGGCTCACACACATTGAAATTCATGATAGGATCTTAGAAGGTGGACAAAGAATGGTAGTGGATCGACTATGTATAATCTAGCTGAGAATTTCCAAAAGCTTAAAATTAATATCAAATAATGAAACAAACAAGTTTTTGGGAATGTTCATTTGCAAACTAAGTCTTTTAAATATGATCTATTGAAGATTGAAGATGAAATTGAGGAGAGAGGTATGATTCATAGATTCAATATAGATAAAAATATCTCTTATGCCATTATCACACTACTATAACTAGAGAATAATGATTATGGAGGTAGAAATCTAGAAACATTTGGCTCAAGGAAGGTGACAAAAATACCTAGTTTTTTTACTTGTCTACTTTAAATCACAAAAAACATAATGTTATAAAAGAGACAATAAACAATGTTGGGAAAATTTCATCTTATGTAGATGGTATTAATCAATCAAGTGTATAATTGTACAAAAAATATATATATATATAAAAGATTTTAGGAAGAATATTAGATATGAATAAGAATTTTTACATGTGTTACCAAAATTAATTAATCAAGATGACGATGATATGCTCATATTTATTACATTCAATCAAGATCTAAAATTTGTGCTCAGCAAGATTAATTTAGACAAGGCATTAGGGATAGATGGCTTGCCCATAACTTTTTCCCAAATTTTCTAGGACATAATTGGGGATGATGTGGTTATAGTGATGATTGAATTCCTTGTCACTAGTTAGCTACTCGAATAACTCAATCATACTTTATTAGGGATTATTCCTAAGTAAGGGGATGTTAAATTCTCAAATTTACATCTTATTAGCTTGTGTACTTATTTTTATAAGATTATCACCAAGCTTAGCACTTTAAAGATGTAAATTATCATGGAAAAAATCATCCAACCTTAGTAAGGAGGATTTATACTTGGTAGACAAATTCACGATGGAGTGACCATGGTTCATGAAGCCATACATTCAATGGTAAAAATCTAAAGAGTAGTTATGGTACTTAAATTGGATATGGTTAAGGCATATGATCGATTGGAATGGATCTTTATTTATAGAGTTATGTCTTAATTTGATTTTCATGATAATTATTGAAAAAATATTAGAGCTTGTATTAACACTTGCATATTTTTTGTTTTATTAAATGGGGTGGCACATAGTTTATTCAAAATTAATAAAGGTTTGAGATAGGGATACCCACTTTCCCCTTTTATATTCATAACTTTGGTAGAATCACTAAGAATATTCATATATAATGCTTTGGTTGCATTGCAATTGAAATGTTTTAAACTAACTAGGTATGAAGATCTAGCAACTCATCAAAAATTTATGAATGGGATTATTCTCTTATATGAAGCATCTATTTAGTAAGTTATTACCTATCTTTATAACACCCAATAGAGGTAATATTTGTTCAATTCTAACCCATACCTAGACTAACATGGGAATGGTCTAAGGTTGTGGGATGCCTATATCTAGACTAGACCTCTAAGATTTTTTATGATATTAGATCTTTATATGTCATAATTTGGACATTTATTTTTAGAAAATAAAATGGTTTTGGGTGAAAAGAGTTAATAAATTTGCATAAATTAAAACCTATTCTAGCATGTGGTGATGCACCAGTAATTTGTCAGATCCACTCTTGAACTTAGATTCTTTATCACACTAATAGACTATAAGAGAATCTAATACAATGCTTACTATATGTTTTTTGTAATAGTATTTCATATAGAGATCAATTTGACACACTAAAACTATGATGTAATGAAAATAAGGTTTGGTTAAAGATAATTAAATTCAATTGTCCACTATATTCTTGAGAGATCAATGCTACGACACATTATATGACCTATAATTAAAGTTTCTAGCACTTAGGCTGAGCTTGAACATGCAATAGTAAGATAAAAATCACATTTTAATATTAAACAAACACAAAACACCAAACATAGATTATAAAATGACTGAAAAATGCTCTATTCACTACTCCAAGAGGAGTTAAATACAATTTTTGTACAGTCTAGTTGTACTAGCTTGAGGGATGAAAAATAACAACTTAAAGGCTATATTTATGGAAGAAAGGAAGCAAGAGAGAGGGATTTTTGGCACTCAAAAGGGAATAAAATGAGATCCAATCCATTTTAAATGTTATTATAATTACCTCCATAGATTAAGCTCATTCAAACCCTTTTGATTGATTCAGGCTACTTCAAGTGGTTGCACAGTTACACTAATGTTCCTTCTTGTTGAAATAGAAAATTCAAGTCAATCTAATTTTTTTTCTACCATTCATATAGTTACAACAACTAGGCTAGTCTATTATAATCTTGTCTTGTTGTTAATTATTCCTAACTAGTTCATAGTGGCATGCATAGTGAAGAGAAGAGGTCATTTTCATGCAGTTTAATTTTGGAGATGAACTATTAGAGTCCACTTGTATGCCTTAATGGAACCCTTTGAAATTTTAGCTCCTTATTTTAGTAATGGCAAACACTTTAAGAGAAATATCCCTCTATGATGTAATATTATGAGCTATAGGTCCATTTTAACTTATAGGTGGTCCCCTTTATGTTCTTCATACTTTACTACATAGCTTATCACCTTTTCATATTGTTTTATAAAGTTTCAATGGTAGCAAGATGACCCTAAAATACCTATTTTTACTCCCATAAAAATCTATCTTTGGATTCTTAAGCTTTATTTTCATTGGTCATCATCATGTTATCCAGATCCCTAAATTTGTTAACCAATCTTAGACTATTAATCCTGCTCGATATGATTAAGTGAGAGTCATAAATATTTCCTTTGGACTTGTCAAATTTGTCCAAGATTATGACATGTGTAAAATGTGTGTTTGATTTTAGGATCCACTATCAATTTTTCAACTCATATGCTTATGACATGTGTTAATCTCTTGAGAAATCTAACCCTTTGACCTTTTCTCTCACCATTGGATCATGATGTACAATGGAATGTGGACCATTAGATCAACTAGGAGCCACTATTTGAAAGGTAATAGATAATTCATGATCTTAAAATTGATTTCTTAACTCCCATTAAATGAACTTAACATGGTTGTCATTGATTTTCATATGACCATTAAATTTAAGATCAAAAGGATTCATTTTTATTGAGCTTAAACTTGACATTATCACAAACATCTTATGTTATAGGTCCATCTCTTAAGATTTGTATCTTGATCCAGAAAGCTCATGTAAGCATTAAAATTTAAAAGGATGATCCTATAATGCAGTTGTATAATTATGTGTGATCCATTGGTAACACAAGGCTTCTAAGTGAAGATATTAAATGCACAAGTTGGTTGGTCCATTTGCTCTTATGTGACATCCTAGTGATGATCTAGTAAAAAATGGATAAGTATAGAAACTTGGAAAAAAATTTATGAGGATCCAACTTTAAACATTAATACCTTTCATCACACTTAAATTCATGGCCTAAAACATATCATGTAACAACTAGGGAATAAGATAAATAAACCCATATGACTATTTTCCCATGAGACTATTGCATGTATGATACATAACATTATAAAACTACCCATTCAACTCTATTTGAACTTCATAAAAAATGGCTAAATATGGAAACTTAGTGAAATTTTCCTAAGAAGCTAACTTTGAGCCTTCATATCTTTTTATGCATTTCCTTGAATGATTTGAAAATTGGTACATATATTATTGGTAATAATTTGAATAGACCATATGACCAATTCTTCTTGACTCATCCACATGTGGTAATGATGGCGTCAGGAAACTCCCTACTCAAAATTTATGCCACTTGACCCAAAATGTCTAGATGAACACAATAAAGAACTAGATGAATGATATGTACTTATAAGTCATTATAATAACTCTGGATATCCCATGGGGTCTCTATAACTCTATCCTTGTCCTTATAAATTGAAAAATTATACTTTAATTGAACTTAAAGTACTTTAAAAGCTTTGAAAGCTACATGATCCCTTAGGTCCTTTCATTCCATATAGAACTTGTTCAAATATTTCTCCATTTTTTATCTTCTAGACATTACACTACATCCAAGTAGAATCTCTATATGTGGGCCAATATGGCCAGCATTTTTGATGACTCAACTAGCTTAACCAACCTATTAGTCATGGAACCTAGACTTTGATCAAGATTACTTATGATGACTAATCAAATGAAAAGTTTTTTATAAAAAGACTCAACCTACCTTCTAGAAACACTTATTTTGGAGTGATGGGGGGAAAAACAACAAAGAAATAAAATAAAAAGCAACAATAAAAAAAATAAACAAAAAGATATTCAAAATCACTTGGAGGAAAAATAGATCTATCTACTTATGTACAAGAGGTAAGATATAAAAATAGTAGTAGAATTTGAGATACCTCCCATTGATAGGGATTGGAAGGCTCTCTCTATTTAATATGTAAATCTCAAATACATTTCTCTCTTTTCAACTTGTAATGACATAGGGTCCAATCTAAGGGATGCCAAACATTAAGTGTTTTCTTGGTTTTTCATGGTCTTCATCCCATTTGAGGACTATGTCACCTTGTTGAAATGTATTTGAGGAATCCCTTTTCTCAAAATAATTATTCACTTGGTAGTGGTTGGAACACATGGTTTGCATCAAATCAACTATTATTTCCTCTTATTCTCTCAGTTCATTCACCATAATCTCCATTTCATAATTTGATAGAAGCTCTAGTTGGTGTGTAATCTCCAAAGATAGAACTCCAATGAAATTGGTAACCTTTTTTCTCTTCCATAGACTAAGATATAATGTGAATGATAATTGGATTTATTAGGTGTGATCCTATCAACCCATAAGGCAATATTCAACTTTATATGCGAAGATCTCTTATTATCTTCCATTTTTCTCTTGATAATCCAAACTAGATTCTTATTAGTGGACTTAGCTAGTCAATTACCCTATAGATAGTAATTTGATGAAGATTTTAGATAGATAACTTTCTTAAGATCTCACTCACATACCTTTGTACTATTAAATGCTAAAGAATGGTATGATAATATAGTGGAAGGTGCTCCAAAATGGGTAACTAGACTCTCATAGAATTCAAGTATAGAGTTTTTATCAGGGTAAATTTTAGAGGAGAATATTCATTAATTCATGAATATTCCACTTTTTGGATTTTAATTTTGGTGATTTTTTAGGGTCAATAAATGGGATCGAATCACCAAAATTTTAGGGATATAAATAATTTTATGGGTCACCTCACCAACCTTTTATAATAATATATAAGATTACACTTCAATTTTCCACATATATATAGTACAACCACCCCTTGATATCAAACAAGCTAACAATAAGAACCAAAACTAGTGGACCATAGTATCAAATGATAGTGTTGAATGGATGAACTAAATGATAGTGCCAAATTACAATACTTCCTAATAGTGCTAAATGATACTATTGAATAATAAAGCTAAAAAGTATAAAAAATCACAAAACCTAAATATTATTTCATATTTAGATTCATCTCAAAGATATATACAATTTTATAAGAAAAATCTCACAATCTTAGTTTGTATGCGAAAGTTATGGCCTTCAAAAGTTTATAGTCAGTTGTATTATTTGGTTATGTCATTTGATTGTGTCTTTTGGTTATGTCATATAGTTTGGTCATACAATTTCAACTAAATGACATAACCAAAAAAATTGAAACCCTATCAACAAACCATATGACCAAATAGTACAACACAATCGAATGACATAACCAAATGATGCAACTGACTACCAACTTATAGAGGCCATATATTTTCCATAAGGACTCTAATTAGGATGATTTTCTTTTTTAAATTGCATATCTCTTAGAGAGGGATCCAAATATGTAATAATGTTTAGGTTTTGGGAATTTTTTGATTTATTATTTGTTATAGTTAAGATTTAAAGCCATTCAATTTAGCCATTAGATCAAACTTATAGATTCCCCATCACCCATAAGGGATTTACCATAGCTAAAAATAAAATTTTCCTAGATTCACTAAAAATTTACAATAGGTTTTCCAATAGGGCCTCTTAAAATTAGACCTATTTCACATTTGCTTCCTTCAATGGAACTACTTTCACCCACTTAGTGAAGTAGTTTATAGCTATTAAAACCCACCTATGACCAACACTGAATGGAGGAATAATCATGCCAATTAAGTCTAAACTCCATTACATAAAAGCCTATTCAACCTAAATAGGTTTCAGTGTCATAGCAGCTAATTTTTATTTCCCTATAAACATTCCACATTTTTCACATTTCTTAACCCATGCATGTGCTTATTTAAATAAATTAGGACAAAAGTAGCCACCTTTAATGATTTTTTTAGCTATGGTCCTAGCTACAAAATGGACTTGAGAAGGATTATCATGAAATTACATGAGAAGCTTATCAAATTGGTTAGTTTCAACACATCTTAAGAGCATACCTCCAATGTCTTTTTCAAAAAACACTCCATCAATAAGAATGTATGGTACTAATTATACCCTGAACTGTCTTCTTTTTTATGCATTCAAACCTATTAGACACTCTACTATTTGAAGAAATATAGCAATATCCTACGTATAAATTGTAAAAGGAGTATTTTTAGGTCTATATTGAGTGTCCTAAATTAACAAAACTACGTGTTTTTATTCTATCACATATTCTACAAGATGTTCACATAATCCTTTACCTTAGACTATCTTTGTGACCTTGAATTTAATTTCATACTCCATACACTAAGTGACCCATCCAACTCTCTTCTCATTAAACTCTCTGTTGAGGATAAAATCTTTCAAACTTGGATGAGCTACCATTAATATAATATTATTGTTTGAAACCAGATGCTTAAATTTTTTCAAACATCTTACAAAAATTAGTACATGTTTATCAAAAATATGTATCTTTCCTTATAACCTTTCAAATCTTGACTAAATAAAGCAATGGGTTTCTCCATAGCTTCATCATTTTGCTGCATAAGCATGGTTGAAATTGCATCTAATATAGATAAGGCATACAAATATAATTCTTTATTGAAATATAAACTTAGAAGTGTGGGAGCATGAGATATGGCCTCTATTATGGCCTTATTTTTCTCTTACTTTTTCCTATCCATGAAAATTCTTTTCCTTTTCTCAACATATGAGTGAAAGGCTTGACCATTTCTATAAATCCTAGAATGAACCTCTTGATCAAGTTGATCTTGCCCACGAAGCTCTATAATCCTTTATTATGTTTGTTAATGATAGAGAAAGGATTGATTCTATCCTCTCTAGATCAATGGCAAGACTAGCTTTAGATACCACATGCCTAAGAATTCTTCCTTCATATACTAAAAAATGCATTTATTTGTATTTAAAGAAACTCCAAATTATCCACATTTATCAAAAATATCTCTCAATTTTGTTAGGTGATCATTAGGATTACTTTAGAAAACTATCATATCATCAAGATAAACTAAAACCATATCATTCAAAAGACCATTAAAAGCAACATCTATTACTTTTTGTAACGTGGATCCAACATTGGAGATTCCAAAAGGCATTTTATAATATACATAGGTGTCCCATTTTATAGTGAATGCAGCCTCATGCCTATCTTCACCTTTAACCATGATCTGATTATAACTGGAATAGCCATCAATAAATTAGAACATTTGAGAACCTACCACCTTTTATAGGATTTGATCTATGGAGGGCAATGGGTTATGGTCCTTTAGGTATACCTTATTGAGGTCCCAAATTCAACACATTAATGAATATCTCCATTCTTTATCCTCACTAGCACAATGGTTTTCACCCATGAGAAATGCTTAATTGGAAATATTATCTTTTATTCAATCAATTTCTAGAGTTCTCTTCTTATGAGGTCCTCCACTCTTGGGTTGATAGAACTTTGTTTATACCTAACTAGCTTGGCATTGCATTGTAATTCAATGGTGTGTTGTGTAAGATTAGGTTCAAACCCTTTCAAGTCTTTGTATTTTAAAACAAATATATCAAAAAATTCTTATCAAAAAGCAACAAATGTATCTCTTTCCTCTGTTGTATTGACCTTTCCTAGCTTTAGCAATTTGTCCTTAAAGATCTCCATATTTTCATAAAGTTATTCCTTAGTTGAGATACATGATTTCCATTTTATTACATGGTAATCTTCATTAAATATGATTTATAATGTCACAAGCCCTTTGGGTAGCTTATTAGACTTTAGTTTTACTATATGATCATCATATTGATTTTAGAACTTGTCTTGGTTCTTATGGAAAAATTTTGCCTCTTGCATTAGAAAACATATGATTTAATCATCTTTTTCAAAGACATATCAACTCACCTCATTATTAATTTCAACTATTCTACATATGACCTTGACCTTATCTTTTATTTGGTTTCCTTTGGCTCCTTATACTATCTCATATTTGTCACCAATGGTAACAAGCCTATTTGTACATTGGTTTACTTCTCTTGGTATGGACTAGATATTAAATGCTATAAAATCTTCCATGAGGTCCCATACATGGTGCTTATAGTATTTTAAATGGTTATTCCTGACTACACTTAGGCCTCTTGTTTTACTATAAGCTCACTATCACCCTTGACTTGGAGGATATTGACACCTCTCTTTCTTGCCTCTTACAAACCATGTAAAAGAACTTCATATTTAGTTGTATTTGAGGTAAAACTGAATTGGAGTCTTGAAAGTAAATGGTAATTTTGATGTGAGGGTGAAATAATTATGGACCCCACTTGACTTCCATTATTTGACCTTGAGCCATCAAATAAAAAAAGTTCATATACCATCCTCTTCTTGAGAAGTGTTAGTTTAATAAGGTATAACAACACCTTCTTCATGCATACAATACACTCTTAAATTTATCTTTTTAATATTTCTATATGGATCAAATCCATGGATACCAACTACCCTCTCATCCAAGTATAGATCTAAAATGGCTTCAAGATGATCATGGGGTTCTTGTTCATTGACCTCTTCAACCTCATCAAATATGGCATAGTTGGTATTTATAAGATAGGCATATAAGGTTCTAGGTGAACCTGAAGATAGGCTCAGATATTATAGTAACTTTGGTTCCATATATGGCTTTATAAACCATGTATGACCAATCAGATGACAGATATACTCCAATATTATCAATAAAGTCCCCAGACAAGCATAGGGAAAAATATGGAAGTCTACCACAATTATATCTTGATTAATGAGATAATTTGGATAGGTTGATAATGTAATCTATAGATCTTTCAAGATGTTTACTATCTTAGTGGGGGAACCATCTAATTAGATAACACTTTTTTCATTAGGCACATATTTGAGCTTAAGTTTATTTGTTATGTCTTTAGGCATCATTGAGGTTTACACACATAAATATATCATGGAATTGTGTACTAAATAGTCCCTTGTGATGACTAACAAATAAAATAGAGGGGCTTAAAAACATTAAAAGGATGAAAAACATCTCGATATTGGATTTTTCTTAGAATTTGATTGGGAACTTTATTAGGGGTTTGGTTAGCTTATTAATGAAAATAGTGTTTACTATATTAGCTATATTTTCCACATGGAAAAGTTTGGAGATATCTTATTGGATAATCTCCTTTTAACTAGGGATAGATAGAGCATCATACATAGACATAGTTACATTAGAGTTCTTCAAATGATCCACAATATTAAAGGGAATATTAGTACCTTTAAACTACACCTTAGAAGTAGGAGCATCACTTAGCATTTGAGTAACATGAGGAACAAAGAGGGACATTTTTTTTATCCATGAGGTTGGAGTAATTATTGATTTGTAGGAGATTTAACATCTAAATTTAAAGGAGTAGATTGTTGACTAGTATATGGAGATGATGAAAAAATCTTAGATTGCCCCAAGTTATCCTTCAACATTCTCTTGTTATCCCTTATCTGAGTTGAAAATGGTTCATTTGTCCTTTGTGAATCTCGACCCATATTAGTTGTTAAATGATCAAACACATGTTCCCATTCTTGAAAATTCATGCATGTGGTATTAGTCAATGATTTACCCATGTTCCCTTGTTGTTGGTTTTGAGCTTTTGATAATGACATGGTAGGTAATCTATCTTGACTCACTTGGGGGAGTTATGGTGGAGGAGGCATCATATCATGACCTTGGATTGAAGGAGCATGCTACCAACCAGGGTCTTGATATATGTCTCCAATAGTTACCATCACCATCTCATTATATTGTCCCTATGACTGCCATTGAACTTCTTAAGCATAGTTTTTTTGAGTTAGCATGACAACTCTACAATTACTTGGAGCATTAGGATTGTATTTCCTTGATTAAGGCTCCTACCCTTATATTTATTATTGGATTGATAGGGTGGCCTATTGTATTGATAATTTTTATTAGTATTTTGATATGGCCTATAGGGTGGAGCTTTTTGCATCTCCATTATAACCAATTTTTTATTCTAATATTTGAGAAGATTCTTTGTCTTCCCCAATCTATTAGTTTTATTACGTTATATTTGATAAAACTTTGTTGAATCTAGAATTGGAGCAATAGCTGGAGAAAGATGATGTATCTCTAGAAAGAGATGCATTGGTTTCCTTGAAGACTATTTGCATGCTTGTATAATTTAATTTTCAACCTTAATTTCTACTTCAAAATCTTCAAGTATAGTTTTCCCTTCCATAGATTGAATCAACACAGCTACATCTAAATTAAAAACCTTTAGATAGTATAGAATGTTAAGGTTAGGTGTAGGCTTAATTACTATTGAAATTATATCCTAAGTCTTCTAGAATCTATAGTTAAAATCCACGATGAATTCATGATTGAATCTCTTTATTTTTGAAAAATTTTCCTCTAGTTAAAGATGATCACTCTTGTCCTTAATGTTATGGCATATGACTTCTCCAAATTCATCCCAATTGTTGATTGATATAAGAGCCAATCCTTTGTACCATTGAAGTGTTTTACATTTGAAAGAAGTTTCTAACAACCTCATTGATACATTTTATTTAGTCACATGATGCACTAAACATATGTTAGAAATATCTGCAATATACTCTATATGAGTAACTAGGATTTCTCCTATAAAATAAGGAAGAGACCTCAAAGTTGAGACTATAATGTCATCCCATTAGGTAAGTTTTAGAGGGCTACCACCATTGAATGGCATAAAATCATGCCTTCTAAGAATAACAATTTGAGGTATGGGATTTATGACAATGTTTGGTTAAATAATATTGGCCTAAAAAGGAGGATAAAGAGGTGTAGGTGTAGGATTTGACTAAGAGGATTTCTTCTTCTTTGTTGATTATAAATATATCTTAGATAAATTTGTCTCCTTCTATTTTATAGAGTATCTTGTGATAACTCTTGGGGGCATGAAAAATATGAAAATATAGAAGTGAAACCATGGAATTTACTACTATACTTAGATATGAAAAATTATGGAAATAGGTCGGTTCCATTAGTCATGCTAGAACTATTACCTATCTAGATAACACTAAAAAGAGGTCAGATTTGTTCAAGTATAACCCATACCTAGACTAACATGGGATTGGTCTAAGGCTATGGGATGCCTATATTTAGACTAGACCTATATATTTTTATATGAGGCTAGTTCCTCAAATTTCATAATTTGGGCCTTTACTTCTAAAACCTAAAACTAGTTGGGGTGAAAAGAGTCAATAAAATTACATAAATTAAAATGTATTCTAACATGTGGTGATGCACCATGAATTTTTTAGATGAACTCTTAAACTTAGATTCATTAACACACTAATGGTGTATGAAAGAAGCTAATGAAATTCTTACTATTGTTTTTGTACAACAATATCTCATATAGAGGTCATTTTGATATACTCAGACTAGGGAGTAATGAAAATAATGTATGGTTAAAGACACTTAAATTTTGTTTTCCACTATATTCTTGAGAGATCAATGCTAAGATAGATTATATGACCTAAAAATAAATATGATAACATGTAGGTTGATCTTGGACATGCAAGAGGAAGATAAAAATTACATATTTAAAAAACATAAAATATTAAATACATATTAGAAAATGACTTCAAAATTCTCTATTCACTACTCCAAGAGGTGTCAAATAAAATTCTGGTAGAGTGTAATCGTACCATCCTGAGGGATTAAAAATAATAGTTTGAAGACTATATTTATAGAAGAAAGGTATCAAGATAGAGTAATTTTTAGCACTCAAAATGGAATCAAATGATCTCAAATCCATTTGAAATGTTTTTACAACTACCTCAACAAATTAAGCTCATTTAAACACTTTTGATTGATTAAGGCTACTTCAAGTGATTACACAGTTACACTAATGTTCCTTCTTATTGTAATGGTGAATTCAAGTTGTTTTGAGCTTTGTTTTTCCATCCATGTAGTTAAAACAACAAGGTTAGTCTATTATAATCTTGTCTTGTTATCAATTGTTCCTAACCAATTCATCATGGCATGCATAATGAAGAGAAGAGGTCTTTTTCATGTAGTTTGGTAATGGATATGAACTATTGACATCCACTTGTATTCTTTTATTCCACCCTCTAAAATCTTAGTTCCTTTTTTTAGCAATGGTGAACATAATCAGAGAAATATCCCTCTATGATGCAAGTTTATGAGCTAGAGGTCCATATTTAGCCTCATAGGTAGTCGTTTTATGTTCTTCATACTTTAATACATGGATTATGGTCTTTTTATGGCATTAGATCAAGATTAAATGGTGGAAGGATGACCTTGAAATGCATGTGTTTAATCCTATCTAAAACTAGCCTTGGATTCTTGACCTTTAATTTCATTGGTCATCGATATGTGATTCAGATCCTTGATTGATTGACCAAACTCATAAAATTGATATTACTCAATATGAATGACTGAGAGACATCAATTTTTCCTCTTGAATTTTCAATTTTTTCTAAGATTATGCCACATGTCAAATGTACATTTGATTTTAGGATCTCTTATTAGTCTATCATCTCACATGTTTATATCATGTGTCAATATCACAATCTATCTAACCCTTTGACCTTTGCTCACACCATTGGATCAAGATGTATGATGAAACATAGACCATTAGATAAATTAGGACCCACTATTTAAAATCTAATAGATACTTCATGATATCAAAATTGATGTCCTCTCTCCCATTAATTGACATTTGTGCAACCATCATTGACTTTCGTGTAATCATAAAATTTAATCTCAAAAGGATTTTTTTTACTCAAGCTTAAAATTGATATATAATTATGCATGATCCACTAATAACATGAGGCTTCTGAGTGAAGATATTAAATTTACAATTTGATTCATCTATTTGATCTTGTGTGATGTCGTAGTGATGATCTAGTAAAAAATGGCTATGGAAACTTGTTGAATTTTTTTTGAGGAGCCAACTTTGAACATGAATAACTTTCATTGTGCTTAGACACATGACCTATAACTTAGCACATAGTAACTATGGACTAATATAAATAAACCCATAAGACCATTTCCACTAATACTACCATATGTGTGAGATATATCATTATCAAACTTCTCACTTAGCTCTATTTGAACTTCTTCAAAAATGGATAAGTATAGAAACTTAGCCAAATTTGCATGGGAGGCTAACTTTGAGCCTTCATATTTTTTGATGCATTTTTTCATATGACCTAAAACTTATCACATATGTTATTTATAATAATGTGAAAAGACTCATATGACCAATTCTTTTTTACTCATCCACACATGTCAATGATGGTGTCAGCAAGCTACCTACTCAAAATTTCTACCACTTGACCCAAAATGTCTAGATGAATACAATGAAGAACCAGATGAATGTTATGCACTTATAAGTCATCCCGAGCACTCTTGAAATCCCATGGGGTCTATAAAACTCTATTTTCATCCTTATAAATTAAAAATTATACTTTAAGTGAACTTAAAGTACTTCAAAATATTTATAAGCTGCATGATCCCTGAGGTCCTTTCATTCCATCCATAACTTGCTCAACTCTTGCTCCATTTTCAATCTTTAGGACACTGCACTACATCAAGGTATAATCTTAGTATGTGGGCCAAAATGGCCAACATAATAAAGAAACATTATAAATATATTACTGATGTATGAAAAGGCCTATAATGATAAAATTAATTTTGATAAGAGTTTTATGTATTTATTTAATATGCCAATGTATAAACAAGCTAGGATAACTATGCTCTTGGGATTCCAAATCAAGGAACTCTCATCCACTTATGTAAGAATGCCCCTATTTATCAATTAGATTTAGGGGGTAGAATGGAATCTTTTGATTGAGAGATTCTAAGAAAAGCTTGTTGGTTGGAAAGGTAACCTTTTATCACTGGATTACAAGGTTGTTCTGATTAAAAGTGTGCTACAAAGTATTTTCATGTATTTTATTTCACTATTCAATTCTCCTAAAGTAGTGGAGGATAAATTAAATAAGATTTAATGAAACTTTATTTGGGCTGGAATGGAAGAAAAAAATAAATTTCTTCATGTGGCTTGAAATAAGGTTTACTCTAAGAAAAGATATGGTAGACTTGGTTTAATAAATTTACAGCTAATCAATAAATCCCTCATTTCAAAATTTATTTGGAGATTCATTAAGTTAAACTTAGTTTGGGGTAAAATCCTCTCTTTTAAATACTTTAAAATAAAAGATCTGATCTACATCCTATAAGATGTATAATTTGTTAGGGGCTCACACATCTGGAACTTCTTAATTGATAATAAGGGGTTGATAATTTCATATTCTAAATGGTAGATAGGTAATGTATATAGGGTTAATTTATGAAGGGATAATTGGATTTATGGTATGCCTCCATATAATAGTGATATAGGATTGAATTTTTAAGATAATAAGAGGCATAAATATGGTTCTAAGGTGGTAGACTATTGGCAAGAGATGGAGGGAGTTAAAATTTGGAAAAAGGATAAGATTGGAAAATTTAAATCAAGAAGACACATTGAATATTTCTAACTTGAATAATATATTTAAAAATGTACACATCCTTGGTATTATTAGAGAAGTTCAAATGGTCTAGAAGGACTCCTTCAATGGTAAATACAAAGTAAAATTGGGTTCTAACCTACTAGAGCAAGACCCTAAGCTTAATGTCAACTGGGAGATTATTTTGGATAAATGGCTTACTCAAAAAATAATTTTTTTCTTATGGGTGATGATTCAGATTAGAATCCTAACAATTAATAATATTATAAAAAGAGGTTACATTATTATCAATAAATGTGTGTTATGTGAATAGGATAATTAATCAGTCTTCCACATGCTTGTAAACTTCTTTCTCACAAAAGATTTAGATCCATTTTATTGACAAATTTAATGTCTCATGGGTTTCAATCATGTTCTCTAATGAAAGTGTGGTAGTCTTGGGGATGCCCATTTAAAAAATTTCACCTCAATAAACTTTGGAAATTGACTTTGCATCATATCATTTGGGGGATCTATGGAGAATGTAATAATAAAATTTTTAAGGGAAAGATATACAACAAAAAAGTTATCTCAATAAGGATTTTTGATCTCATTAAGAATAATTAAAATTTTATCCCAATTAAGAAAAGTAAAATCTTACTTCATTTTGAAAAAATGCCAGTTCTAAATTGGTAAATAGATTCCTTTGCGTTTGGTAAACTAGACCATAAAGATGAAATTAGGAAAATAATGAAATGGAAACCTCCCCATGAGGGCTAGATGAAGCTCAATTTTTATGGATCTTTGAAAATAAACTCGGGTGAGTATAGGTGTAATCATCAAAGATCATAAGGGAAATTTAATTACTGCATACATTAGAGACATGAGTGTGAGGTCAAATCACTAGGTAGAAGTTCTAGCATCATTATTGGGGATCAAATTGGCAAAGTAATTGAATGTGAAAATTTTATTGGTGGAGGGAGACTCTCTAAATGTTGTAAACTATTTGTCTAGGAAAAATGTAATTAGTTGGCCTATCAAATAAGTATTAGAGGAAGTTATAGTTATATTGGATTACTTTCATTAGGTTACCAATCAACACACTTATAGGGAACAAAATGGTATAGTAGACTAGTTCACTAACAAAGGAGTCAATACTATGGGTTTTATGACTTAGATGGACTATGAAGATCTCCCTAGAGAGCTATTTCTAAAGATTAAAGATGAAGGAAATCCTAATGTTCATAAATTTATGCATAATGATGAAGCCTTTAATACCTAAAGGTTACTTTTGTTGGTCTCAATTGAGTTGGGGACTCATATGGTTTGTTTTAATTCTTTAGGGTTTGAATGAGAAGTTTTTATATGCTTTTAAACATCTATTATATGGAAAAATCACAAAACACATCTACATTTCCTTGCAGTTTGATTCAGTGAAGTCCAATAATAGAGAAAGGTAGAGTGGTTATGAGGAAAGAGCCATGGGAATAGATAATATAATAGATCTAAAATTCCATGATGAAGTTAGGAAAAATGAAAGGGTATGGGAAGTTCTATAAGTGGGAGGTTTTTCTAGATTTATGGATAAGATCGAAGGCTATGATAGGCATTTCTCAACCTTGTTTGGAAAATACTAGGAGGATAGAATAGTTTTAATCAATGGATTTACCCTCGATATCATATAAGAATTCATTTCTCATGTGACTAGGTTGGTGATTGAGGAAGCAAAGATTTAATATTCACTTAGGGATTTCAAATTGAATAAAGAGGCATTTCTTGAAGAGGGAGAATAACTATAGAAACTTCATAATTGTTTTGATTAGGAATCCTTACCCAAGTTGTATGTGGATATTTCCTTTCATATAATATAATATGTTACCCTAGAAGGTAGGTACAATGTAGTTATATGGTACTTATTTAGAATGTTTAATTACATAAAGCATGGTGTACCCTTTAGTCTTCCATTTTTTATTTTGAAATCCATGGAAATGTTGATCATAAGATTAAAAAAGAAAATTACTCAAATCTTAGACATGAGGGAGTGATCTAACTTGTATTCAATGTTTTAAGGGTATGAATCAAATCAACCCAAACATATCCCATCCCTAGAAGGAAAATACAAAGGAGAGGCTTGTTGATATCATAAAATTTAAAAAGTTTAGATAAAATAGGATGGGAGTCCATTACTAAGAATATTGAGAACACTAAGAAGCTTGTAGAGAATAGAATTAATAAATATGATGAAAGGAATCATAATCCATAGGAAAATATAAAAAAAGACTATAAAGTGCATCTACGCCTATAGGGTCGAATCAGGGGAAATAGGGTCTTAAAGACATGCATAATAAAGAGGGAGATTTACTAGGGGATTTTATTGATGATGAAAAGGGAAGTGAAGATCTAGGGAAGTGTTATAAAGAAGTGGAATAGGGAAAAAAATTAGATTAGAATCTGGTAATTGAGAATGTGAATAGGGAGCCTAAATATGTTCCTATGAATAAAAGGGAAGCATCTCAGAATAATCATCTGAAGGATCAAAATGAGGACTTTAACAATTTGGTTACCTCACTTAAAGGAAATGAGAGCTCAAATAATATATTGGAAGCTATTAACCTTCAAAAATATATTGTGGTGGTTTATCTAAGAGATTGTAGAGATGAAAGGAAAGGTTAACTCCATGCAATAGGAAAACTCAAAGATGAATCAAATCTTTCCAGCCAGGGAGGAGGATCAATAAATCCATATTTTATCATTTAGGGTGGAGTTATTAGAATAAGAGAATGAGAAAATCTATAATAACATAATGTTTTAAGTGAATTGTAACAAATCTTCTATGTATGAGGGCATACAAAATGTTGAAAACTTTAATGCTTACCTTAGTGATATTTTTGAGCCTAGTGTGAGTGGCAAAGGAAAGGGCAAGAAGGAGTAGATAAATGAATCCCAATATAGCATGGATGAAGATAAATTGTTTCTATAAATTGATATGAACCTTGAAAATATTAATTTTTATTGGGAGGATGTTTGTAGTAGTTTAGATTTAGACTAGTTTCTTTATTTGTTCTTTGTTCATTTTAGGGCCATTTTTTAGCTATCTTTGGGCCTGTTATTGTCATATTTCTTGTTTGGTCATTGGTAAACCATGGTTAATTTCTTGTTTTTAATTCTCCTAAGGTTTAGGGACCCTAATTCAAAAAAAATCTCCTCTAACCTAAATTGAAAAACACATAATTATTCCTATTCTCCCAATAATTTTCACTCTTTTACATGATTTAATCCCTTTACAATATTTGAAACTTGAAAACAATTCTAAAAAATAGAATATTCATCCAAAAATTAAATTGACCTAATAAAAAAGTTGACCAAAAGTGAGATTTGAAACCTAAACTTAAAACTTTTAAGGGTTCATACAAAATTATCCTTTTTAATTGCTCTATAAGCTTTTACAAGACATATAGGGAGAATTTTATATTTAACCCTCATTTTTGTCTCTATGGAATGTTTTTTTTACTTTACCAAGAAAAATTATTCCATCCATGATTTTTTTTGAAAAAGGTTAAAAAACATTGATATTTTTTGGAACCCCCAAACCCTAAAATCTTATCAAAATATATCAAAATCTTTGAAAATGAATCTTTTATTTTCCCTAGTTATTCCAATGCCATGGCTATTTGATGAAACCATTCTACTCCAAAAACATTTATAATACTTTCCCATATCTATACAGGCCATACAGATCTAAATAAGCCATACAATTGTAAATTTTAATCATTTTGAGGTTTTTATTGAGGATTTGAAATAAAAAAGATGATGGCTAAAGTTTTTAAGATGCCATCAGAGCCATACAAGTGTAAATAAAGGCCATATAACTTAGAAAATTTTATTTAAAATATTCTAGGGTTGTTTGTGGTTATATTTATTTATGGACAAATACTCTAAATGATAACAATACTCAAAATAATCATTTCAGATTTATTGCACACACTTATGAAGGATGTAACTTATTTTCCATGGGTTTTCAAGATTGGAAAAGGTTGTATAAATCCTAATTTTGATTGTGTGTGTGTGTGTGTGTGTGTGTGTGTGTGTGTGTGTGTGTGTGTGTGTGTGTGTGTGTGTGTGCAGATGCATGTGTGTGTGCGTGCATGTGCACACGTGTATGTGTGTGTGCGTGTGTGTGTCTATGAATTATCCATAAATAAAATATTATCATATTTAAGTATAATCCATAATTACATATATACATATTTATATATGTTCCATTTTATTCTCATTTTCATTACTCATATTAACACTTTAGAACATTTAAAACCTAAATTAAATGCATAAAAACACAAACATAAACAATTAAATATTGTTATGTACCATTTAGTCCATCAACCTATTTAATTCATTTGGAACGAGTTTCATCACCCAAATAAACATCTAAGACCCCAAATAGTTCAACTTCAAACCATTTTGAAAATGTTAAAACTAAGTTTAAACCATACATCTAAGATGATCTAACAAGTATAAATCAAAGATTCATTTAACAATAATACACACAACTAGTTAATAGCAGGAAATAATAAAATTGACATATAAATCCCTAATCTCATACTTGTCCATGTATGTTCAAGATAAAGTAAACCATAGTAATTTTCATACCACTCAGTCAATATGTTGAATAAATATTTATTTTACTCAACATGAAGTATTAATAACAATTATATTAAAATAATTATCATAAAATAAAAACCCAACTAATTCATACAAACTACTATGGTTTAATTAACTCAGACTAAATATGAATATCAAACATCAACCTTACATCATTACATAGTCAAATCATTATAATATATTAACAAATAACTATAAATTATATACATAATCGACTTATAATAATATATTCACAAAGAAATTTATCTTTTATACATATTTTAATTGATTAATAACATTCAATCATCGATAATATATTATATAAAATTGACTCATAGTCTATAAATATTAATTTAAGTATAGTTAATGAATAATCATTTTGACACTATCAACTCATAGATATTTATATACAGTCGACATACAATCCACTTAGTCAATATATAATCTAAGTTAGACCTTCCAACCATACCATAATAATATTAAAACATAGGTGGTTACAAATTGATAACACGTATCCCTTTCATCCAATGAAACCCTCATTTTAATATTACAAGAATCTAAACATAACCCAAACCTAAGACAATATCCTAATAGTATATATAAATTAACACTCAATAGATTCACTATATACTAATGAATCAAATAAATACATAGTCACATCACTATATTTCAATGAATCAAATAAATACACAATCACTTCACTATATTTTAGTGAGTCAAATAAATACATAGTCACTTCACTATATTTCAGTGAATCAAAGAAATACATAGTCTAGTAATGAATATAGGAAACCTTGATTCAGAAACTAAATGAAAGTAATGTATTTAAGCCATTTGGTTTATACCTATCCATTTAGCCATAAATGAAATAACATAAATAACCACAAAAGAAAACACTCAATCATACACATAAGCCACACAAGAAATTCTTTAAAATAGTTACCCTAATATTCAATTCCCATGTTACACAATTGAATCATTGTTTTGATTCTATGTGGAAAATTACTCCTCCCACAAGGTCAAATCTTTGATTCAAACAAGAGTTTATAATTTAAAAATAATCATTCTTAAACCCCTTTACCATTTTATCCATTGACTACAAAACATGAATACAAAAGTTTAGAATGAACCAAGAATAAATCCCTACCTCTTAATTGCCAAAAGTAGTCTTCCTCTTTTATCTACAATTAAATGTTATTCTCTTTCCTCTTGTTCTCCTCTATCTACCATGGCTACCATATAAAATCTAAAACTTCCATCCTCTATTATTTTCATGATTAACTACATGTATTTGGAAAATCCCTAATATCATGGCAACCCATTCTCTATCACTCCAATAATGAGTCTCCATTAGATGAAAAATTCCCAGGATGCTTCCCACATCTCAAAACTCAACCATCAAACTCAAAGTCTTCCCATTACTTCCTTCCAAGTTGTAGTCAAACGCTAGCCACTAAGTTACATGGTTTGAATGACCAAAAATAAACCAAATTAAATGATAGATTATATAATTAGGGTTGACATATTAATATGTAAATAAATAAAATAATTATGTTTTAGTAAAACTTTAATGCCTATCCACAAAACATTAAATAATCAAACTAAACATTAAACAATTAAACCTAGTTATCCATTAGGCAATTAAAACCTAAGTCACCCTAGATAACCCTTAAGTCTAGGTTGAATAAGAATTATAAAAATCATTTTTTATATGCTCAAAAAATATAATTTAACTATTTACCATATATATATATATATATATATATATATATATATATATATATTCTAATGGTCCTTTTTTTTAATGCTTGTAGGTACCTACATGTATGGGATTATGCAAATAATAAAAAATAAAGTCATCTAAAGAATGTATATAACTGAACATTCTATAATGGCAACAACTTAATAATCATTAAAAATAGTCATAATTGAAAATAAGGCTAAATAACATCTAAACACAAATCTAATCCATATCAAGACATCCAAATGAATTAATAAAACACAATGAAATTAAATCAATAATAATTTATTATACTACATGGTGTGTGTTGGGTTCATTATTGAATCTCTACACCTCCAACATATTCATTTACAACACCCTCACTGAAGATACTATCCCTCCATATTTATTTAGAGAGTGGACTTAATTGTGCATCCACCTCACAAATGCAAATGGTAGTTAGCCTGTAACCATTATAATCAATATAAATGTTGATAAATCACAATAATATTGAATGAGTATAATCCACATGCATATGAAACTCATGTACAAATAACTAATCAAGTAATGAGACACACAAAATAATCATTATAAGTTTTCCCATACATCATCATAATGAAAATAGTTTTCTATAATAATAATAATTAAAAGACATTAACCCCATTAATATTTTTTTAATAAGAAAATCAAGTTTAGTGAGGAAATCAAGATGTGAGATCATTCCCCCCTAGAACTAGTCATCATCCTATGACACTTATTTCAAACCAAAGTTCTAAAATTAAATTGCATATAGTAGTAAATCAATAAAAATAGTAAATTATATAAATGAATAAATGTGGAAACATCATATAGAACTCATCATGGTCCTCCCAAGTGGGACTATTCTCATAATATTGGTCCAACTAGACCCTATACTATGACATTTCCTTATTATGCAAACCAAGTTTGTGAGTGTGAATTATTATGATTGGTTCTAATGTGACCACCTTGGGATCCAAAAACTATAAATCATTCTAATCCAATAGATGAGATGGATAAGCTACATACTTTTTAAGATAGGACACATGAAAAACATTATGTAAGAGAGTTAGATATGGTGGAAAGGAGAGCCTATGATAATAGGATTGATCACTTAGAGGACCTTGAAGGGTACCACATATCTTGGTGAAAGCTTCCTTGATTTACCAAACTTAATCGATCTCTTATGAGGCTTAACCCTTATAAATACTTTATCACCAATAGAAAACTATCTCATTGATGTTTTTAGATTAGCATAGCTTTTTTATCTATCATTGGCTTCAACCAACCTCTGTTTGATTAACTTGACCTACTCCTCCATTTCTAGAAGAATTTATAGATAAAATACCACCCTATTTTCAAGATTGTCTCAAATTATTGGTGTTTGACACTTCCTTCCATATAATGATTCAAATGGAGCCATCTTTAAATCTGATTTGTAAGAGTTATTATTAAAAAAACTATACTAGTGGAGGATACTCTTTGCACTTGTAAAATATGTACTATTACCACAATTTACAAATCATGTGGGGCATAATTTGACTCATATGGTTTATGTTTCCTAGACTCATATGATAAAAATAAAACATATTTCATAAGCAATAATTCAAGACCATCACCAAATAGATCAATGATTACTTATAACTGACCATTATGATCAAGAAATCTTAGCATAGGTGCTGATGTAATCCTATTTTTCAAATCCTTAAAATCTTTATCACACTTGTTCAAGTAAAAAAAACTTTGATTATTCCACTAAAGAGAGGTAATTGGTTAAGTTATTTTTGATAAATGTGGAACAAATATTGTATAATAACCTACTAGTCCAATAAAACTTCTCACCTCATGCACATTTTTTGGGTGTTGTTCATTCCATTATGGCTCAAATCTTAATTAGATCACTTTAAATTTGATATAAAAAGATAATGTCCCAAATATTACACTTTACTCTATAAAAACACACATTTGGATAACTTAACATAAATTTTATGCTTTTGCAAATGTTGTAAAACCAAATCTAGATGTTGTATATGTTCTTACTCATTCTTAGAATAAATGAGGATATCATATAGAAAAAATAATACAAAGTGATCCAGATAATAAACAAATTATTCATGAGATTCATGAATGTTTCCAAATCATTTGCTAACCTGAAAGGTAATACTATAAATTCATAGTGCCAATACCATGTTCTAAATGTTATTTTGGGAATATCTTCTTTTCAAATCCTTAATTGGTGATATCCTAATCAAAGATATATCTTAGAGAAAAATGTTTCCCCATGCATTTGATCAAAGAGATAAATAATTAGAGGTAATGGATACCTATTCTTGATTTTCATTTTATTAAACATCCTATAATCAATACATAGGTGAAGAGTACCATCCTTCTTCTTGATGAATACGATTGGTACACTTGATGGTGACACACTTATTCAAATCAACACTTTAGAAAAAAAATAAGTTGACTTTAAACTTAACCAAATTTATAGTCATTTTTATTTAAGGTCCTTTGTATTGAGGTTATGAACTAGGTATTATGTCAACTGATAAATCAAACTACTGCTTGGGTGGTAAACCTAGAAATTCCTCAAGAAACACATCCTAAAAGTTCTTAATGAAAGGGCAATCCTTAATGGATAATTCCTTTGTTTTGTTTATATCATTTATTTTAACAATAAATGTCTAACATCCTTTTCTATGAGCCTTATTAAGTTGAATTTCTAAAATTTTCCTAAAATTTAACTCCCTTTTCTCACCCTGAATCTAAGTCTAATTCTAAAAATAATATTGACATTATACATTATTTAAATAGTAATATACTTTATATTTATTCTTGATAGCCAATTCACCCCTAGGATTACATCATATGACCTTAGTGGAACTGCATAAATATATATTATAGTATTAAATTTAGGTAAATCAATCATAAATTCCACTAAGAACCTATAAACTTTGACCTTGATTCATTCCCATATTACACTAACCATGCATTTGCCATTGAACTAGATTTTCTAGAAAAATCAGAAAGCATACATGGAGAAATAAAATACTTTGTATCTCTAGTATCAATAAAAATGGAAATACTTTAACCAAAAATATTACCTAGAACCTCAATAAGTGAAACTTGAAAATAAAGTTGATGATTGTTAATATCCACATGGATTCTCTATTAAAAGTTCCCATAATGGATAATACCCTTAGTTTTTCATTTAGATTTTCCTTGAGTACTTATCATGGTGTAGTTATCACCTCCATAGATGAAACATCTAACAAGTGGCCCTCTATTTTCTAACTTCTATTTCCCCTTGAAACTAGGTTTGAAAGCACCACCTAGTTTCTTACTACCTGAGATGTTACTAAACATAGAATTTTGATTCTTGAACTTATTTTTGGAATTTACATTCTTTTTCCAGTTCTTCTTCTGAAGAGTGGGTTTGGAACCCCCAAAATTCTTTTTGAACTTCTCTCTGACCTTATCAAGAGATTTCATTTTTGACTCCTACTTAACTACTTTATTAAAGACCTGATCCATAATAGATGACCCATACATATCTACCTCATATCCAATATTGGGTTTTAATCCCATAATGAAATTTTAGATTCAAAACCTTTCATCTGCCTAATATTGAAGAACATATTTTAAGAGATTGATGAACTATTCCTAGTATTCATTCACTTAAATATTTCCCTAGTTTGGATTTTAAAAATATGTTAGCTTCTAGTCAAAATACAACTAGGGAAACCATCATGATCTAAAAAAACCATGAATTAATCCTAGGTGGTGGTAGTGGAGTTGAGGTTCATAATGAGCTTCTTATTTGTCCACCATGTTGTTATTTCTCTAACAAGATGATATGCTCACCAAATTTCTTTAGAGACTTTTGAGTAACTATAGATCTCAAATTACTTTTCCATTTCCATCAACCAAGCTTCAAAACCATCCTATATCATAGTTCCATTAAACTTAGGAGGGTTAAATTTCTTCATGTCTTGTGTAAGTTTTACATCTACTCAAGCGCTCACATCTTGTGGCACCTCATTATGCCTATGTTATTATTGAGCTTCTTAATGAGCTTCCTGATGAATAGGGTATTCTTCAAGTTCTTCTTGATTGTCTTCCTTGACACACCCATGTGCTTCCTATTCTAGGGTCATGATTTGGTCCCTAGTTTCATGCATGGTAGTGGGAACCTAATTCAAATTTTCATCTTGATCTATGGAAAATTAGTTTGTATCTACTGGAGGGTTGGTATTTAAATGACCCTCACCTCTATGTCTATCTCACACCATTCTCATTTCTGATTAACAAGAAAATATTAATATATTAGCAGACTCATTAAGTCCTAGAGTTTGAGCCTCAACTATGATACCATAGTGTTAGAACCCCACTAGGTTTAACTCAAAAAATGGTATTTTTTAAACTTTAATTTAATAATTAGACTAGATGATTCCCAAATAAGTTAATTGATATTTAACTAAATGAATCTTTTATAATAAAATATTTATGATTCATTTATGTAATGATCAACTTATCACGTTTAACAAAATTATAAATTCAACCCATCAGATAAGTACAAATGTTGAATAATAACTTAGTCAACTACTGAAAGTTA